>QEPC01010930.1:609529-623540 GCA_003113815.1 Sphenodon punctatus
GAGGGAGGCTGCAGCATGGCAGTGTGTGCGCATGGGGGGAGGGAGGCTGCAGCATGGCAGTGCCAATATGTGTGTGTGGAACTGCAGTATGTCTGTCCTAGAGAGTGGGGGGAGGGAAGGCTGTAGCTCAAGCGGGCTAGTTTGGGGGTGCATGGGAGGGGATGCAGAACAGCTGTGACAGTGTATGTGGAGGGATGAGTAACAGCATGGCAGTGTCATTGAGTATGTGGGGTTGGTAGGAGCTCTAGCATGGTAGTACCCACTGTTTGAGGGCTGGGCATGGCAGCAGAGTAACACAAGTGTGTGTGGGTGGGTGGGGGGAGAGGGTTACAGCATGGCAGCGCTGGTGTATGTGTGTTGGGCGGGGGGGGATGCAGCACAAGTCTGGTACAGCCAGTGAGTAGGGGAGGTAGAGGCTACAACATGGCAGTGCCAGTGATTGGGGGGAAGGGGTTGAAGCATGCTAATATCCCCTACCCCATAGAGACTCTTACATGTGATCCAGCTTGGGTACGAACTCCACCATCTCCTTCTCTTCATCCTGATCATGGAAACCCCTCTTGTCTGGCTTGGCCCCAAGTGGCTCCTCTCCTGAAAGTGAGACAAAGCTGAGAGAGACCCTGGAGACACAGACTGCAACGTCCCTCCCCTTCCTGTCCCAGCTCAATTGGGTACTTTGGTCCAGGAGGGCACACAGCTGGCTTCAGGGCAAGGCAGGAACTGCATGCTCTTATTGTTTCCTGTTAGGATATCTTCCTGCCCAACACCACACAAGCAGAACAGCAAAGCTTTTGTATCCAACAAAGCTGAGCCTCTCAGCAGCAAGTACTGAAGCTTGCTAGTTGCCACACAGTGGGGATTATGGGGCAATCACTCAAGCAAATGCTAATACCTCCAGCACTGATGACCCTCCTCAGAGCTAGGGGTAAGCAATCTCCTTTGGACTGGCAGGGAATTGGCACACCTCTACAGGATTCTTGGTAGAGGACAGCATCAAGGTAGAGGGTATCCTGGCTGCCAGGGCAAGAGAAGACTAACTGGGCCATTCAGACACTGGCTCTCAAGGCATCCATCCCTTTCCTGAGCACATTATCCCTGGGGCATACTCTCTGTAAGGCATGATTTGTGGGCTGGCTCCAGAACAGCAGAAAGCAGTGAGGAAACAATAATAGCCATTCATGTAACCCCCCGCCCCCGGAGAGGAGCATGGCACAATGGGTGAAGTGGCACAGGATGGATGGTTGGTGAGCCCCACAAGTGGTCAAGAGTGGAATGGGGCATGCGGGCAGCATGGCAGGCCCACAGTGACACACAAAGTTCATACCCAGGAGAGTTACGTGAGTTGTGCCTGGAAAACAAGAAGAGGCAAAATAAGGTTGTAGTTCACAGCTCATGGGTGAGGCCAGACTCCATCCTGCTCAGGGGAGATGCTACAGAGAACGGAAACATGGGCCCCCTATCGCCACCCACCACTCATCTACCTACCCCTAACTCACAAGCCCTCAGGCAGAGAGGGAGGTGCACACTACCACCACTACCCTTCCAGAGTGCCTTCACATGGCACAGAAGCATTGCCAAGCAGGAAGCTGCAATAGAGAAGTGGGACAACAGTCCAAGCAAAAGGCCCAGAGAGGCCCTGGGGGCAGGCATGCTAAATGACATGCTGACAGTGGTTTTTGCAGACTTTCCAGCAGCTCTGAGTGGTGCTGGAATGGCAATGAATACCAAAACACACTGTCCTGGTTTCTTTGGAGGTTGTGAGTTTAGTATGACTTCCACCTCACCCTTCCAGCCAATACTCTCCACCTGAGGAACTAAATGAGCAACAAAGAGGGGACAAACACTATGTGAGAAACAGAACCCAGGACTCTCAAGTCTGGGCTACCCTACAGCTTAGCTAACCAGCCACACTATTAATACTACTGCAACATTCTAACATCTATTTAACTACTGGGCAATATGCAAAGTTCTTCTCTGATGGCTGAATCATGAAGCGAGGCTAGTAGTTGCTCCTGTAGGTCTGGTGGTAAACCTTTGGAAAAGAGCTTGGAAGGTTGAGGGTTCAAACCTTACTTAAGTTAGTGAGAGGGATGTAAAAAATTGCTCATCTCTGATGAGAGGATTTTTTACAGTCCTGGGCTCTATCTTCTACTGCAGGTTCCAGCCTGGTCAGTAATCTGTTGTGATGGGCTAGTGAGTTTTATAAATTTTAAATATGTTTTTACAGTCCTGATTATATGTATGTGATTTCTTTCATCTTAAAAATTGCTTTAAAGCTGTTCATTTCCAGCCCTTATTGCCCACCAAAGAATCTATATAGAGATAAAGTGCTGAGTGTAGGAAAAGCTTCAGCAATATCTTATACCTTCTTAACCATCAGAGAATCCATATGGAAGAGAAACTCTATGCATGCCAGGACTGTGAGAAAAGCTTTAATAGAAGCTTGACATGCAATATATATCAAAGAATTCACACAGGAGAGAAATATTACAAGTGTCCTGTTAGTGGGAAATGCTACAGGGTGAGCTCAATCCTTACTGCACACCAGAAAATCTTACCCACAGGAAAGAAGTCCTATAATGGCTTGGGCCCTACAGAACTGAGAGAACACCTCTTCCGTATTCCATCGCAATCTCTAAGGTCGGTTGGGGGTAACTTCTTGCAAGTTCCAGCACTGAACCAAGTCTGCATGGCAAGGACATGCAGAAACATGTTCTTGATGCCTGCTCCACCGCTCTGGAACCCCGTTCCTCTGGAGGTTCACCAAAGCCCAAGCATTTTCTGAAGGCAGTGTAGGACCTATCTATTTGGCCAGGCTTTTAGCAGGAGGGGAGCTGCAGTGTGTGCTTCAATCTTATCACACACTGAAGAACCTCAAATGCCCCAAAGCCCCACCACTTACCACCACCTCTGTTGTGGTTTGTGGAGAGGGGGGGCATGCATTTTAGAGTTCACTTAGGAAGGGCGTACGAGGAAAAATAGTTTGGGAAATGTTGTAGTAGACCCAAGGTTTTGCTATGCAGCCACACTGCTAGTGCTGCTACAGTAACCTATCTATTTAACTAGTGAGTAGTATGCAAAGAGCTTATCAAGGGGCTGAATAAAAGCAGTAAACTGAAGGTGCTTCTGTAGCTAAAGTGGAAGAGCTTTGAAATGACACACTGAAGCTCAGAGGATCAAGTTTGGGTTATCTATAGGAGGGGATGTGACTGATCTCTTGGCTGTTCTGAAGTGTGTTTTAATGAATAACATTCATCCATAAGGCATTTTTGTATGGTGAGAGCATTTTGCATTGTCTGAACATGGGACCATTTTTGCACTGATTGAATGTGGGGGCAGATTCCAGGGACCAGTGGATGGAGATTCCACTCCTCTTCAGGCACTTGAAATGTTGGAAGTTATGCAAACATGCTATACAGCAGGCCCTAGAGAAAGGGCAAGGGTGCGGGGGTGTAACACACTTATTAGGAGGCTTTGGGTGTGGGCGGAAGGCTGCAGTTCACTTAGGAGGATACTTGGTGGACAGGGTGGGGTGTGTGTGGCTAAAGTGCTGAGCAGGAGGCATAGTGATGGTGGGGACTAACAGTGAGCAAGCAGTGCAGAGATGCAGGACAGCCTCAGCCACTGGGGCATGGAGCAGCATTGCCAAGGAAGACCCCAGGAAATTAAAATGCCAAGCTGAAACAGAGGATCTTGGAGCTTTTCAATGGTGTAAGCCAGAGACCCCAGAACCTGCTTACTGTCCCCTCAGAGATCTCCCCTTGCCTAAACTCCACAGAGCTTCCCTTGTCAGAGGTGAGGAGAGTGAGCTCACCTTCGTCTTCAGAGACATCCAGAATCTCGTCCACAGTCTCAGGGAAGCTCATGCGGTGCTTGTCACTGACCGGCTGCAAGAGGCAGAGAAATAATGAAGGCAAGGCCCAGCCCTAGCCCCAACATGGCATCCTGCTGCCAATACTGTGCTGCCCAGAGATAGCCATGCAGCTCCCCAGGCCTGGGTGCAGGACTCACCAAGGCACTGGTCTCCTCAGTAACAATTTTCAGTACATCCGTAACGGAGATGTAGCCCAGGCGCTTAGCGATGGCCAGGGGGGTGGTGCCACTCTGCAGCAGGAGACACAGACACAAGCTCAGCCAGCCTCTCTCAGAGCAGCCATGCACAGGGCTCAGCTGCATGGCTGGTGCTCCAGAGAATTTGGGCAGCTACAATGTTATATTTGTGGTCTTATAGAGAGAAGGAGGCTGAGGCAGGGGAGCTGACAATAACACAGCCATATTTGGGTGGCTTCTTTATTGCTCTGACACACAAGAGGAGGAGCTGGATATATAAGACATAGGGCACTCAGAGCAAGTGATGAAGCACAGAGTGAAAATGAGTGCAAGCTAAGAGGTGCACTGTGTAAACAAGTGTGAACAAGGCCGTGTAAAGTATAAACGAGTGCCAATCGAGCATGGAGTGTAGGTGTGTGAGCACAAGCTGGTGTGCAAACCAATGTGAATGAGAGGGTGCAGAGTACAATAAGTGCAAATGGAAGGGCACACAGTGAGACTGAATGCAAGCTATGGAGTCCAGAGTGTTAACAAGTTTCAGTGAGGGGGTGTGAACTGTGAGTGTGAGAGTTCACCTAGGGAGGAACTAGATGTGGCTCCTTTTCCTTTTTCCTTCTTCATTTCCCCCCATAATAGACAATATGATCAGCAAGGGAACAGTTGTTATTAATTACCAGGAATGTGCCATGTTTGTCTATCTTTTTGAAGAAAGAAGGGATTTCCTCTGCAACAAGTGCAAGCTTGTGGATGTTCTGGAGAAGATCAGAGGTCTGGAGATGCAAGTGTTGGCACTGCATCTGATCTGGGAGAATGAGGATTCCCTGGATAGAAGTCAGAAGTCATTGCTCTAGTAACAACAGGTGGAAGAAGCATTGAAGAAAGAGGATGCAAAAGATGACAAGTGAGACACCTTGGCAGCATGTAACCACCAGAAGCAGGAGAACCAGAAGGCATTCTGTCCTAGTGGAATTAGGAAACTATTTTCAGGTTCTTTCCACTGAGAGTGGAAAGAACCTACTTCTTCCAATTCTCCTGCAGGAAGAGAGCAACAGCAGATGCTGTTGATCACGAAGGAGAATCTCAGTATGTGAAGGATCAACAAGCACACCCAAGAGGAGGGGAAAGGTGGTGGTGGTAGTGCATGGTAACTCCCTACTGAGAGGAACAGATGCAGGCATCTTCTGTCTGCCTTTATCTGTCATTTTGGTGTTCTGTCACCACAATGCCGAAAAGCATTATGTGATGGAAAGGATGAGGAGATTCATCACACCCTCTGATTTCTATTCCTTCCAGTACACTCACATGGGAACAAATGATAGTGCAGGCATGACCCTGAGCGTATTAGATGTGACTACAAGGCTCGCAGCAGGAAAGTGAAGACTCTGGAGGCAAAGTGTTCTTGTCAATCCTTCCTGTTGAAGGTAGAGACCTAGGAAGAGAATCCTGGAGGTGAACACCTGGCTATGCAGATGGTGTCGATATGAGAGGGCTGGCTTTTTGGACCATGGTGGGAGTTTCCACAATGGGTATAAACAGACAGTTGCGGAGGCTGCCCACCCACGGATGTGCACCCCTACATTCACTCACTTCCAGCCTCACCTCGGTCTGCTTAGAAGGACAGGCCCAAACCACAGTCCACCCGTGTGGTGTCCCACCTCTCCCGCATCATAGTTGCGGCCGCTCATCCAACGCTCTAAGCTGGCAGCTGCTCTAGGCTGGTGGCCGCAACTCCATGGTGCTGACCAGGGCAATGGCTGGCCAGGCGTGGAGCTGCACTATGGATCTGCCCAACAGATGAACAGCAGCTCCAACAGCCTCGGGTTTGGCTGGCCTGCTTCACGTGGCGTGCTCCAGGATGTTCTGGAGTGCTGCCAGCACATGGTGTGCTCCGGTTTGCATATCTGGCATCCTCTTTTTACACGGACAGTCCAATACAGGGGTGAAGCTGGAGCAGAGCTGCTGTCTGTCTCAAAGCACCCAATGAAGGACTGCTGGACTGCGATGGATTACACGTCACAAAGGCTAGGAAGAATTTTGGGAGCAAGAGTCTAGCAAACCTGGTCAGGAGGGCTTTAAACTAGATCCCATGGGGGATGGAATAAAAAGTCCATAGGTAAGTACAAAGGTAAGTATTAGGGAAAGGGACTTGTGCAATAGATTGAGAACTGGGAGAATTGCACAGAAACCCAGTAGGCCCAGAATGAAACAGAGGGAGGGCTCTCCTTGAGATGATAATCTTAGATGTCTCTACATCAATGCACAGAGTATGAGGAAATAAAAAGGCAAACTTGAAATTATCCTGTACGATGGTAATCATGATTTAATAGGTGTTATTGTGATTGGTGCTACCCGGGTGCAGCTACACGAGACACCCAGGGAAGCTTGCCCCTCCCTGGGCAAATGAGCCATGGGATGCAGTGACTCACGTGTTCAGGGGGCACTAGATGTTCGGCTCACTCCCAGTATGGGGCGAGTATCTGCTTGCTCCACAACGTGTCCTCAGAGAAATCTCAAGGTCTCCCTCTGTTTCACTCTGTGCCTACTGGATTTCTGTGTAACTCTCCCAGTTCTCAATCTACCCCATATGGGGTAAGGCTGCCCAGGGAGGAGCAAGCAGGGCGCGTTTGCCCTGCCACATTCAGGACAGCCCTGCGAGCCATGAGCGACAGTTGCTAGCACCTGTCGCTTGCAGCCACATCACAGCTGGGGTGGGATTCTGGTCCACCCGAGTTAATGGGGGGAAGAGGAGCCCAGAGGAGCTGTGTGTGCACCCCTCTCCCCACCCTGACAAACAGCTGATTGGGGAAGGGGGGGCCTAGAAAAGTGCTGGCGCCTGCTTCTCCCGATCAGCTGTCTGTTGAGGTGGGGAGAGGGGCACATAGATCCCCTGTGTTGCCCCTGCCCATCAGTTGTCAGTCAGGGGGATGGGGTGGAGGGGAGGCTGTGCCCTTTTCAGGCTTCCCTCCCCACCGATTCATCTGACTGAAATCTGATGGGGAGAAGGGGAGCCTGGGAAGATGGTGCGTGTTCTTCCTGGGCTTTCTTTCCCATCAGCTGTCAGGCAGGGGGTGGGGGAAGTAGTAAGCGCCCTCCTCCTCCCCCCAATAGTTGCATATGGGCAGTGGACTCAATTCTGCACTTCAGGGGTTGGAGTCTCCAGTACCCAGCCATAGCAGCAGCTCTGTGATGGGCCCAGCTGTCTGCCTTCCTCCTGCTCATGTGTCCAGTTCTCTGTGCTGGCCCCACAGTGTTGGAGGGGCCAATTGCCTACCATGGGGTGGTGCAGGGATCAGGCCCGGGCAGCTTGTCTGGCTGCACCCTTTGTGTAATGACTCTTCTTTTTGTTAAGCACTCCAAGTGCCATGTAAGGCAGGGGGGTGCTATACAAATAAAATTTATTATTATTTTTAGAATTGGAATGTAGTAATCAAAGGGTGTAGCTTGTCTCAAAAGAGTCAGCAAGACAGTAATAGAGGGGGAGTAGCATTACATGTCAAGAATGTATACATCTGCACAGAAGTTCATGGGAATGAGCACAGCAGTTTTGCTGAGAGTATCTGGAAAAGGATAAAAAGGGAAAAACAGCAGATGAGATGTTATGGTGGAGTCTAATATAGATCACAAAACCAGGAGGAGGTGGTAGATGAGGCCTTCCGAGAGCAGGTCACAAAGACTTCACGAAAGCTTGAATTAGTGATAATTTTACCCTGATATTTGTTGGAAGACCAACTCCACTAAGTATAGACTCTCAGCTTTCAGCTGTTGGATCTCAGCCATTTTAAGTCCAATTTCTCTGAAATATGAATAGATTAAACTTCTCACTCAAACAACTCTCCATGCAAAATTTCACAATTATAGTGTAAATTATCTCCATTTTATAAGGAATAGAATGTTCAGGCTTTATCATGGAGCGTGCGAGACTCCTTAACTATCCAGGCACTCCTGTGCCTGGATAATGTTCAATAAATTCTTGCATCACATTGGTGATGACTATCTCCTTCAGAAGTTGAGGAAGAAAACATGGGGTCAGCTACCTTGGACTTGGTCCTAACCAAGTTACCTTCACATTGAAGGTAGGAGGAAAGTCAAAGGGAAGTGATAATATAGCTGATTTTAATAAGCTCAGAGAAATACTGGGTGGAATCCCATGGTTAGATCATCTAGAGGAGAAAGGAGTCCAAGAAGGCTGGGACTTGATAAAAAAGGAGACACTGAAGGCACAATTGCAAACTATTACAATAAAAAAGGAAAATGGGAAATATCTAAAGAAACCAATGTAGCTGCACAAGGAGCTTACCAAAAAGCTAAGAATCCAAAGGGAAACACAAGAAAAGGAGGAAAGGACAAAGTTACCAAGAACAAGATACAAACGTTGGCCCTAGCCTTGAAAAAGTAGGATCCAAGAAATTACAGACCAGACAGTCTGGTTTAAATACCTGGGAAAATACTAGAAAAGATGATAAAACAGACTATCTGTAAGCACCTTAACAACAATGCTGTGATTACTCATAGCTGGCATGGATTTTTCAGGAACAAGTCAAGCCAGACTAATCTTATCTTCTTCTTTGAAAGAGTAACTAGTTTAGTGAATAAGGAGAATGCTGTGGACATAATATATCTTGATTTCAGCAAGGCATCTGACATAGTCTAGCATACAATCCTTATTGACAAGCTGCTAAAGTGTGATTTGGAAGACACTACAACAAGGTGGATTTACAGCTACATGGAGAACTGCAACTGTATTCAAAGAATAATCATTAATGGTTCATCATCATTCTGGAGGGAAGAATCAAGTAGGGTCCTGCAGGGCTCTCTGTCTTGGGTCTAGTGCTGTTTGACAACTTTATTAACAACTTAGATGAAGAAGTGGGGGAATACTAATCAATTTTGCAGAAGATATAAAACATGGAAGCATAGTTTTGCAGATAGAATTAGAATTCAAAATAATCTTGATAGGATGGAAATTCTGGGTTGAAATTAACAAAATGAAATTCAATAGAGATAAATGTAAAGTTCTGCATTTAGGAAAGAAAAAACAAATTGACAAGTACAAGATGGGGAATACCTGGCTTGGCAGCAGTACATGAAAAAAAGATTTAGGAATTGTGGTTCATTACAAACTGAACATGAATCAGCAATGTGATGCAGGTGCAAAAAAAGCCAATGCAATTTTAGGCTGCATTAATGGAAGCATGGTCTCCACACCAGCGATGCCTCATTTTAAGAAGGACATTAGCAAATTGGAGTGGTGACAAAAGAAAAGATGACAAAAATTATAAACCATCTGAAAATTAGGTCACAGAATAATAGAATTGTAGGATTGGAAAGGATTTCAAGGGTCATCTAAACCCCCTGTTTAAGGCAGGATTTTCTCTTCCAACAGCATCAAAGGCTGGTGCTTTTCTGGTCGGGCTTTGAAAACAACCAAGGAGGGAGATTCCACAGTCTCCTCGGGCAGCTTATTTGATTGAATAGCAGTTTTTACAGTTAGGATGATTTTCTTAATATCTAACCAAAATCTGCATTGCTACAAAGTCCTTTCCCTCTTGTTCTATTTTCTCTTATAGTGGCAAAAAAATGTTCACCATCTTTTTTGTGGCATTCATTTAGATATTTGAAGACTGCTATCGTGTTCCCCTTTAGTCTTCTTTTTTCGAGGCTGACACACTCAACTCTTTCACGCTCCTCATATGGCACATGCTTCAACTTCTTTATTATCTTAGTTGCTCTCCTCTGAATCTTTTCTAGTTTGTCTACATCTTTCTTGAAGTGTGGTGCCCAGAACTGAACACAGTACTCCAGGTGATGCCTTATCAGTGCCAAATAAAACAGTACCACCACCTCTCACATTTTGGATATGAAACATGTTAGTGCTGCCCAAAATGGCATTTGACTCTTTTGTGACAGTGTCATATTGTTGATTCATCCACCAAATCTTAAAATATCATTTTCTGCAGTGATACTGCCTAACCAGTTATCTGGCACTGTATGTTTGTGCAGGAACTGGGTATGTTTAGCCCAGTGAAGATTAAGGTGAATGATGATAGCAATCTTCAAATATCTAAAGAGGTGCCAGATGGAAGATGGCAAGGAACACTTCTCCACAAAGTGGAGAAGGCTAGAAAGAACAAGACTAGAAATAAATTCAAATTACAAGAAGGTAAAGTTTAGTTAAATATCAGGAAAGACTTCTTAACAGTAAGAGCTGTGCAACAATGGAACAAATTGCCTTGAGAGGTTGTAGGCTGTCCATTGCTGGAGGTTTTCAAACAAAGGCAGGACAGTAGGGATGTGCGAACAGAACGTGGTTCGGATGTTCGGTCAATCGGTTCGAAACCCAAGTTCGGATTCGGTTGTTCGGTTCAGCGGAGTTCGGTTCGGCTGAACGCGGCCAAACATCTGAAAATAGCACTATCGATACTGATACTGAAATAGAATATTTTTTTTCGGTATCGGTATCATTTGGCCCTGAAACCACCCCTGGTCTCCACCCCTGGTGCCAGAAAGTCTGCTCCTCAGCTGCCTCTGTGGGGGGAATTTGGGGCAAGACAGGGAGGAACCCCCCTGCGGGGGCGGGGACCCCCCCAAGGGCACACACTCACTCCTAGGGGAAGGGGGAGCAGCGGGCTGTGCTGAGGAAAACGCGCCCTCAGGATGGAATAGGGCTATCAGGATGATTAGTCCCTAGCCTGTCTCATCACTGGGCATCTGGGGAATCACACACCCTGGTTGCTGCTTATACTAAGCCACGCACACACAGGATCAGGGAAGGGGAAGGAATAAGGTGGGGACCGTGTGGGGAAGGGGGTGCGGAGCCCGAGGGGAGGAATGGGATAGGACTTCCACTCTATCGGAGGGCCCAGGTAACAGTGCTCCCTTCCCCCCACGCCCCAAGGGATGCAAGCTTACCTTTGGAATCTATACCAAGCAGTCACTCACCCACGCACACCAGGACACTCTCCTTTCACTCCACCTCTCAACCAGACACTAGTAAGGACACATGAACTGTAGGAACAATGGGGGCCAGTCTCACGGGCTCAAGGCTCGATCACCAGCAGCGTGGTAAGGCTTCTTTTGCCCCTTTATCCTGAGAGCTGGGGGCGTTGCTGCAGCCGCGCTGAGCGGCGCCGTGGGGGGGGCATGGTTACCTTCGGCGGTGTTGCGGCCTGGGCCCCGCCTCCTGTATCGCCGGCAGCTGCGGGGAGCGGCAGGGAACCGGGAGTCTGAACCGACAAGGAGCTGGTAGGCGGGGGCTCCACTGGGGAGGCCGGGGACTCCCTGGGTCCCGTTTCCCTCGTGATGTTGGTGGGGGCCCTGGCTGGAAGCGGCGGCTTGCCCGGGTTGCGGGATTGCATCGGGGCACTTGGAGATAGGAGCGGCGCGGGTCTGTGTGTGGCTCCTGACAGCACCCCCCCCTCCAAGGCCGAGACCAAAAGGTGGGACGTGGTTTGAGAGGATACCGGGCATGGAACAAGTGCACCAGGCGGGGTGCATGCACATCGCTGGCTTTTTCCCAAGATCGTTCTGTGGGCCCAAAACCTTTCCAATCGAGGAAATACCACAAGCGTCCATGACGGCGGCGTGCATCGAGGATTTGTCGCACTTCATATTCTTGTGTCCCCGGGAGGGGTCCTACGTTTTTTGGACTCAGTTGTTGTGGAGCGTGGGCAGTTTTTAACTGTGACACGTGAAACGTAGGGTGTATACGATAGTGTGATGGGAGTTTTACACGGTAGGTGACATCGTTAATCTTGTGCTCTATGGGGAACGGTCCTATGTAGCGATCGTCCAGCTTCGCGGATGGTCGCGTCGAGGGGTATCGTCGACGATCAATCCATACCCAATCTCCCTGGTCATAGCATCGGCGTATTTCTTATACTGTTGTCGGGCCTGCTTCAAGGCGACTTGAGCCATGGTTTGTGCCTGCCGGATGCGGGAGACCAGGGCATCTGCTGCCGGGATGGAACAGGTTGTAATTTCTGGTAGGCACAGAGACGGACGGTAACCATAGGTGATAAAAAAGGGGGAGTTACCTATGGAAGCGTTGAGGGTATCATTGTACATAAATTCCGCTATTGGCAAAAGATTGTACCAGTCATCCTGGTGGTACCCTGTATAACAACGCAAATATTGTTTGAGGGTTTGGTTTACCCGCTCCACCTGTCCAATGGTTTGCGGATGGTACCCTGAAGTCAGACTTCATTTAATGTGGAGGTTTTGTAACAGCTCCTTCCATAACCGGGAGGTGAATTGCGCCCCTCGGTCAGACACAATCTCAAGGGGTGCTCCGTGCAGCTTGATCACGTGGTGGAGCAATAAATGCGCGGTCTCTTTGGCTGATGGGAGCCCGGTAGTTGCCACAAAATGCCCCAACTTAGTAAAATGGTTCACAACCACCAGGATGGTGGTATGGGTTGCCGAGGGGGGCAGTTCTACAATAAAGTCCAGGCCAATGCGTTGCCAAGGTCCCTGCGGAAGCGAAAATAATTGTAATAGTCCTTGGGATCGTTGTCGTGGGACTTTGGTGCGGGCACAGACCGTACATTGCTCCACATAACGAGTTACATCTTTCCGGATCGAGGGCCACCAAAAGTGCCTTTGTAAGAGGGCAAGGGTATGTTGGGCTTGATGAGGAAAACCCCAATAAGTCTGTTTGCCCTGTGGTACCCTCATAATAAGAGCCTATGAAGTGCTGCATCTGTTTAAAAATCCCAGGGGGACGCCCCAGGGGCTCCGGGTGTGCAGGTATCAGAACTAAGTTCTCCAGGCTGCCTCGGAGTTTGATTTGATTGCAATCCTGCTGCTGTACTAATTATAATGGGAACGGAGGAGTCTAAGGACTCACCGGGTGACACTCCGGTCGGCTACATGGCTCAAAAATACGGCTGCTCAGCGTGCCGTCATGTGCAGAAATGGTATTTTTATACTGCAGACCAATTGGAACTGCAGGTTTTTTTAATGGTTTTTTTTCCCATTCTGATTCTTACTCGTTTGAGACAAATGGATGCCTGATGTCTATGGGACGATGAAGCCAATAAATCCACTGTTCAGGAATGTTTTTCTCCTCGTCCTGAAAGAAACGGCTCCAGCTTTGGTTTCTCCTGCAATTTTCCGCAGGGTCCTAGTGCTCGTCTCTTTTTTCCTCCTTATTGCTTTTAAATTACATTCAGGGTTAAATCCTGATGCAGTGGCTGGCCTCCAGCCAGCAGTACGCACTCGGTTACAGATTGCTATGATTAATTATAGGACCCAATCCTTGAATGATGTTACCTCTGCTTGTTCCCAGATTTGGGAAATGATATAGGAAGAAACAGATAAAAAACAACCTGCTAAAAATTTGTTATGCAAGTACAATCTCAGCCCTCTCTGTCCTGCAGGACCCCAAATCAGGTTCCCTATCGTCCCCGCCAGGAGGGATGGTTCCCTTTCCCTCCGGGAGGTGACGCTAGAGGTCAAAATTTTGTCATGCATGGACAGGGACGCCGCCAAGCCCTGTCCCGAGACACCTGCGCGTAGTGTTTTCATAGCAAGAGGTTTCCTTGTAAACCAGCGCATGCTAAAAACCCCTAACAAAGAAGAACCTTCTCCATTTAAATAGGGTGTTAATAATCCTAAAAAGAGCTTATTTTCCACACATTGGTGTATGCATTTGTGTGTAAGTTTAATACTGGATGTCTGCAAGAAACAATGTATGCTGGCTTCATGTGAATATAGGGGTGTAAAACAAAATTTGTGTTGTTTAAAGTTTGTAGGCCTTTGAGTGAAAATGTATATATGGGTGTTTGAGGATTTCTTTGAGTGTGCTTCACATCACACATATAATAATAATTATTATTATTTCAGTTTACAAATGTCAATAGTCATGTTGTTTCTGCCCTAGTAAATACCGGGGCTACTTGTTCTGTGTTTAAAGTGTCAGATGCTCCCTTTCTTGCCCGGGGTGTGTGTACTATCAGGGGTT
>QEPC01010930.1:654818-699019 GCA_003113815.1 Sphenodon punctatus
TAGCTAGTAAGACTAGGGATAGGCCTTTCCTATCACAATGTACTTCTCAATAAAGTAGTTTATTTTAATCCAGAAACAATCTCCAAGGTGTTGATTACTACTAAGCTGTTGCTACTAACAATTCAAGCTGCTTTTGGGGTTTTGTTTTTCTAACCATTAATAAAAATTCCCAACAGTCATTACACCTAGGACATTAGTCTTGGGGGACTTCAACAACCATGCCAAAGCCAGTCTTGGCAGGGCAGAGCGTGAGTTTATGGCCACCATGGCAACCATAGGCCTGTCTCAAGTGGTCATCGGCCCTACACATGATGGAGGACATATCCTGGACCTGATTTTTTGCACCAGCCTTGAGGCGAGGGATCTGTTAATGGGGGATCTGTTAATGGGGGATCCGCCTGTGGTGTCCTTGTCATGGATAGATCATTACCTCCTACAGGCCTGTCTCCCAGTGCATGTCTGCCCCAGGAAAGGTGCGGAACCAGTTCAGCTGATCCACCCTTGGAGACTAATGGAACCAGAGAGGGTCCTGAATGCTCTGGGGGAATTACCCTCTGATCTTGACGGCCGCTCGCTTCTTGGGGCATCTTGACCACATCAGGTTCTGGATCCCTCGCAGTCTAAACTGGGTTATGGTACTGAGACTGCGCTTGTGGCTTTGGTTGACAACATCTGCCGTGAATATGATCAGGGTCATTTGACCCTGTTGATTCTGTTAGATCTTTCGGCTGCGTTTGATACCATGAGATGTTGGTGACTCGCCTGCAGGACCATGCCGGGGTGGGTGGAATTTTTCTCAAATGGTTCCACTCTTTCCTGGTTGGAAGAACTCATCGAGTGGTGCTCGAGGATTATTTTTCATCTCCCCGTGTAGTGTCCTGCAAGGTTCCATCTCATGTTCAATGTGTATATGCAGCTGCTGGGCGGGGTCATGGGACGGTTTGATGTTTGGTGTCATCAGTATGCTGATGACACCGAACTCTACCTCTCTTTTGATATCCAACCCAGAACCGGCAGTCTTGATGCTTACCCAGTGTCTGGCAGCTGTGAGGGACTGGATGAGAGCAAGCCGACTGAGGCTGAATCCCGATAAGACAGCAGTGATGTTAGTGGGGAAGGCAGTGGGTGTGGCATCCCCCATCATTTATGGGGTTCACACCGCGCTGGTTTCCAAGGTTCTCAGTCTGGGAGTGCTCCTTGATTTCCAGCTCCATGTGCAAGTGGGGGCTGTGGTGAGGAGCACGTTTCGCCAATTACATCTAACGCGACGGCTTTGGCCGTACATCTCAGACTCCAACCTGGCCACTCTCATCCATGCTTTCATCACCTCAAGACCTGACTATTGTAACATGCTCTATCACCCATGGTGATGGTTCAAAGACTGCAGCTAGTGCAGAATGCAGCAGCCTGCCTCCTTACGGGGACGGGTCTCCGGGAGCATATTACACCAGTGTCCCATTCTCTGCACTGGCTGCCAATAGTCTTCTAGGCCTGATTCAAGGTGTTGGTGCTTACCTTTAAATCCCTACATGGCCTGGACCACATCTACCTACGAGACTGCCTCACCCCCCGGGCTCTGGATTGGCCCCTGCAGTCAACCGGGGGTGCTTTCCCGAAGTCCCCTGGGTGTCCTGGGGGGCTACTATGAAGAGGGCATTCTCGGTGGCTGCACCAAAGCTGTGGAACTCCTTCCTAGTGAAGGCACGATTGGCCCTGTATTTCCCCTCTTTTAGATGATCTTGTAAGACCTGGCTGTTCTGTCAGGCTTTCAGCGAGTGAGACAGGTTGGGTGGGATGGTTCTGAGGGCTAGGGTGGGAGGGGTTTTGTTTTATGTTTATATTTTTGTTTTATGTTTATGTTTTATGACTTCCCCCTTAAAGTGGTTTTATATTTGTAGTTTATATGTTTTATATTTTTGTTTTAAATTGTAAGCAACCCCAAGCTGCTTTGCAGAAAGACGGGGTATAAAATGGTATAATAAATAAATTAAAATAAAATAAAATAAATAAATACATATAGTTCTACTAGTTTCTATAGTCACGTCACCAGAAAGCCAAATGCCTATAGGCTTTCCTGTGGTGCCAACTGTTAAGAAACAGTCTCCTGATGCTCCTTAGTTCTGGTTCCAAGCTTGGTTTGAATCCTAAAGCTGCCACTGGCAGTACGTTTGGGATGGCATGGCCTGTACTGCCTTCATGGGGGCTTGATAGATCCGTGTGCAGGGAGTTCTGGGGCAGCAGGATATCTTACTGCCTACAGTAGGGCAGAAAGGAGCTCTGTGCATCAAGTGCAGGGACAAAAGTGTTCTTCAGTCCCGACCACACTGCCTACAATGGGAATAGGGGGAGCCATGCTCTGAGGGTACACACCCAAAGCATCAGAAATTAGCAAGGGAAGAGCAGCATAGAGGAAATGTGACAATGACAGTTGCTGATATCACAGGGGCCAAGAGAAATCAAAATTCAGCAGCAGATCAACCCTGCACCTCAAATTCCACTGCCACTTATGCCCAAGCTCCATAACCACTTGAAATGGGGTAAGCAGCTCCAATCCCAGGAGGAGCAAGTTGTCCGGCAGCATTCTGCAACCTAACAGGAAGCAGGTCTACACAGAACATTGTTATGATGAGTAGGGGAAGTTTTAACAAAAGGCAGTTATCCCATTGGTCAGTGTCTGCCTTTTGGCTGATGCAGACCATTTTGCAGTATCAGAGAAGGAAAATGGAGGGCTGCATAGGGACTGTGTGAATGCTGTGGAGGAATTAGTAGTTTGGAGATGTTTGCAGTACAGCATCCCCTATAAAACCCCTGCTTGCTTGCTTGCTTGCTTGCTGCCTCCCTGCATCTCCTCCCACCAGGAGAGTAAAGTTAGCTGGTCAAATTGCCTGGGAGGCTTGTGATGAGGCTTATGAAACCAACATACATAAAACACATGTAACATACAAGTTTCAGGTGTGAGTACTTGATGTTCATATTTCCTAACCTGTCTGTATCAATCAACTCAGAATTAAGAAATAAAGACAACTATTATGAAAACTTGTATGGGAAAGCTATGAATAATCCAAAAACCATCACAAGGCTGCTGTGCTCACCTTGTTCCCCAAGTTGCCATTGGCTTGCTTGGAAAGGAGCAGAGCCACCATGTCTGTGTGCCCTTCCTGAGCAGCGAGGTGCAGTGGAGTCACTCCCTGAATGGACTCAGTGTTAGCAGAGGCTCCATACTGCAGGAGACTGCTGGCCACTTCCATCTGGTTCTGCCTGGCAGCAATGTGCAGGGGGGTGTAGCCATTCTGCAAGCAGAAAGCAGGCCCGGGCTAGTCACACAACTGGCATGTTGGAAATGCCAGGCCTATCCAACCTGCCTTTTAGAGGGTAGCTCCTTACAGCACCTTGCCCCAAACCTGTCAGGGAGTCACCCCAGGGAGTCTCCTTTTCTGGCTGGCAGTTCTGAGTAGGGCAGATTTGAGAGTACTGAGCAAGACTGAGATGCTGCAATGACTCTTCCTGCATGTCCCCAGTGACACTAGTGCATGTCTGCATGTGAGAGTGGCTGCTGCACTGAGAATTGGAGGAGCAGGGCAGGCCTTTCAAAGGCAGCTTCCTGACTGTTCATGGAGAAAGGTTCTGGCAGCTGAGCTGTGACCACCTGGTGCTCATGGGGGTTGGGAAAGTTGTGTGCGTGCAAAGGAGAGGTGCACACCTCCTGCCCACTAGGTCCACTGCCTTCTTGGAGGGGTTTGCCACCATAGAAACCTCCTGCATTTCCTCATGTGCCATGCAGCTGCCCCATGGGAACCCGAGTTGCATTTGGCCAGCAGCGGCACCTGCCTGGGCTGTCCAGAGGCAACTCCCAGCTGCTGAGTCCAGGGGCAGAAATGAGTGTGCATGTTGGTGTGTGTGAGGGATGAAAGAGTTCAGAGACTCTACCTAGGAAGCATTGAGGCCCTCACCATCCTGTCTAGATGACATGACCATGTGGGTGCTGAGCTCCTCCCCACTCCCACACATTTTGGGTGCCCAGCTAATAGGGGAATCAAGCTCCCACCCTCTGGAAGCCCGACCCACACCCCCACCTACTCTAGATGCCCAGCCCACAGGGACACTGAGCTCCTCCTTCCACCAACCAATCTAGATGCCAGGCCCACAGGGATGCTGAGCTCCTGCCCCTCACCTGCTCTGGATGCCCACCCATTGGGGCACCAAGCTCCTCCCCCCACCCCTGGATGCCTAGCCCATGGGGATGCCAAGCTCCCACTCCCTCACTTGCTCTGGATACCTGGCCCATGTGGGTACCAAGCTCCACCCCCACCTGCTCTAGATACTCGGCCTGTGAGAATGCCAAATCCTTACCCAGGCCAAGTTGTGTGGGGAGGCACCTTTGGGCAGCAGAAGCAGGACTATGTCCAGATTATTGTGGTGCACGGCCACATGCAGGGGAGTCAGGCCGTTCTGCAGGGAGGGAAGCACAGGTGAGTCACTTTTCAGAGCAGCCCCCATCTCCTGAGGGATGCTCTCTGCATGCAGGGGTGGGGGACCTCACCTTCCCAGCTGCATTGGGGTGGGCATTGTGCTGCAGCAGGACCTCAGCTATGTCGACTTTCCCATACTTGGCTGCAACGTGCAGAGGGGTAAATCCTTTCTGGGGAGAAACAGGGAGTATCAACACTCAGTGGTGAGAATGAGAGAAAAAAGCAGGTAATACAGGGGCCAAAGAGGGTAATACAGGGACCTGTCTACGGTGCAGAGAAGGGCAACTGTGTACTGGAGGGAGGGCCAGTACAGAAGGGGAGGACAGGTGGGTACAGGAGAATTGGATACCTACCTTGGTGAATTCCTCTCTCGCCTGCTGAATGGGCAGTCCTCCTGACGGGTAGTTCTCCTACATGACCAACAGGAGACAGAGTAACAAACATTTCTGCGCATGCTTGAGGAGAGCTACCCTGCTTTGTTCCTCAGTTGAGTTCAAAGCTTGAAGGACCGGCTCTCCCATCGCCTTATCTGCTGTTTTGCTCGTGTTGTAGATCTTTCATGATGCCAACAAACTGTGTAAGGAACTCACAAACTAGGATATTAAAGAAATAATCACCACCCTAACTAGCTCCCTAGGTTGGGGCTACTCCTGGCCAGAAAATGCTAAAGAATAATACTCAAACAAACTTGTAACCTAATTAATACCCCCACCCCACCCCAACATCATTGTGCTGCTTGGTCGGGTGGGTTGGAGGACTGCCCATTCAGCAGGCGAGAAAGGAATTCACCAAGGGAGGTGACCAATTCTCCTTTCTCCCCCTGCTTCCTGGGAAGTCCTCCTGACGGGATGTACCCGAGCTAACTATTCAGTGTGGGAACAAGCAGCACTGGGAGATTCCAGTACCACCTGCAGCACCCTTCTACCAAACGCTGCTCCAGCGGAGGTGTACGTATTGATTTTATAGTGTTTTACAAAAGTGCGAATGGAAGACCAAGTAGCAGCCTTGCAAATCTCCTCGTAGGATGCTTTTGCTTTGAAAGCATACGAGGTAGCAGCAGCCCCTGACTGAGTGTGGCCAAATTTGTAGGGGAGAGACCTTCCCTTTAGCCCTATAGGCTTTTGTTATGCACTGTTTCACCCATTTCGAGATTAGGGTCTTTGGTGCCTTAGACCCCTTGTAGCCTACTCTAATATTTACAAACAGAGCTGAGGAAGTTCTGAAATCCTGGGTTCTTTTCAACAATATCTTAAGGGCTCTGCAAAAATCTAGACAGTGCTAGACACTGCTTTTCTTTTGGGTGGACTGGCTTGGGGCAAAAGGATGGTAAATTTATTTCCTGGGTACAGTGAAACCAGGAATTCACCTTTGGGATAAAAGCCTCATCTAGCCTAAGGGTCACCGAGTCTTTATTAAAAACAGTTTTCTTCTATTGAAAGTGCCCCCAGCTCCGACATCCGTCGAGCGAAGGTCACTGCAATCAAGAAGGCTACTTTTAGTGACAACGTATAAAGTGACACTCGCTTGAGGGGTTCAAAGGGTGCCCTGGTCAAAGCATCTAGCACTAGTTTAAGGTTCCAAGATGGACACCTGTGCACCACTGGAGGGGACAACTGCTTCGCCGCCTTTAGAAATGGACGTATATGCCGGTGTGTGGCTATTCTTTTGTTAGAGAGAGACAAAAAAACTGAATCTAGGGCTGAAACCTGCCTTTGTAATATGTTTGGCCTGAGACCCTTATCAAGCCCCTCCTGCAAGAACTCAAGAATTTCTGGCATGGTTGTTGTACCGAGATCTATTTTCCTTAATAGTGCCCAGGATCTAAACACTCTCCAGGTGCCCTTATATGCCCGTTTAGTAGTTGGTCGTAAGAGCGTGTCTGTACTGCTTCAGAATATCCCCTGCATTGCAAGGCTAAGCGTTCAATCTCCAGGCAGTCAGCTGGAGCAGGCTCACTCCCTTGAACACCAGTGGTGCCTGTAAGAGGAGGTCGTGGGCGCATGGTAGATGAAAAGGAGGTTGGATGCTCAGCTCCACTAAGGGCGTTGATAGACGATCCCGTTGAGAAGCGGGATCATCCAGCGCCAGCATCTGCCCCCCGGCTTCCTCTCTCTGCCGTGTCTGCTGTTCAGACACGGCAGAGAGTCTTTGTGCGCATGCGCACCCTTCCGCGCATGCGCACAAGCCCAGGGAACCCAGAAGTGAAGCCGGCACTTCGGGGATCCGCGTTGGAGGGGGCAGGATCGCCTGCCCCCTCCGACGTGGGATAACATGCAGCCCGAATGCATAGAAGAGCGCAAATAAAGGTGGCTGATCAAAGGATCAGCCGCCTTTTTTGTCTCGTTTATAAACGGCCTCAGTCTGGAAGCCACTGCCTTCTGGGTCAGAAGGGGGTTATCAGGATAATGTGTGCCTGTTCCTGCCGTATTTTTGCCAGAGTCCGAGTGATGTCGGGAAAAGGAGGGAAAGCATACACCAGGCCTCATGGCCAGGACTGATTGAGGGCGTCCACCGTGGACGCACCCTGATCTACTTCCCTGGACATAAAGCTCGGCACTTGCTTGTTGTCGTGGCTGGCAAACATGTCCATCACAGGTGATCCAAAATGGCGGACTAGGTCTTGAAAAACTCTCTTGTTCAGTGCCCACTTGTGAGGATCTATAGTCAATCTGCTGAGCCAATCTGCCCTTGTATTCTTCGCTCCCTTTATGTATAATGCCCTCAGCGACAGTAAGTGGTCCTGGGCCCACTGCGTTATCTTGGACACCTCCCTGTGGAGAGCGAGAGATCTCGACCCCCCCTGGTGATTTATGTATGCCTTTGCTGTTATGTTGTCTGTATAAACCAACAGGTGGCTGTTGTGAATTTTGTGGCCCAGGTTCCGTAAAGCTAGCCGGATTGCCTTCAGTTCGAGAAAATTTATGCTGCGTTGGGCGTCCTGGCTGCTCCAGGTTCCTTGGGCTGAGGTGTGACTCAGGTGGCCCCCCAACCCATCAGGCTTGCGTCCGTTGTGAGGACCAGTCTCTGTGGTTCTACCAAGAGGGTTCATGTTTCTAATCTCCCTGTATCTAACCACCAAGACATTGAGTGTTTTAACTCTGAGGGGATTGTTACCCAGGGGTTCCAAGCCAGCGTTCGCTCTCTTTGCATAGGCTGCAGCAACCTCTGCAAGGGTCTGAGATGATAACAGCCCCACTGAACTTGGTGATTGGATGAAATCAATAGGCTCAGTAATCTCGCCAAGGTTTTGAGCCTGAGCCTGTCACTTTGTATCAGGTTGAGGACCAGGTTCCTGATTTTCTCCTGTCTGGGGGCAGCTACTGTGATGGAGTCTAAATTGGTATCTATTACCACCCCCAGGTGTTCCAAGGTGTGTGATGGACTCAGGGCACCCTTGTCTCTGTTTACTAGGAACCCGTGAGTCTTCAGGTAAGCTATTGTCCTGGAAACATGTACCATCGTCTTTTGTTTTGATGGGGATTGATCAGAAGATCATCCAGATATGGTTAAACATGCACGGCTTCCTTTCTAAGATTGGCTACCAAGGGAATGAGGACTTTCATGAATGTTCGAGGGGCAGATGACAGCCCAAACAGAAGGACTCTGTACTGCAGGTCGGTGTAACAAAAATGGAACCATTTCCTGTGGGCCGAGTGAAGCAGGATGTGGAGATAGGCTTCCTTCAAGTCTATAGATGCCAGCCAGTCCCATTTGGTCAGGCTTTGACAAATAGATTCGAGGGCTCCATCTTGATTTTTTGTTTGCGGACCCACTTGTTCACAAACTTCAAGTGTAATACCACCCTCCAGTCTCCCGACTTCTTTGGGACCAGGAAAATGATGGAATAAATGCCCTTGCCCCTGTCCTGTAGGGGCACTGGGTCTACTGCCACTATGGCCTTTAGTCTGACTATTTCTTTTAGCATCACCTGGTGCTTGAGTGGATTTTTGGAAGCAGGAGAGATGGTGAAAAAATCTCTTGGATTCCTGCGGAACTTGGGGGAATAGCGATGTAATACCACCTCCTTGACCCAGGCATCTGAGACTGACTTGTCCCAGATGTCTGAGAAGGCCTGAAGCCGGCCTCCTACCTTCAAGGACCCGGTCCAGTCAGGAGTCCCGCTTGGACTGGGCGGAGGGGAAATTCCTGGGCCTCTGCTTTTTAAACCAATGCTGTTTCTGTCCTCTGAAACGAAAAAGAGTCTTGTTATCCCTAGCTTCTGAAGGAAACAATTTTCTAAAGGCAGCAGAGTTTCCACCTGCCTTAAAGCCCTGCCCTCGAAAAAATCTCCTCTTGGTTCCCAGTTGTTGTAGGGTTTTTGCTTTTGCCTTTTGCTTTTGCCTTCTGCGAGGACTTTGTCCAGACAGACCCCAAACAGATTCTGGCCTTTGTAAGGCCCAGCCACCAGAAGATTCTTAGCAATATTATCCCGACCAGGATCTGAGCCACAAGCGTTACCTTGCTGCTACATTGTTGGCTTACGGATCTGGCTGCCCAGGAGAGAGCGTCGGTGGATGCGTCTGCCATGAGGGCTATGGCCAGCAAAATTTTAGAAGTTAGGGTCTTTGACTTCCTATCAGAGATTTCAGGGTCTTGAACCTCTGTGAACCATGCAGTCAAGGCTCTGGCTACGTAAGTAGTAATGATGTTTATGCGCAGCACCGAGGCTGATGCATCAAAACTTTTTCTGAGGGCTGTATCGATTGCCTTATCTGTTGCATCTCTTGGATAGCAATCGTCCTCTGTGAGAAAAAGTGTCTGTCTGGCTAATGAGGCAGCAGCTGTGTCCACCTTGGGACTCTTAAAGAACTCCTCTTTTTTTCTGGAAAAGGGGTACAGTGACTCCTGCGTTTTATTCATTTTAAAAGCTTTGGTGGGAGATTTCCACTCTGACAAGACCATCCTCTCGAAGGCCTTGTCTAGAGGAACCCCTGAATATCTAACATGTGCTAAGGGCATATGAGCTCTGGGTTCTTCTTCCTCAGAATCTGAGGAATCTCCCTTTCTTAATCTTTCTTGTAACTTAAGGGTTTTAACCGCCTGAGCCATTAACTCCTCTTTATATTGGATGGGGAACTCTCTGTCCAGATCTTTTGAGGTGCGTGGCTGTTTCTCCAGTTCCTCTTCCTCTAGCTCTGAATCCTGATCAGAGGACTCTTGAAGAGGAGGAAGAAGCAGCTCTCAGAGGTTTGCGATTTCCAGGAGCTTTAGCCTGGGTATCAGAATCATTTTCCTCAGAAGAGGAGAAAGAGGAATCCAAAAGCTTTGCAATGGCACCACCTGGCGGCCTGCTGGCTCCTCGCACTTTCTTTGCCTTTGCCTGATTTGGCACCTTTTTTACCTCAGCGTGGAGCCTTTTTCTCTTCCCTTGTTTCTTCTCGCAGAGAAGATTCAGGGAGTCCATAGCTTTCGCAGCATGTCAATGCCTCCCCCCATACTTGCAGTTCGATGTCCACTGCCTCCGGGCGCTGCAGGGGTTCCTGTGTGTCGCTGTCCCTCACTGCTCTGGGAATTTGAACACCCCCTTCAATCATTTCTCTCGGAGGGGGAGGGGGAAAGGAGGACGAGGAGTAAGGCTTCTCCTCAGCCAAAAAGCGGGCTCCGGAGAGTCCTACCAAGAGCGGCGGGGGAGCGGGGAGGGGGGAATTGATCAAAAAATCTCTAACAGGCCGCTGGAAACTAACTCGGTCCCGTCAACTCCCCTGCACCAAAGCTGCTGCTAAGATGCCACCTGGGGCGTAGTCGCGCTTGCAGAGAACAGAGGTACCACCAATCAGGCCCCACCAAAACTAATTATTTTCTTATTATTTTTCTTTCCTAAGAAATAGCACTCCTGCCGGTCCTGAGGCAGAGATGAAACTGAGGAATGAAGCAGGGTAGCTCTCCTCACGCATGCGCAGAAAAGTCTGTTACTTTGCCTCCTGTTGGTCATGTAGGAGAACTACCCGTCAGGAGGACTCACCGGGAAGCAGGGGGAGAATGAAGGGGGGTAATGCAGAGGGAGAATAGGCGGGTACTGGAGGGAGCAGTGCGGGGGGAGGGGGGAGCAGGCAGGTGCTGGAGGGAGGGGCAGTGTAGTGCAGAGAGGGGGCAGACAGGTACTGGAGCAGAGGGAAGGGAAGGGCAGTGCAGAGCGGAGGCAGGCAGATACAGGAGCGATGTGGTGCAGAGAGGGGTGGGGCAATGCAGAGGGGAGCAGATGGATACTGAAGGGTGATGCAGATGGGAGTGCATGGGTATGAGAGGGAGAGAAATTGCAGAGGGGGAACAAGCAAGTACTGGGGGAAGGAACGGTACAGAGGGGGGCAGGTGGGTACTGGAAGGAGGGGTAATGCAGAGAGGAGGGGCTGGCAGGTACCAGAGGGAAGAGGGGAAGAGGAGGGCCAGTGAAGACAGGGGGAAGGGGTGGTGCAGAGTAGGGCAGGTGATACTGATGGAATGGCATTGCAGAAGAGGGCCAGGAAGGGGCATGCAGACATGGGTGTGGAAGGGGGGGTAAGCAAGTACTGGGTAAGGGGAGGTGGGTACTGGGCAAAGGGGTGGTGCAGAACAGGCAAGCAGGCAGATACTGGAGTGGAGGGCAGTGCGGAGGGGGCACGTAGACCGGCGTGAGGTGGAATCTGATGGTGTGGCCAGGCAGGTGTATCTCAGGGAGGAAACGCTGCCAGCCTGTTGCAAACTACCTTGGTCATGGCAGCCTGGGAGGCCTCCCTGTCGAGCAGGGTGCGGGTGCAATCCAGGTGACCTTCACGTGCTGTGATGTGCAGAGGTGTATGCCCAGCCATCGTGGCCAAGTTGGCATTGGCACCGCTCTCCAGCAGAAGTTTCACCATGGTACCATACCCAAGGCGGGCAGCACAGTGCAGTGGGGTTTGGTCATCCTGAGGACATGGATGGAGAAGACTGGGTGTGTTGCCCCCATCCTGCCCCTCCCCTACTTGAATATTCCACCCCTTCCTCTGCCCCTATTCAAGGATAGCCTGTCCTCCTCCCACTCCTTCCCCATTCCACCTCTCTCCACTTCCCACTCCCCACCACCCTCACCCAGTACAGAAATGGGATCAGGCCATGTGGGCTGATATCACTGCCACAATAGAGCCTGTCGGGCCTGATTCCCCCCCCACCCCCGCCTTCCTGGCCACAGCATGACTGCCACCTCCTCCAAGTCCCATAAGCTGCCCACCTTGGCCTTGGCATTGACTTTAGCCTTGTTCTGAAGCAGGTACTTGGCCACTTCTGTGTGCCCGGCTCTGGCTGCCATGTGCAGAGGCGTCTCCACCTTCTGGGCCAGTCAACAAAGAGAAGCTCCAGATGATGAGTCAGTGAGGACACCATGCCCACCCCTCAGTCAACCCTGCCTCACCCACACTTCTGTCCCTTGCCGCCACCCTTCACCAGCTCCTGCCCTATGCCTCCTCACCCCTGCCCTGTGCCCCTTTCCCTCAACGTCCCTTGCTTCTTGCCTGCTGTGAGTATGCTAACTCTACTCCAGTTCAGTGCAGCAGACAGGTTACCATGCATTGGATTTTGCTAAGCTCTGGCTGGACATGCCCAAACCAACCCCTCCAGTCCACCCAAGAAGCACTGTGTAGCTATAGCTTTCCTCCCAGCATGAAACTGACTCACCACATTGGAGACATTGGGGGATGCTCCCCGCTGCAGCAGAATCTTCACAATGGGGAGATGCCCCATGAAGGAGGCCACATGAAGAGGTGTCAGGCCGGACTGAGGAGAGCAGGCAGGCCATCAGAACAGCAGGTTCAGAGAATGCCTACCCACCCAGGCTAAGAGAGAGGATGGGCCAGACTGGGACTCCCAGACAGCAAGGAGTAGAGAGCCGCCAACCCCCAGGCTCTGTGGACTGTGCAACACCTCTCTATGCAGAGCACAAAGTAGGGGCCAGGTGAGGGCATGTGCTCAGGTAGGGCAAAGGACAATTACACAGGAGCATCCTGGCTGGGTGCCTCTGCTCCAAGCCCCATCAGTAGCTCAACCCTGTGTACCTAGGTTTTGCAGTAGTGATGTCTTCTTGGTCCCAGCCTTCCCACTGCCCCTGCCCTCCTGCCCAGCCCAGTCCCTTGAGCTGTATCTTGCCCTTCCTCCAGTCCCCCAGCCCAGAGAAAGCAATGTTCCTTCCTGTGGCCTGCACCTTGCCCCTGTCTGTGCCCACACAGTGGCAGGCAACCTGAAAGGAGTAGTGTGTTGGCTCAGACCTTCCCCACACACCTCGGTGACAGCATCAATGGAGGCACCCATCTTCAGTAGCAGCTCCATCACCCGGATATGGTTCTTCTTGCAGGCAATATGGAGGGGCGTGAAGCCATTCTGCAGACACACACAGGGTCAGTTACACAATCGGGACACCTGTCCAGCCTTCCTCACAGGACCCTGTCACTCACCAGTGCCCGAGCATTGGGCTTGGCACCTTTCTCCAGCAGGAGCTTGGCCACGCGGTGGTGCCCACAGTGTGCAGCCACATGCAGCGGGGTCAGATGGTCTAATGTGATGTCGTCGATGTCAGCGTTGTACTGCAGCAGCAGCCGTACACAGTCCAGGTGGTCACCTTGTGCTGCCATATGGATTGGAGAGAGTCCATTCTGCAGCAGGGAAGAACCTGGGCATTAGGGTCAGTTATGCAAGAGCAGTGAAGGGCAGGAGTGACTGAGCATGGCCCACTGGGGCACTGAGCCAATGGGCATTGAACCAGTGCAGGAGGTGAAGACAGACCCTGTTAGGCCAGTTAGATCCTGCTCTTCACTCTCCAAAATCCCAACCCCCAGGGAGCATGGGCCATCCACTGGCCCTCTCACAGTCAGAGGACCCACTCAATTGGTAATTGCAAATGCTGGTGTCTGCTGTAGAGCAGGAGAAAAGGACCATGGAGATCCTGGGGTGCCAGCAGCAGCTCTGGTCCTGGGGAACCTTGGGGTCAGGCTGGGAGGAGGGGGTGGGGGGGGAGAGCTGTGGTGGTTGGCTAGCAATTGGAGGTATCCCATCCCCAGACTCATGTCCATTTCATGCCCAGCACCTTAGTTTTGGCTTGGATGGGAGCCCCATGGTCCAACAGGATCTCGGCAATTCGCACATGCCCGTTCCTGGTCGCACAGTGCAGTGGGGTCAACTCATCCTGCAAAGCAGAGAGGGAGTCAGAGCTTTGTAGTTCGATGGAGCAACTTCATAATGAGAAACAATGATGGAGTCAGGACAGGAGGGAGCTACATACCAAGGTGGTGGGGCAATATAGCCAGACGGGGGCTACACACCCAGGGGGAAGGGCACAGCATAACTAGGGCAAAATGGGGTGATATACTTATGGGGCAAGAAGAGGGTGTGTGTCCAGCAGTGGGAGAGTACCTTATGCCTTGGGCCAGGAGGATGTGACATATCTGGGGAACGGGAAAGGGAATGTACCCAAGGGGAAAGATGTTAGACATAGCTAGGGATGGAAGGGGTGACATAGCTGGGGAGGGGATGATGTACCTGGTGCAGGGAGAGGATAACATGCCTGGTGGGGTGAGGTACAGAGGCTAGACAGCTATCTGTTGGGGATGCTGTAGCTGTGGATTTCCTGCACTGAGCAGGGGGTTGGACTAGATAACCTCTGATATAGTTTCCAACTCTATGATTCTATGTAGCCAGGGGTGGGAGGGATGAAGTACCCACGGGCAAGGCTGGCCTTCGAATTTGAGAATTTGGTGAAAAACTGAAAAGGCAATGTGGTGCACCTATAACATCCACAACCCCCCATCCCCCTTAACAATTGGCAGTCTGATGCTCCCCCTACCCCAGTTAGGGTTGCCACCTATATATATGTTTCCAGGCTACTTATGAAACATACATGTTGCAGGACCTGCATTGGTGCCTACTGAGGTTAGGTAAGGCAACCCTAACCTCAGTAGGTGATGTGAGAGGAAGGGCGGCCTCACAGGAAGCAGCCAACCTTGGAACTGAGAGTTGCAGGTGCTGAAATAGTTCATCCTGGGGCTTCAGGGGCACTGGACCTGAGGCTAGCAGGACTGGTCTCCCTGTGGGGCCCACTCCAACCATTATTATTATTATTTACAAAATTTGTATCCCGCTTTCTCCCGCCACAGGTGGCCCAAAGCGGCTAACAACAGTACATATAATATAATAAAAACATTTCAATTCAATTCAAAAACAAATTCAACAATAAAACAACCATAAAACACCCCCATACCACCCTCCCTAGCCCCCCCCACCCCACCCTTCTCCCTCACCAAATGCCTGACGGAACAGCCAGGTTTTGCTGTTCCTACGGAAGGCCGGGAGGTCTGGGGCCAACCGTGGCCCCACCGAGAGGGAATTTCAAAGGTGTGGCGCAGCCACCGAGAACGCCCTGTTCTGCATGGCCCCCCGGAGAACCTCCAACAAGGCACCCCCGGACGACCGCAGGAGCCGATCTAGAACCTGAAGGTGGGGTGAGGCGGTCTCGCAAATAAGCAGGGCCCAGGCCGTGTAAGGCTTTATAGGTTAAACCCAACACTTTGAATTGGGACCAGAAGACTATTGGCAGCCAGTGCAGAGATCAGAGCACTGGTGTAATGTGCTCCCGGCGGTCCAACCCCACCAGGAGTCGGGCCGCCGCATTCTGCACCAGCTGCAGCTTCCAAGCCATCACGATAGGTAGCCCCACGTAGAGCACGTTGCAGTAGTCTAACCTAGAGGTAATAAAAGCATGGATGATCATGGCCAAGTCTGGAACCAAAATCAGCGGCTGAAGTCGCCACATCAGATGTAAATGGCGGAAGGCACTCCTCGCCACAGCCTCCACCTGGAGATCCAGGCGGAGCTGCGCATCGAGGAGCACCCCCAGGTTCCACACCTGGGACGTCAGCGGAGGGCAGACCCCATCAATCAATGGGTCCGTCACCTCCACCAACCTACCCACTAACATCACCTCCGTCTTGTCAGGATTCAGTCGCAGTCAGTTAGCCCTCATCCAGTCCCCCACAGCTGCCAGACACCGGGTAAGCACTGAGACAGCCAGGCCTGGGTTGGCTGAAAATGAGAGGTAGAGTTGGGTGTCATCAGCATATTGATGACACCTCACCCCAAACCCTCTGATCACCTCGCTGAGCAGCTGCATATACATGTTGAACAGGAGAGGGGACAAAACCAAACCCTGCAGGACCCCACATGGGAGGTCTCGGTAAGATGAAAACAAATCACCGAGTACCACCCGCTGAGTTCTTCTGGTCAGGAATGAGCGGAACCATTCAAAACGATCCTTCCTACCCCCGGACTGTCCCGCAGGGGTACCACCAACATCTCATGGGCAACGGTATCAAATGCTGCCGATAGATCTAATAGGACCAATAGGGTCGATCAACGCCGGTCCTTTTCTTGACAAAGGTCATCTACGAAGGCCACAAGTACTGTCTCAGTGCCATGACCCGGATGAAAGCCAGACTGCGAAGGATCAAGATAATTGATGCGGTCAAGTGGCTCCTGGAGTTGCTGAGCCACTTCCCTAAAAAGGGAAGGTTAGAGACAGGCCAATAGCTGGCAGGGGAGTCAGTGTCAAGCGATGGTTTCTTGAGCAGAGGCCACACCACCGCCCCTTTGAGACAGCTCGGCACTCTGCCCTCCCGCAGAGAGGCATTGACCACCCCAGCCAGCAACGGTCCCAATGTCTCCAGGCAGCCCTTAATCAGCCAGGTCGAACATGGATCTAATTCACAAGAGGTGGCTTGAACAGCCCCAGGCACCCGCACCACGTCAGCGGGTGTCACTGACTGAAAGTGATCCCAGAAAAACGGACAAGTCGGGGCTTCTACACCCCCTACCTCCTCCACTGCACTAAATGCGGCATCGAGGTCATGGGGGCTGGGTCATGGTCCCTACTGGACCTGCTTACGGCTGGACCTGCCCAGGCACCTGGGAATTAGGGGTGTGCATGTTGTTTTCATTATTACAATAACAATAACAAAAATAGTTGTTTTCATTATCATTATTGCAATAACAAAAGTGACAAATAATAACAATGAAAATAGAAATGAAAATGACTTTTTGTTTTTGAAATAAAGGGAATAAACTGAAAACCTTATTTCCAACTATAACATTTTTTATTCTTATTAAATTCTGATGAAACTTGGGGAGATTGTACCCCCAAATGGAGGGTACTACATGTATCAATTTTTGAAAGGATTAGATAAAGGGAACCTATTTTAGAAGAAATTGAATGTTGTGATTTTAAGAAAAGTTTCATACACATTCATGGCTACAACTTCTTTATCTTCCATCCAATTTGCATACAATCTGTAAATATTATGTCCCTCCACAGTTCAGATAAAGGGTCCTGATGGTATAAGACATTAACTTGAAATTACATTTACAGCTGTATATTCCATCCTGTTTACAATACATTTGATAGGAATGCATCACATAACTTCCCTGTCATCTCTGCCAAATTACAGGACAATATGATAAAGAGACCCAATTTTATAAGCAATTGAAGTTGTGCCCTTGAAGACCATTATTCAGATAAATAACAGCATATGCAGTGCCAGTTAGAGGCAGACTGACAGACGCATTCACTGGCCAATTACTGCATACTTCCAGCTTTACAGGACCAATCGGTAGTGGCTTTGAGGTGGGCATAGGGGGCGGCCGTGAGGCGGGCACATAACTGGGACATAACTGGGACCTTGGGGATAGCATCATAGCAATCAGGAGACATAGTTTGCACATCCAGGCTGGCCAGTTATCATCACAATCACATTCTGCAGCATGGTGACAGAGGACATGAGAGAATCTCTATTGGTTTTTTCCTAAACAGATGTTTCTGACTTCCCAGTAACAAGTGGGGGAGAGATGTTGGGATGGTCACAGCACAGAGTGAGGATATTTGGTTGACATTTCTGCTGACCAATTGACATCACAAACCGATCTTATACCAGTGACACGTAAGAGAATCCCTGGCATAGGCTCCTTCTCTGCATATGTTATGCAGGCATATAAAATTGGGATCCTTCATTACATCTTTCCGATAGTTGGCAGAGATGATCATGAAAGTGTGATATACAGCCCTGCCAAATTTCATGTACTCTGGTTGGACTACAAAGATGTTACAGTCAGACATACATTTATAAGGTAATTACTTATACAACCAGGACCCTTTATCCAATCCTTCTGAAAGTTGGCAGGGATTGTAAATATGGGAAGGGGTATAAACTTGCCATGTTTCATCTACATTATATGTGAGGCAAAGAAGATACAGCTAAGACTGTAAATGAAGATATTTTCAAAATAATATAATTCACCTGCTTATAAAATTGTATTCCTTTCTCGAATCATTTTGGAATTTGGTAAATTTAATGCCTTCCATTGGAGGTACAATCCCACCATGATTCAGCCAAATATAATGAAAAACAAAAAAGGTACAGCCAAAAATGAGTTTTCAATTGAAACCAATGGAAAACGAAAACAAAAGTAAAAATGAAAACAAAAAGTTGATATTTATGAAAAGGAAAACGACAGATTTAAACAACAAAAACAAAAACAACATGGGCCCCTGGTGCACACCTCTACTGGGAATGTGGGAGGACTCTGGCCCTTGCTGCCCCCATGTTATAAGAACATAAGAAGTGACATCATAAGTCACACCAATGATCCGTCCAGCCCAGCATCCTGTCTCTGACAGCAGTCACCTTTGGTCGTATCAGAGAAGTGCACAACAGGAGTAATCCATTACCTCCTATTTACTCCCAACTCCCAAAGAGTGAGAGATTATGTCTCCCGAACAACTTGACTAACAGCCCTATATAGACCTATCCTATAAGAATTTATCCAATCCTTGTTAAAACACGGCTATGCTATTGGCCTTCACAACATTATCTGGATATCAGGCTTTCTGCTGCCCTCCCTAGTTAGATGGGGGAGGGTTTCTGACCTCTCACCTTTGTGCGTGTCTCTATGTGAGCCCCCCTGTCAAGCAGCAGGCGCACCATGATCACGTTCCCACGGCGGGAGGCGATGTGTAGCGGAGTGATGCCATTCTATGGGGAAGCAACCACAGCAAGTCAAAAAGCAAGCCCTGTCTCCTGCTGGACAGAGTTGGCAGAATGCTCCCATTCCAAAGCGGGGATGGGAGGGGTGGGGAAATCTCCAATTCAGGCTGTGGGTGCCAAGGAAGAGCTCCTATTTCTGGGCAGGGTGGTGGGAGTTCTCATTTGCAGGCAGGCTTGGGTGGGAAAAGCTTGAAGTGGGCACAGGTGGGTTCCCATTCTGGAGCAGGGCCCAGGGAAGAGGGAGATCCCATTCTGGAGCAGAGCCTGTGGGAACAGAGATTCCATTCTGGAGCAGGGCCCAGGGGAGTGCAGGGGGGATTCCCATTCCAGAGCAGGCCTCGCAGGGTGCAGAGCTCTTGTTCTAGGGGATGGCAGTGGGAGAAGGGGGAGAGATCTCCCATTCCAGAGAAGGACTGAAAAGGTGGGGTGAGGTCTCCCATTCCAGAAGAACAGCTAAGGCAGAGGTCTCCCATTCCAGAAGAACAGCTAAGGCAGGGGAGCTCTCATTCCAGAGTTCCTGATCCAGGCAGGAATGGGGGTGGGGGCTCCCATTCCAAAGCAAAGATGTGGGGCCAGAACAGGAATGGAAAGGCACTCCTATTTAATTTAATGTATTTATTTATCTTGTATCCCTCTCCCTCCAGTCCTACGGCAGCTCGGGGTGGTTATTCCCGAGCACCCTTTCCAGAACAGGGGGTGGGGACTCCCATTTCAGAGTGTGTGGGGGGAAGAAGTTCCCATTCTGGAGCAAAGCTGGTGGGGAGCTCCCTTTCCCAGGCTAGTGGAAGTGGAGAGAGCTCCCATTCCAGAGCAAGGCTAAGGGGATTGGGGAGGGAGTCCCATCCCCACATAGGACTAAAGGGATGGGAGCTCCTATTCCCAGGCAGGCATAAGGCAGAACAGGGATGAGTGTGGATTCCCATTCTAGAACAGTGATAGGGGGTGGGCAGAGCTCCCATTTCAGAGCAGGAATGGAGACATTCCTACAACAGAGCAGGGCAGAGGATATAGAGGGAAAAATTCTCATTCTAGAACAGGATTGTGGGAGCTTTCATTCCAGAGCAGAGCTAAGGGGAGGAGAAAGGAAAATTGGACACTTACCTCTGAATTTTCCTTCTACGGGGATCCTCCTGGACGGCCAGTCAGGACAGTAGGGTAGATCTCACCAGCTACCAGTAGGAGGCAGACAAGCCAAGTTTTGAAGAGCATGCTCAGAGGGATCTACCTCCGCTCTCCAGACAAGAATAGCGCTTCTAAGACCTTCTCTAACTCTGAACTAAAAACTCCGTTGCAACAAAACCTAAACCCAGAATTATGGGACGATAACAAACCTGAGCTGTGACCAACCCCCAGCTACCAACGGATAGCTCTGAAATATAAAAAAGTCAGATCAAGAATTAACTCTGACAGAACGACCACCATAGAGATTAAACTCACTCCGGGTGGGGACTGGCCATCCAGGAGGATCTCCGTAGAAGGAAAATTCAGAGGTAAGTGTCCAATTTTCCTTTCTCCCGGGGATCCTCCTGGCCATCCAGTCAGGACAGTAGGGACGTACCAAAGCACTACCCCGTGTTCAAGAGGGAGGGAAGAGTGAGAAGAATCATGAAAATGTGAGCAAGCTCTCCAGGATAAACTTTAGAATCCTAGAGAACCGCCTGCAAGACTCTCCTCCCGAAGGCTGCATCAACTGAATCCTGAAGAGGGATCTTGTAATGATTAATAAACGAATGTAACGAGGACCATGTCACAGCACGACATATCTCCCCATACAAAGCAGCATTATTAAAAGCTTGTAAGGTGGCTGCCCCTCTGAGGGAGTGAGCAAACACCCCAGAAGGAGGAATCCTGTAGGCTTCCACTATACAAAGAGTCATCCACTTTGCAATGAGGGCCTTAGAAGCTTTCTTACCCCTTCTCTGCGGGCTATAGGCGACAAATAAGGCTGATGACTTACAAAAACGTTCCGAACAGTCAATGTATATCTTAAGTGCCCTTCGGACGACAAGGGTGTGCCAAAGCCGTTCCTGAGGATGAGAAGGCTTGGGACAGAAAGAAGGTAAGATAACCTCCTGTCCTTTGTGGAATCTGGAACTGACTTTGGGAATGAACGCAGGGTCCAGTCTAAGCGTTACAGTGGCCTCCCTGAAAATACAAAAAGAAGGGTCAATGGACAAAGTCTCCAGTTCTGAGACTCGCCTGGCCGAAGTAATACCTACCAAGAAGGCAACCTTCAACGATAGGTAGTACAACGACGCCTCTGTAAGGGTTCGAAAAGAACCTTAGTCAAAGCCCTAAGGAGGAGCGACAAGTTCCAAGAAGGGAACCTGTGGATCACCGGAGGGGACAGGAGTCTAGCAGCTCTCAAAAATCTGCTAATACGAGGGTGCCTGGATACTCTATTGCCCTTGATAGACCCCATCTTGACCTGTATCGTTGCTGGTTCCCTCGATGAGGGAAAAAAGGTCTCCTGTTTCTGGGCGGTGGTGTGAAGGATGTTGAGGATGTGAAGGATGTTGAGAAGCGACGAAAATTACGTCTTTGTCCCCCCTCCCCCCCACCGATTGCAGCGTGTGTTTCTTTGACTTATCTGCTGCGTCCGCCAGCACCTTATCGAGGCAGACCCCGAAGAGTTTCCTGCCCTGGAAAGGTGCGCCGATCAAGGAATTCTTTGAAGTATTATCCCCCTTCCACAATCTAAGCCACAGTCTACGGCGAGCTGCCACATTAGACACGTTAGCCTTTGCTGCCCATCGCAGGATGTCTGTTGATGAGTCCACTATAAATCCATAGGCTAACTGAATTCTCGTGGATAGTACCCTCGTCATCTTCTGGGATACTTTGGGGTCCCCTGCTCTCCTGATCCAAGACATTAGGGCTCGGGAGAAGTATGAAGTCATGGTCGCCATCTTTATTACCGCCGATATCTCCTCATAATTTCTCCTGAGGTTATAATCTATGCCCTTGTCTGTAGTTTCTTATGGGTAACATTCCCCTTCTGTGGGAAAGATGGAATTTCTGGCCAAAGACACCGCTGCTACGTCGACCTTGGGAGCAGCCAGGAGTTCACTCTTTGCCTTGGAAATAGAATACAGAGCCATGCGTGGCTTGAACACTCTTTTCTGATTATTCGTTTGTATGCCTTGTCGAGTAGCATACCTCTGTCCCTGTCTGTGGCTTTAGGTAGGCACACTCTTTCTTCATCCTCCTCATCCTCTGATGAACCCAAGGAAGCCCCCTTCTCCTTTTTTTCTTTAAGGTGAAGCGTTTTGATCACCAACTGATAAATTTTCTCCCTGTACTTAGCAGGGAATTGTCTGTCCGGATCAGTGGAGGGGTCTAGCTCCAGATCCTCTGGGTTTCCTTCCCCTTCACTCTCCAGATCGGAGTCTTGCCCTGCCTGTCAGGGGGCGGGCATGGGGGGGAAGGCGGGGGCGCACCAGAGAGGCAGGGGGGCCAACAAAGGTACCTGAGCACCCCGCGCACCTGCCTTCGGGTGCCGGGGCGTTCCCACAGCCTGCAGTCCAGGGAGAGGAGCAGGCACAAGGAAAAGCAGCAGAGGGAGGGATTCCTCCAAACGCTGCTGCAGAACGAAGGAAAGGGGCGGAGCCACAGAGCGTGGCTCCTAGGCAAACCCCTACACCGGGAGGCGAGGGGGCGGGGCTAGAACCGACGCCGCGACGCTCGGCGCGCCTGCGGGCGCGGCAGGGGCGGAGCTAGCCCTATAACAAGGAGCGGCTGGAGAACTTCCATGCCGGCGATCAGCGTGCTGTGAAGCTGGCCCCAGAGTGCGAGTACAGGTCAAACCAAGGATTTAGAGATAGAGAGTGATTGCGGAGTGAGTGGTGAGTGCAAGGCGAGTGCAAGGTGAGTGTTGGTGGTACTGGGAGCGAGGGGTGAAGTTAGGGGCGGGTGGGTACGGACAAGGTGTGGGTGAGAGCACTATCCCTCCTGCCTCAAATCCCTCGGGGACCTCCACCATCCCGGGTGGAGTTGGCTGTGTCCTTCCCCCTTCCTCAGGTGTTGGGGCTTCCCTTTCCCTCACTAGCATCACACTTACCCAACCTCTAGAGCACGCGTGGGTGAAGGTGTGGCTGAGAGGGCAGGGACCTGGTCCCCCTGCCACCTCCATAGAGGGCTGTGCACGCCTATCGTTGTCTCCCCTATGATGACACGGCCCGTTCCTTCGGGAACATATAGGGCCACCTACTAACCTGAGGGGAACCTTTTCCACTACGAGGTGTGTGCACCCCCTTCGTGGCAGGAGTCCCGTGTAAGGTGCGTGCAAGACGTGTCAGGTCTGTGGGCTTTTCCATTCCCCCATCCCTGATCCCTCACACTGCCAGTTCACCCTCCTCCTTGCTAGATGTTGTGAGGCTTGCTCGTTGCCTCTCCTTGTTCTTTTTCTCCACTCGCCCTCATCTTCTGAAGACTGCATAGACAGCAGGTCTTCTTGGTCCGAATCAGAGCCCACCGGGGAATCCAGCAGGCCCGCAGTCCTGTGGGTTCTCTTGGGCTGCTTGCCTTTAGTTGCTCCCTTAGAAGAGCCCTTGAAAGTAGCCGGGCCCCTGTCAGGTGATGGGGATCTCTTCCGCTTGAGTTCAGACAAGAGCTGCAGCAGGACCTCCATATGGGGATCCTGTGCCTGTTGTGGGGCCTGATCCTACTGAAGGTTCTGAGGAGGCTGGGGGGGACTCCCTGTTCTTGAGGCCCCCGGTTTCCTGTTCTCGCCGCTGCTGATTTGTGGCGGGTAGACATTTTGCCTGGGCTGAGGGCACTCTGAGGGTCTGGTTGTGGTTTCCCGCCGAGGCTCTGACTAGCAGGGGAGGGGCGAGGCGGTCAGAGGAGGTCCAGGTAGGGCTTCCCGCCCGAGCGCTGGCGCGCGGGTGGGGGGATGGGCGGCAAATCGGCGGGCGCTCCTGATCCCCTGACTCCCCATTTGTGTTGTCTGGGGGAGAGGGGGGATGATAGCCCTGACTCACGGACTAGCCCTGACTCACGGGCCCTCTGTGGACTTAACGGCTGTTGTCCGGAGGGCTAGCTCCTCTCTGCCCAACTCGACCCTTTGTCCCTTGGAGCACCGGTCAGGCTTCTGGTGAGGCACAGCTCCAGATAGCCCGCTGAGGGGGCTGAGATGCGGCTAGGCACGGCCCTGTTTGAGCCTGGTGCTGCGACTCAACTGCGTGCACCGAGGAAGAGGCGGCTGAAAAACCCAGGCTGAAGCCACAGCTTGTCCTGAGCTCCCCAGCCTTCTGCAGGGTCCTAGTGCCTGCCTTTTTCCCTTAGGCAGGGATTGAACTCCAGCTCCCAAGGCAGTTTCCACAAGGGATCAACTGCTGGGCCCACCCTTCGGCCCTCCCCATGCTAGTGGGGAAGGGGGGGGTCTGGAACTGCTCCTGACCCCTTCCAAGAAGGGGGGTGAACAGGGAGGAGAATTTCTCTCCCCCTGGCACCTGGAGACTTGTTGAAATTTAAACAATTTTTCGCTGTCCAATTCTCCCCGACACCGGACTGCTCCTACTTCATAGAAGGCAGACAAAACACTGTAGAACGGAGGTAGATCCCTCTGATCATGCTCTTCAAAACTTGGTTTGTCTGCCTCCTACTGGTAGCTGGCGGGATCTACCCTACTGTTCTGACTGGACAGCCAGGAGCATCCCCGGGAGAACTCCTGTTTTCAGTCTCCTGTCTGGGGCTGGTGAGTGAGGACCTAACATTCAAAAGCAGGGCTGGGGTGGAAAGGAGGGCTCTGAGCTCTCATTTCTGAGCAGGGATAAGTGGAGGGAAGCCCCCATTCCGAAGATGGGGGGAGCTTCTATTCCTGAGCTAAAGGAGGGCAGGGCTCTCATTCCACAATGTGCCAGGGGGAGCTCCCATTCCAGGGGAAGAGAGCTCACATTCCTGGGAAGGGAGTGGGAGAGTAGGGCTGGAGGGGAAATTCCCATTTCATAGCTGTTCTTGTGGGGTAGCTCATTCCCAGAGGAGGGATGAGAGCTCCCATTCTGAGGGAAAGTTATAGGGCTGAATGAGAAAAAAAAAATTCTTGCAAGAAAACTCATAGTTTTGAAAATTGGGACCAAAATGTCCCAGGACAAATTCTTGACTGAGAAAATAAATTAATAATAACTTTAAAACGTACATGCGCAAAAAGGCCACAGAGCTGTTTTGTACATGTGCAAAATGGCTGCTGCCCTTAACCAAAATGGTGGCAATAGTGTCATAGCCATTTTGGTTAAGGGCAATGGATTGCGCATGCGCAAAATGGCCACTCCCCTTAACCAAAATGGTGCTGACACTATTGCTGCCATTTTGGTTAAGGGTGGTGGTCATTTGCGCATGAGGAAAACAGTCCAGTGGTCATTTTGCAAATGCACAATAATTTTATTTTTAAAAAGTTTATTTTCTCGCCAAGAACTCAGTGAAACAGACTCAGTTTTCTATTTGTTTGAGATGAACTGAGAACCGGGATTTCAACAAGATTTCTCACTTTTGCAAAATCTCATTTTAGCCCTAGAAAGCTGCAGGGAGCTCCCATTCCCCGGCTGGGCTAAGGGTGTGTGGGAGCTAACATTACAGGGGGGAGAGCTCCTTTTCCAGGGCTGTGGGGGGGACTCCCATTCTCAGGCAAGGCTAGGAGGGGTGTGTGGAATGGAGACTCCCATTCTACAGCAGGGCAGAGAGAAACTCCCATTCTCTGGTAGAACTGGGGTAGGGTCAGGACCAGCTCACAGAAATGAATCCCTCTGGATTGTATTGAGTAGGAGCCAGTACTGACTCACCTTCTCCCTCTCCATATTAATCTTAACCTTTTCCCTGTGATTCCTAGAGCATGAGCATCAAGTCCCCACAAGAGGTAGCTTGGGGCAGCTGGAAGCTCAAACCTTCTGCCCTACAGCTTTGCAGAAGCTGGGCCCTGATGGAGCAAGGCTGAAAGGTCAGTTTGTGGAAAACCTCATAAGGTTGAGAACTGAGGACCTGCCATGTTCCATGCCAGCTGGAATGAAGTGCCAAGGCAGCCCCCATGCTAGGCCCCAGCAAGGCAGCCTTCATGCTACGCCCCTGCACCCACCTGAGGTGTGAAGTTGACACTAGCTCCACGGTTCAGCAGTAACTGGGCCACGTTGAGGTTCTCATAGTGAGCAGCAATGTGCAGTGGAGTAAACCCAGTCTGCAGGAAAGAAGAGTGGTCAGTGTAGCACACAAACAGACCTGCAGCCCAGCTGGGCACCATGTTCCTCCCCCTACCAGGGATGGACTTCCCCATACCATCTGTGTTACTCTGGCAACAGAAAGGGGCCCAGACCCTTGGCACAGCACTCTGTACCTTGGAGAGCACATCAGCATTGGGGTCGTTCTGCAGCAGCACAGCAGCTGTGCGTGTGTCATCGTTGCGGGCAGCAATGTGCAGGGCAGGCAGACGAACCTTGCCCTTCGTTCCATAGTTGATCAGGTGGGCCACCACATTCTCATGTCCCTGCTGCAGTGCAACAGCCAGTGGTGTAAAGCCGTCCTGGCAGAGATAAAGGAGGAAAAGGAGGCACAGTGTGAGCAGGCTGGGCCAGGCCTGTTCTGGGCCACGTTGGGGGCTATCTACCCCACAGCAACATGTGCATGGAGGCCTGCAGGGACACTCACCTCTGTGGCCACATTCTGGTTGGCTCCATTCTCCAACAGGAACTTGACGACTTCTAAGTGGTTTTCTTGTGCTGCCATGTATAGGGGTGTGAAGCCTTTCTGCAAACACAGAGCCAACACTTCATCTCCTGTAGGATGCTGCATCTCTGTAGCCTCTCTGCTGCACCAACGGTTGGATGGTGGCAGACTCTGCTGGAATCACCCAGGGCACCCACCCAGGTTTCTCATGGGATCTATCCTCACCTAAAGTATCCAGAGCCTCACCCAGAAAATAAAACATCTGTTCACCCACAAGGCATTGCCATTGTTGTTAAATGTTGCACAGTTTCAGTTTAGGGCTGAAATGAGACTTTTTTGATTTACAAATTGAATTTGAAAATTGAGTGCACGTGTGTGTATGTGTAATAAAGTTTGGGAATTACAAAAATAATAGGGTACATAAAAATCATGATTTAAAAAAAAAAATCTGATTATTTCAAGTGGATTTTTAAAATGTGTTTGATTATTTGTTTTAAATAACCCCATTTAAAGTAAATTAAATTTATGACATGTCAACCTAGATTTGCTATAATCTACTACTACATACTACTACTACTACTACTACATGTATCATTACTATAATATGCAATATCATTTTAATCAATCCATAACTAATGAAACAGAGCAGTGAACACTCAAATTTGAATGGGTTGAATACTGCTTTTCTGCAATCATTGTCAGCAGGTAACATCTTTAACTAGGTTAAGTAACTGGGATTTATAAATATGTCCCCATGTGCCAGATGCCGCATCAAGGCTGTAATTCTGGAGTGTTATGTTCTGTGGGCCTGAAACAAAGCCTGTGGAAGCTTCGCCATGGATGCTAGCAAATCTGGCCATGCCCACCACATGGCTCTATGGCCACAAGGAGAAACTCGCAGTGTGAAAGTTAAGGGCATGTGCAAATCTCTGGAGAACTGAGTTCTCCTGTGAGGAATGGTGCACACAGACTGTGCTAGACACCTACAGAAGTCTTTGAGCCCCAAGTGTCTATGGTCAAGATCCTGCCCCATTAAGGCTTAGGCAGCTTCTCTTCAATGTACCAACATAGGATTGAACAAAGGGTGTAGCTAGATTGGAATGAGCCCTGGTGCAGAAGGTGGAATTCCCTCTCCCAGCAGCAGGGGAAACAGTTGCAACAGGGAGTGTGGGTCCCCCAGGTTTGTGGGCTCCGATGCACTATACCCTAAGATTAAGGCAGATCTTGTACTCAGCCTTTACAGTGATGCTAGTACGGAAGTCAACCAAATAGCAGCTCCTTCTGGTTCTTTTTTATTCACAAACACTTTTGTTTGGTTTTCTTTTGGTATCAGTTTATTTTCAATTTCACTTTTGCCTTATTTATCCAACACATTTGAGACTATTGAGACTAATAAAAGAATGTATAAGGTGCTTTTGTGAGTTTTTAATTGAATTCTAAGTTACAGCCAAATGCAGCTTGATAAAAATTCTGAATTTTCTAGTAAGGCCCTTTTCACACGAGATGCCCCCACCCATCTCCACACAGTTTCGTTGCATGGAGATGGGTGGAGGTGCCCGTGGTTATGCTGTGACAGATGGGTGGGGGTGCGTGCATGCTCCCATGCTACACCCATCTCCACCCATCACCCACGCCCGGAGCAATAGGCTCCAATGCCGATTGCTCTATGGGTGGAGATGGGTGTGCACCCGTCGGGATGGGTACACACCCACCTCCACACACCAGGGGCACACACCCATCCCCCCAACCACCGCAGCCCATTTGAAAAGGGCCTAAGAAATGCATTTTCTCCTCATATTTCTGCATCCTCCTCCTGCTGGGTAGTTCTACCGTTGGCCGCTAGGAGGCAGATGAACTAATTTTTGTCTGCGCCTGCGTCCATGGAGCTACCCGGCTCTTCGCCAGTCCGTCGTCTGCCTTGAGGCCGTTAGGACGTGCAGCGGTTCCAGGAACCTAGGAAAGACAGTAGGAGAGTGTTAGACACTATTTTTTGGCGGGGCACTTGGGGTTAGCGATCCCGGACGCTGTCTCGGGTATCGCTCGGCCAGGCCGCAAACAAATTGGAATTTAAAAAAAAAAAAAAGAGAAACCCCGCCGGCTCCCTCGCAGTTCGCCGGGGAGCAGGGGACGCCGCATATCTCCTTCCCGCTTAGCGGGAAGCCATCCAGCAAGCGGCGATCCCCCCGTCTTGTCGGATCAGGGACAGCACTGCTGGGCCCTCCCGACTGAAGAGCCCCTCAATTTCGAAATAAATTCAAATTAATTTGAGGATGAGCTCTATTGAAGGGCAAACAGCCCCCCCTCCCACCCCCGCTGGCGGGTCGGAGTCTCGGTCCCCGCAAGAGGGCTCTCAGGCCCCTCAGGATCCCTCGATGGCTTCCTTAGCCAACACTATGGGGGAAATTTTATCCTCCCTGAAGGCCCTCACCCAGGCCCAACATAAAAAAGGCGGGAAAAGAAAGCGAGCTTCCCCCGAGCCTGGGCCTCAAAAGAAACGCTCGAGGGCGGGAAAGTCCTCAGGGACTAGCAGGAAGGCAAAAGCTCCACTAGGGGGAGCTAGGGGACAGAGTTTCTCTTCTCCTCAGGACTCTGAGGTGGAGGAACAGAGGGGGGAAAATGAACAGGCCTGCTCCTCTCATTCACAGGCCCTGTATAGCTCACCATCTGACTCTTCCCAGGGGGAGTCTGATATGGAAGAGGGGGAATGGGTAGAGCCTACCCCGGACCCCAAGGATAGGGAGCGTCAATTTCCGGCCCACTATAGAGAGGAGCTGCTCTCTCAAGTAATTAAAAAGCTCCAACTTACAGAAAAGTATCCAAAGGGGGACTCTTCCGAATCACAGGAGGAGGAAGAGACTAGGGAGTACATGCCTTCTGTGCATGGTAAGGATCAGGGTCTGCCCCTCGACAAGGCTTTCGAGAGAATTGTCTTGGAGGAGTGGAAGCACCCCGATAAGGCTTTCAAGATGAATAGAACCCAGGAGGCCCTGTACTCTTTTTCTAGAAAAAAGGAGTCCTTGTTCAAGAGCCCAAAGATAGATGCAGCTGCTGCCTCACTAGCCCGGCAGACGGTTTTCCCAACAGAGGGTGACTGTCATCCTAAAGATCCTACAGATAGGGGGGTAGACTCAGCCCTAAGGAGGGCTGTGGAATCTACAGCGGCCTCCCTGAGAGTAAACATAGTGGCATCCTACGTTTCAAGGGCTCTCCTTGCATGGATGAAAGAGGCTCAGGACCCCGAGATTTCAGATAAAAGGTCACAAAAGCTATCTTCCCGCATCTGTATGGCCACTGCTTTTCTGGCGGATGCAACCACAGATGGCCTATCTTGGTCAGCCAGGGCTATGGCAAATGGGATAGCGGCCAGACGTAGGGTATGGCTCCGCTCTTGGCAGGGAGACACTACGGCCAAGAATCTTCTGACCTCTGCCCCTTACAAGGGTTCAAAACTCTTTGGGGTCTGCCTTGAAAAGGTCCTGGAGGAAGCTAATTCGAAAGATAAGCCCAAGACCCTCCAACAAATGATACCAAAAAGGGGATTTTTTAGAGGCCAGCCCTTTAGGTTTAGGGGTTTTGGCCCTAACAGGAGGGGGCATTTTCAAGGCCACAGGGAGTTTGCTACCAACTTCTCCTTTCGTGGGAGAGGCTTTAGGGGGGGCAGATTCGATAGACGCAGATCCAGGGGAGCCGGCCCCTCCCAGACCAGACAGGATTCCTGACTACTCCGCCCCAGGAGTGGGACGCAGACTACAGCAATACAAGACGGAGTGGCAAAACTCGGTCTCCGATGCTTGGGTAATATCCTGCGTCGCAGATGGTTACCGCATAGAGGTAGAGCGCCCCCCAAGGCAAAGGTTCGTGACTTCCCCAACCTCCAAGAACCCAGAGAAGCATCTAGCACTGGTATCAGAGATACGCAGACTTCGGGAGATTCAGGCTATAGAGAGTGTTCCCAAGCAAGAGCGTTTCTTGGGCGTCTACTCCATCTTGTTCCTAGTGGAGAAGAAGCTCGGAAAATGGAGGGCCGTTCTCGACCTAAAAGGCCTGAACAAGGTGGTAAGGAAGAAAAGATTCAAAATGGAGACAGCCCTGTCAGTATGCCGGAACCTTCAGAAGGGCGACTGGATGGCTTCCCTGGACCTCAGGGAAGCTTACCTCCATGTCCCGATATGGAATCCACACAAAAGATGGCTCCGGTTCTCATACAACAGACATCACTGGCAGTTCAGGGCCCTCCCTTTCGGGCTCTCCTCGGCCCCCAGAACCTTTACAAAGATTTTGGCTCCATTGATTGCCAACCTCCGCAGCGAGGGCACTCATATCTATGCCTACCTGGACGACATACTGATCAGGGGCAGCTCCCCTTCGGTGGTGGAAATGCACCTGAACAAGACCATTGCATACCTGGAAAGACACGGCTTCATCATAAACAGGGAAAAGAGCCATCTCATCCCGAGCCGCCGTCTGGAGCATCTAGGTATCCTAATAGATACCTCCTCAGATCGAGCTTTCGTACCACCGGAGCGGAGAAAGAAAATCCAGAGCCTGATCACATTGCTCCAGCAGAACTCAAGGATGAGACTCAAAAGACTGGCGAGCCTGCTGGGTCTCCTAGTTTCTTGCATAGGGCAGGTGACTTGGGGTCGTTTCAACCTTCGCCCCTTGCAGAAGCAGCTAAGCACTATGCAGAGAGAACTCACTCTGGGGTTAAACCCATGGGTTCCCGTTCCACCAGGATTAAAACACTCAATGTCCTGGTGGTTAAACCCAGAAATCTTCCAGGCAGGAGTGCCTCTTTCAGAGCCAGACAGAACAGTGTTAACAACCGATGCCAGCCTCCAGGGGTGGGGAGGGCACTCGGGGATTCACTCAGCCCAGGGATTGTGGTCCAAGATGGACTCCAACAAGTCAATCAACTTCCTCGAGCTCAAGGCGATCCGCCTATCTCTGCGCCAACTTCTGCCAACGTTTCCTTCGAATCATCTGCTGATTTACACAGACAACATAACGGCGAAGGCGTATATAAATCGCCAAGGGGGATCGAGATCGAGGGAGTTACATCGGGAGTCAGTCAAGCTTTTCAGGTGGGCCCAATCACACCTATCTTCATTGAAGGCCTTGCACATCAAGGGTCTGGAAAACAAGAGAGCCGACTGGCTGAGCCGCCAGACTCTGGACCCCCACGAGTGGACCCTGGACAGATCTGTGTTCCAGCTGATAGTAGACTGGTTCGGTCTCCCCGTGATGGACCTGTTTGCTACAAGGGAAAACACTCAGGTCCCCAGATTCATGTCGCAGCGGTGGTGTCTGGAAGCAGAGGGCTTCGATGCGTTGAACCACCCCTGGCCCAAAGGCCTCTTGTACGCTTTTCCTCCAATTCCCTTGATCCAGAGAACCATAGCCAAGGCAATCAGGCAACAGGCTCATCTGCTGATAATCACCCCGTGGTGGCCCAGGAGACCGTGGTTCTCCGAACTTATAGAGCGCAGCCATTCACAATACCACAGGCTGCCACTGATCCCAACTCTGATCTCCCAAGGTCCAGTCTGCTCTGCAGAAATACAGACATTAAAATTAACAGTGTGGAACTTGAACGGGCAGCACTGAGGAAGAAGGGATATTCAGAGGCAGTCCTGAATACTATCCAGCGTTCCAGAAAGGCGGCAACAAGAAGAAGTTATCAAGCAACCTGGAAAACGTTTGCTGCCTGGTCACTTCAACAAAATAGGGACCCTACCAGGGCAGGGGTAGTTCAAGTCTTGGAGTTCCTGCAGCTGGGTTTAGAAAAGGGTCTTAGGGCTAACACATTAGCCAGACAGGCAGCTGCCATCGATTCGGTCCTTAGGCCAGTATCAGGCAGGATAGTATCTTCACACAAGAATGTGCGTAGATTCCTTAGAGCAGCTAGGTTAATTTGTCCTCCTGTGGTACATAGAGTTCCTTCTTGGGACTTGAACTTAGTCCTAGAGGCCTTGACAAAACCTCCTTTTGAGCCTCTAAGACATATATCGTTATATTTATTAACACTAAAGGTGATTTTTCTCGTTGCAGTTACTTCAGCGAGACGGGTCTCCGAGCTGGGTGCGTTGTCCATGGAGGACAACTTTTGTATTTTCAAAAAGGATTCGGTCACGTTACGTCTGGATCAGGCCTTCCTCCCTAAAATTAATACCATGTTCCACAGGTCCCAGGAGGTTATTTTGCCTTCCTTCTGTCCAAATCCTGTCCACCCAAGGGAGCGGGCATGGCATACTCTGGACCTCAGGCGAGCCCTTAGAATCTATTTGGCTAGGACAAAAGGGTTCCGGCTTTCCACGGCCCTATTTGTCAACATTAGACCAGGTTACCAGGGGCGTAAAGCTTCAAAAACCCTGATCTCTAAGTGGTTGAAGCAGGGTATTGTTGAGGCCTATAAGGCAAAAGGGAAGATTCCTCCCCTCCAGATTTGGGCACATTCGGTGCGTAGCGCTGCCACCTCGTACGCTTTTAAAGCAAGAGCCTCTTACGAGGAAATCTGCAGGGCAGCTACTTGGTCCTCCATACACACGTTTGTGAGGCACTATAAAATAAATATCTTTCAATCTGCAGAAGCTGCTTTCGGCAGAAGGGTGTTGCAAGCGGTACTGGAGTCCCCCAGTGCTGTTGGCTCCCACCCTTAAAGGTTTTTCAGGAGTGCTTGGGTACGTCCCAGCAGGAGGAGGATGCAGAGATATGAGGAGAAAGGAGAATTGGTAGCCTACCTTAGGTGAATTCCTTTCTCTCATATTCTCTGCATACTCCTCCGCCCCTCCCTGCCAAACAGCACGAATTTAGTCAGGGGGCTGGGGGGACTGGTACCTTGCTCACTGTTTTTTAGGTGTTTCCTTTAGGGGAGTAGATTATAGTAATAGGGTTGTTAACCATTATTGTTCTAGTGTTATATATATATTAAGAGAAATTTTCAGCTTGCGAACGGACTGGCGAAGAGCCGGGTAGCTCCGTGGACGCAGGCGCAGACAAAAATTAGTTCATCTGCCTCCTAGCGGCCAACGGTAGAACTACCCAGCAGGAGGAGTATGCAGAGAATATGAGAGAAAAGAATTCACCTAAGGTAGGCTACCAATTCTCTTTTCTAATGTAATGAGAAAGAAGAAACGTATATACAATTGCTGAAATGGATGTAGTCACAGTTTGGCTAGTGACCTCCTTAACACTAAGAAGCATTAATTTTAGTGTAAAGACTGTATTTAGTAGGAAATAATTAAATCAGTAAGTTTTAAATATTGTTTACACAACCAATGAGAATTCACATTTCTTCAGGAAAGCAACGAAACAGTACAAATGAAAAGGGAGAAAAAAATCAGTGATTTAAGTTGAAGCTCTTTCTTGCTGTTTTCTGTCAAAATGATTGAAATCAATTTGGCCTTCAATGAAATGCTTCCCCCAAATGCCGCTCAGCTTTGTCATTAAAAACTGCCTCTTAGGGTGCAAACAGACATGACATTAGCCTGCAATAGCCTGGACTTCACCTGCATGTCTGGTATGTCGCTGCCAGATGTTTGCCCACTACTGCCCCACGACAGGCTGCCAGCTGCTTCAGGATGTGTCAGGTGGCAGCATTTGGAGCCGCAGCCCAAAGGCCCAGTCACCCGGGCTAAACCGGCTAGTGATCTCCTTCCCATCTGTTACGGCCCACCCAGCCGCGCTGCGAGGCAAGATCAGAGAATTGGGCCTTGAGGAGTATGCTCACCCCAGCCCCCACAATCAGCTGTTCATTGGGGCCAGGTGCGTGCACCAAACAGCTGATGGGGAGGGGCAGAGGTGCACTCTTATGTGGCCTGAGTGCACACACCAAACAGCTGATGAAGAGCACTCCTTGGGGCCCCCATCAGCTGTTTGATGTGCACGCTTGGGCACACACCCTCCAGTCAGGTGAGGGCGCACTTCTGGCCTCCCACATCAGCTGTTCAGCCTCAAGTCTTCCTGGGGGCCAAATCCTGATGAGCAACAGGGATCCAGGAGTCCTGTCCCATGTGAACAGCTCCTTGGGCTGACCCAGGGCGTGTAGGTGGTGTGATGATAAGGTGGGCAAAACCCACCCAGGAGCCAGTCATTCTGACTTGTAAATGATCTCTTTTGTCCAGAGGCAGAGACTCAACCCAGTTTTCCTTTGAGTTACTTTTAAATCAATTCTGACCAGCCTTACCTACAGCCACACCTTTACTTTTACTTTGTACCTTACTTGACTTCCCACTGCTATCCTCTTTCCTTAGTAAAGTTTGTTTGTTTAAGTAGGCACCCTAGTTAAGTTGTGTTGTTATTGCTCCAGGTATAGTGCCCAGGGAGGGGGTGATCTCTCTCACAGCCAGTGCCTGCTGCCCTGAAGGGACAGTTCTCTGCTCACACTTCCACACCAGGGGCTTGCCCAGGAAGGAAGGTGCCACACAGAAAGGAGAGAGAGGTCACAGGGAAAAGCAAAGCACATGTAGCTGACCGCAGACTAAGGTAGGCGGCTTCCCAGGGGTGTATGGCACTGTGGGACCCTGGCTGAAACTGCCCTGACACTGTACCCCAGGATCTATGCAATGGTAGCCATCTCTGGGCAGCCAAGGGCAAAATGAGCCCTAGTAGACAGGAGGGTCAGGTGGGAGCTCCTCCTTGTGCCAGAATTCCAGATCTGGGCCAGGGAGGATCCCTGAGGTCTGTGGCAGTTGGATTCTCTCTCCCCTCACCTATTCAGAGTGGTAGAAGAGAGGGATTACGAGCTCAAGGCAGTATTGTTGGGAATCTGCTACCAAATGACACTGTCCCAGGCCAAGGCACATTGCTGAACAACCTAATGGCTGGAGTGTTGCCTGTGCTCCAAGTGCTTTTGGGACCCACCATGTTCTAGAGCCAGGAGCACCATCAGCCACTGTCCCTAAATTGTGGGGAACAAGGGTTTTAATCCTGACAATATAGGAGACAGTGTGAGCAGCATGGTACCCTGGCTGGATGGGCACTATCACCCTCATCTCCACAGTTCTGAGAAATTAGCTGTCTGGGATCAGGAATTGCTACTGCACTGGGCAAACCATGGAACAAAGAAAGGAGAATTGGTCACCTACCTTGGTGAATTCTTTTCTCCTCTGTCTACGAATAATCCTCTGCACAGGTAGCTCTGCGGATGGCCGCCAGGAGGCAGAAGAAGAAATGCACTTTTGCGCCTGCACGTGGAGCTATCCCATCAGTCCATCTCTTAGCTGAGGCCACCATTGCTAGATAAACTTAAAACTTAACCACACATTAAACTAATGTTTGACCCTTATGAGGGCTGAAATATTTTAAAAACTAAGCAAGAGAAAAACTGCCAGGTACCAAAAGACCTAACTTCAACTAGGTACAGAACCCCATCTATCTATCAGATTGTCAATTTTTAACGACCCCAAGTGCTGCATCTTTGGCAGGGTGGTTCGGAGGATTATCCATAGACAGAGAAGAAAAGAATTCACCGAGGTAGGTGACCAATTCTCCTTTTTCCCTCTGTCTCCGGCTAATCCTCCACACGGGATATACCAGAGCCCTTAGATTTTGTCAGGGTGGGAGCCAACAGCACTTGGAGCCTCCAGCACTGATTGCAACACCCTTCTGCCAAAGGTCGCCTCAGCGAACTTGAAAACCTGCAGCTTGCAATGTCGTACAAAGGTATGCAAGAAGGACCAAGTAACTGCCCTGCAAATCTCCTCATAGGAGGCCCTATGTTTAAAAGCATATGAGGCGGCTGCCTCTCTTACTGAATGCGCCCAAATCTGGAGTGGAGGAATCTTGTTCCTAGCCTTATAAGCCTCAATAATGCACTGCTTCACCCATTTTGACATGAGTGTCTTTGAAGCCTTAGAGGCAGTCTGACTTGGTCTAATATTAATGAACAGGGCTGTGGAAGATCTGAGGCCCTGTGTTCTGGCTAAATATATTTTCAACGCCCTCCTGACATCCAACTTATGCCAGGCTTTCTCCTTCAGATGCGATGGCTTATGGCAGAAGGAGGGTAAAATGATTTCCTGAGACTTATGAAAAAAGAATTAACCTTAGGTATAAAGGCCTGGTCCAATCATAGCGTGACTGACTGTTCTTGAAAAACACAAAAATTCTCTTCCATTGAGAGGGCCCCTAACTCCGATACCCTTCTAGCGGAAGTAACCACCACCAGAAATACTACCTTGAGTGTTAATATATAAAGAGACACGTGCTTTAGTGGCTCCAAGGGAGGTCTAGTTAGGGCATCTAGTACCAGAGCGAGACTCCATGAAGGGCATCTGTGCACTACTGGTGGGGAGATTGCTCTGGCCGCCCTCAGAAACTGTTTCACATGTTTGTGAGATTAAATTTTCTTATTTGAGACTGATCTTATAACAGAAAGTCTATCGCTGCTGCTTGTCTTGCCAGGGTGTTGGGTTTCAAGCCTTTATCAAGACCATCCTGTAAGAACTGTAAAATATTTGACATTTTCAGATTACAGGGGTCAACCCCTTCTGCGTTGCCCATAGCGCAAAGGTCTTCCAAGTCGCTCTGTAAGCCCTTCTGGTAGCTGGCCGTTTGGATTGCTGCAATGTTGACAACACGGCCTCTGAATAACCTCTTCTTATCAAGACTGCATGTTCAAGAGCCACGCTGTCAGTCTCAATACCTGTAGGTTCTCGTAATGCAGAGGATCCTGATGGAGGAGGTCCGCTCTCAGTGGTAATCTTACGTGAGTGGTGCTCAGTTGTACTAGATCTGAAAACCATGACCTTCTTGGCCACCAAGGTGTTAGTAGTAGGAGAGCCTGCTCTCTGATGAGTTTTGCCACCGTCCTCGCTATCAACGGAATCGGAGGGAAGGCGTAGAGCAGACCTGCTGGCCATGGCTGGTTCAGGGCATCCATCACGAATTGTGTTCCGCAGTGGGTTCTGGACATAAACCTTGGAACTTGGGTATTTTCTCAGTTGGCGAAGAGGTTCACCTCCTGGCAACCGAACGTCCTCGTTAGATCCTCGAATACTTCCCTGTGCAGAACCCATTCGTGGGGGGTCTAAGGGAGTCCGACTGAGCCAGTCTGCTTGAGTATTGTCATGCCCCTTGATATGTAGAGCTTTGAGTGACAGAAGATTCCTTTGTGCCCAAGCAAACAGTCTGAGTGCTTCCCTGTGTAACTCCGGTGCCCTGGAACCCCCCTGTTGGTTTATGTAAGCTTTCGCTATCACGTGGCTGTGTAGACTAGTATGTGAGATTTGTGAAGTTTCCATGCAAGCTTTAGGAGGCCTAGTCTGAATGCATTCAGCTCCAAGAAATTGATGCTGTGAGCTTGGTCCCTTTTGGTCCATAAACCCTGCACTGCTGACAACCTGGAATGCGCCCCCCAGCCCGCCAGGCTGGCATCCGTGGTTAGGATCTCCCGATTGGGTTCTGCTAACAGCGAGCCTCTGGTGAATATTTCTGTCCGTAACCACCAGGACATTGAGCATGCAAATCCTCAGGGAATGTTCACCCAGGGATTTGTGCCCCTCGTGAGCTTTAGCTGCATGGGACTTAGCAGTTGATGCAAGGGTCTCAGGTGTAGATGGCCCCACTGGACGTGTCCGGTGCATGACACTAGCAGCCCCAGGACCTGGGCCAGTGATTTTAGCCTTGCTCTTTTCTGATGGAAGAGAAGGTTGATGAGTGACTGTATCTTGCGCTGTCTGAGGGGAGGTATGAAGGCGACTCCTAAGGTTGTATTGAGTATCACCCTTAGATGCTCCAGGTTGTGAGTTGGTGTTAAATGACTCTTTTCCTCATTTATCAGAAAACCGTGTGAGTTGAGGTAAGCCACGGTTCTGTTCAAATCCTCCACAATTTTCTCGTGAGACTGGGCTCTGATCAGTAGGTCATCAGTAGTTTTCTGTGCTGTTGGCGTATGGAGATGTGTAGATATGCCTCCTGTAGATCCAGGGAGACCATCCAGTTGTTTAACCACAGTCTCCGGCATATGGAGGTTGCTGTCTCCATCTTGCATTTTTGGTGTCTCACGTTCTTGTTCAAATGTTTGAGATCCAGCACTGCCCTCCAGGAACCAGTCTTTTTTTGTACTAGAAAGATTACAGAATATAGGCCCTGGCCTGCCTGATCTAGAGGGACTGGCTCTATTGCTTTTATTGCTAAGAGCCTCTGAATCTCCCCGATCACTGCTCTGTGTTTGTCTAGGGAGTTTGACCTTGGAGAGACGAGGAATCTCGGACGAGGAGGGCTTGTCAGCTGTATGCGGTAGCCGAGGGCCACCCTCTCTTTTACCCATGTGTCCGAGACTGATCTTTCCCAAATTGTGGAGAAAGACTGCAGCCTGCCCCCTACTTCTAGCGAGTTTGCATAGTCATGCATCCTGCTTCTGACAAGTGGGGATGGAATTTTTCTGCTTCTGTCTGTCGAATCTAGGGGTTTTCCTGTTGCCCCTGCTGCGAAAAGAAAAATTTCCCTGGGATTCCCTGGCTTGACCCTGAAATCTCTTGAATGGGACATATCCCCCCCTTTGTTTAAATGGGGGGTTGCGAAAAAACCTCTTTTTCGCTCCTATTTGTTGAAGGTTCTTGTTTTTCGCCTTATCGTTCACATCTGCCAGCACTTTGTCCAGGCAAACCCCGAACAGCTTGAGCCCCTTGTAGGGGGCTGAGACCAGGAGATTTTTGGCTGTGACATCTCCCTGCCAGGACCTAAGCCACAATCGCCTCCTGGTTGCCACGTTGCTGGCCAGGGCTCTAGCTGCCCATCCCATGGAATCCATGGTGGCGTCAGCCAGAAAGATTGTGGCCAGGGAGTTGCTCAAGGAAATGGTCTGCGCCCTCCTCTCAGAAATTTCTGGGTCCTGGGCCTCCTGTATCCATGCTAAGAGGGCTTGTGCCACGTACGAGGAGATAATATTGATCCTTAGTGAGGTGGCTGATAGATCCAAGCCTCTGCGTAAGGAAGAGTCTATGGCTCTGTCTGTGGAGTCCCTGGGATAACAGTCCCCCTCCATGGGGAATACTGTCTGACGCGCTAGGGATACTGCAGCTGCGTGAACTTTAGGATTCTTAAACATAGGCTCCTACTTCCTAGAGAAGGAGTACAGAGAAGCCTGGGTCTTATTAATTCTTTGGGTTTTGTCAGGGTGTTTCCACTCCTGAATGACTAACTTTTCAAAAACCCTATCTAGGCGTACCCCTGCCTCCCTGCTGTGAAGGGAGGGGATGTAATCTCTCTCTTCCTCCTCCTGGGAGTCCAAGGAGTCCTCCTTGTTTTGTTTCTCCGCTAACCGGAGTGTCTTTGAGACCTGGTTCAGGAATTCCTCTCTATATGCCAGAGGAAACTGACTGTCTCTGTCCCTTGGTTCCTGGGGAGCCTCCTGGGAAGCTGCGCCCTCCATGTCACCCCCCTCCTGCCCTGATTCAATCTCTGAGGTTGAGGAAATCAGACCCTCCTCTGTCTCTCTGTGCCTCTTAGGCTGAGGTTCAGTAGCACCCTCCTCAGAGGATTCTGAGGACTCTAGAAGCTTGGCTCTGGCTCCCCCTTGTGGGCCTTTATGCCTTCTGCTTCCCGCCCTCTGAGAGGGTTTTCCTGCCCTGGGTTTCTTTGGCCCTGGAGGGGGTTTTGTGGTGACTGTTAGATTGCAATTCGCATAATTTATTTAGGGATTGCAAAATCTTCCCCATGGTATCTGTTAGTAAGGGCATGTCAACTTGCCTGGCCTCCTGGAGAGAAGCCACCTGTTGCGCTCCGTTGGTCTCGAGTCCCTCCATTTCAGTCTGCGCGTCTGGCGCTGCTGATGGGGAAAGCTGCGCTGCAGCTGGAGGGGCTCCTGCTGTGCGGTGCCCTTCCTAGGTGGGGGGAGGCTTTCGCCGGTAACCGCGCTGGTGGAGTTAGGCCTTCTGCTCCCCTGTTCCCTGGCGCGTTGTGGGCTTCCCGTGTTCCCCGAGACGGGGGAGGAACGCCGCCCTCAAGGCCCCTCCTGCTCGCTCTATTTTTTTTTTTTTTTGCTGGCCCAATTACTGGGTTGCGAGCTTCAGGTTTCCTTCCTTCATTTGTAATTTGTCCTGCTTGAATCCTCTTCTAGGTCTCGGAGAGGAGGTTGCACACTCCCGACGGCCCGAAGGCAGAAGATGGACTGAGGAACCGGATGGGATAGCTCCATGTGCAGGTGCAAAAGTACATTTCTTCTTCTGCCTTCTGGCGGCCATCTGCAGAGCTACCCGTGTGGAGGATTAGCCGGAGACAGAGGGAGAAAGCCAAGGAGTTGCTCTCAAGGCTAGGCCCAGTATACCTGGGGGCCATGATTTTTTGGGTGTAGGGGATGGCTGGCTGGGCAGCAGGCATAACATTCCTGTCTGGGTCAGACTGATGTGGGTAGGACAAGATGGCTCAGGCAGTGGGCTAGGAGGGTACAGCGGGAAGCTCTGGGCAATGGGCTGGGAGGAGCAGAATGATTTGGACAGCAGACATAGAAGGAACATGTAGACTGTGGGCAGGGAGGAGGTGGACAGTCTGGACAGTGGACACAGAGGATTGGTCTGGACAGTGGGCTGGGTGGAGCAGGATGATCTGGACAGAAGGCACAAAGTGAACATGTAGACTGTGGGCAGGGTGGATCTGGATGGTCTGCAAAGTGGGCAGGGCAATGGGAAGTGTAGGGGCCAATTGTGCTCAGATTTAAGGCTGCTTTGTCTATGTGGCTGTGAAAATGAGCCTGGCACCAAGTGTTTGAACTCCAGAGTGGGGAAGGGAATCTATGAGTTCTTGGCAGGCTGGCTGTAGCATGGGGAGTGGCTGATTTACCTGTGATTGTGCATTGACATTTGCCCCATAGTTCACCAGTTCCCGGACCACGTCCTTCTGTCCTGCCAGGGCGGCGATGTGTAGAGCTGTGTTTCCCTTCTGAAAGACATCACATCAGGGGAAGGGGTGAAGCAGGCACTGCCACATTACTCACGCTAGAGGCAGCTGGGTGGCACTGAGCATGGAGCAGCAGCTGAGTGTGGAGAGGATAGCAACAGAGGAGGAAAGGCTATGCGTGCTGCATGTTTTGTGTGTGTGTGTCTGTGTCCACAAACACACATTTTGCAATTACACAGTTGGGGATGGATGGAGGCTAAGAAGAAGACTCAGAAGAGACATGCTTAACGCTCTGCATCATGGAGGTAAGCACAAAGGGAAAGAGCCATTTAAATTAAAGGGCAGTGCAAATACAAGAACAAATGTGTGCATCCTGGCAATGAATACATTTATGCTGGAAATCAGGAGAAGATTTCTAACCTCCAGAGGATATTCGTTTTATTTGTTTTATGGCCAAGGCAAGAGCTAGTGCTATAATAAACTTAATTCAATTCAACCTCCAGAGGAGGTTACCAGACTAGCCTCCCAGTGAGAGTTGTGAGGGCAAAAAGCCAACTGGCTCAAGAGGTGAATGTGATCATATGAGGAATTTGTCCATACTGCATTGTGAGGAAAGGAGATCTTTCAGTTCTTGAAGTTCCTAATCTGATTTGCTGTCTGCAGAAGCCAGGAAGGAATCCTCCCTCCCCCCTCTCATGATTCAGAGGGTCTGAAAACACCTTTTCTATAAACAAACAGAGTGTTAATGTGTATGTGGTGTGGATTGTGTATGCTGCTATATGAGGGTGTGCGATGGAGACTGATATTTTTATACTCCCTTAATCTAATGTTCTCAAAAACGGTTCCATTTCTGACTTGTCCACTGATGGCCTTCTGATCTCCCACCGCTACTTTGCCTTGATCCATGCCTCCCATAGCCTTCCTCCCCCTTGTCTAACCTCTCACTTTTTCCATGACCTGCAATCTATCAGCCCTCAGGATTTTGCTTCCTCTCCCTAATTCTCTCATCTGTCTTCTCTTCCACCTGGCCTGACAGCTGTTTCTGCATTCCTCTCCTCCACCCTGGGCCCCCTTGCTCTTCTCTCCTGCCATCATATCTGTCCTGTCAACCCCAACCTTGGATCACTCCACCATCTGCCACCTCCACTCTTGCTCTCATGCTACTGAATGCTTCTGGTGGAAGTCTCATAAACTTGCTGATTACCTCCACTTTAAGTTCACCCTCTCTGCATTCAGCTCTGCCATTTCTCTTGACAAACAACACTAATATCCGCCCTGATCAAGTTTCACTCCTGCAGTCCATGCCGTCTCTCCATGCCTGTCCTCAATTCCCTTCTCAAGCCTCCCTAGCCTCTCCCTCTTCTTCCGTCTGCACAGGATCTTGCCTCTGTTTTCAAGGACAAGATAGATAAAATCCACCTTGGCTTTGCTTCTCATCCCTCTCCCTCCCTGACTTTCCTCCTCCCTTCTACATCTCCTGCTTCTTTATTTTCCACCTTGTCTCCAGCTTTCCTTGATGAGATAACTTCTCTCCTCTCCTCATGAAACCCCTCTACCCGCCCCTTAACCATATCCCCTCTCATCTCCAAGCTGCTATTGTCCCCACTACTGCACCCTCTCTGCTGAACATAATTAATCTCTATTTCTAATGTCTCCTTTCCCTCTGCTTTCAGGCATGCCACTGTTTCGGCTACCCTTAACAAGGGGACCCGTACAACTATTGTCCTGTCTCACCCCTTTGCTTCCAAGTTACCGCTTGAATCTGGCTCTCACCAAAATCACCAAAATGACCTTCTCTTAGCCAAGCCTAAGGGCTTCTCTTACATTCTTGTCCTGCTCAATCTCTGTTGCCTTTGACACTATCAACCACACCTTCCTCCTTGTTTCACTTTGGTCCCTCAGTTTCCAGGGCTCAGTTTTCATCTAGTATTCTTCCTATTTCTCTTACCACTCCTTCAGTGTCTCGCTTCCTGGTAACTCCTCCATGTCACTTCCCTTTTCAGTCAGAGTTCCCCCAAGGCACTGTCCTAGACTAGCTTCTCTTTTTACACTCTGTCCCTGTGCAAACCCATTGAATCTCATAGCTTCCAGTATCACTTGTATGCTGATGACATTCAACTCTGGCGGCTTTTAGATGAGCGAACGTCGAGGTATTTAGTTTGTGGTCTTAAAAGAATGCACGACTGGCTTTAACGCGTGAAACGTCTCATCTAATCCAGCCCCGCGGGATTTTCAAAAGTCATGTGAGCGGGTCTCATTTGTCTAAAAGTGGTCTCTGTCTCTCTGCCACCCCACTCTCTTCCCATCCATCCAGTCTTCAATCACCAACTGTCTCTCTGGCATCTCTACGTGGATATCTCACAATCAACTCAAGCTTAATATGTCAAAGACTGACCTCCTCATCTACCCCCCAAAACCTTCTCTTCCTTTTCCCTCTCAATTTCCATTGATGGTGCCACCATCCAGCCTGTCTCTTAACTTTGGTTAATCTTTGACGCCTCCTTCTTATTTGCACCTCAGATCCAGTCTGTTGCTAAGTACTGTCATGTCTCCTTGCACAACATTGCTAAAGTCCTTTCTTACTGCTTCCACTGCCAAAACCAATCTCTAGTCATTTCTCACCGTGACTACTGCAATCTCTTTCTTACTGGCCTCCCCCATTCTCACTTTGAACTTCTCACTTCCACTCAACACTCAGCTGCCAAGGTCGTCCACCTCACCCATCACTTTGATCATGTTCAGTCTCTCCTTGCCTCCCTCCACTAACTTTTTAATTATTTATTTATTATTAATTATTATTAATTATTAATTATTATTATTATTATTATTATTTCTCCACATTTTTATGCCACACCCTCCTGTTTATGTATTGCAGTGTGGCTAACAACATCATAAAAACACATACAATTCCAAAATATAAAACATTAAAATAACCCAGGCTAAAAACCCCACCCCCACCCTAACCCAACCCCCCACCCATCACCTGTCTCCCTCATCAAAGGCCTGGCAGAACAGCCAGGCCTTACACTGTCTACGGAAAGAGGGGAGATCTAAGTCCAGGTGGACCTCCAACAGGAGGGAGTTCCACAGCTGTGACGCGGCCACCAAGAACGCTCTCCTCATAGTCGACACCCAGGATATCTGGGGGACCTCAAGGAGGGCACCTCCGACTGACCGTAGAGGCCAATCTAGGACCTGGGGGGGGGGGGGG
>QEPC01010930.1:700778-717889 GCA_003113815.1 Sphenodon punctatus
TGGTGACATCGTACCCCGAACCCTCTAATGACCTCTGCCAAGGGCTGCATATACACATTAAATAATAGTGGAGACAGAATGGAACCCTGCAGAGCGCCGCAGGACAAGACGTGGGGGCAAGATGTTTCAGCTCCCAACACCACCACCTGGCTTCTCCCCAAGAAGAATGGGTGGAACCATTCAAGAACAGTCCCGTCCAGACCCCTCAGGTCACGCAGCCATCTCAACAGCAGCCCATGGTCCACGGTATCAAAAGCGGCCGAGAGATCTAGCAGGATGAGAAATGTAGAACATCCTGCGTCCATCTCCCAGCGGAGATCGTTGACCAAGGCCACCAATGCTGTCTCTGTGCCATAGCCTGGACGGAACCCAGATTGAAAAGGGTCTAGGAAACCAATGCTGTCCAGATGTGCCTGGAGCTGGATCACCACCACCCGCTCAATAACCTTCCCTAAAAAGGGAAGGTTAGAGACAGGTCAGTAGCTGGCGAGTGTGCCCACATCCAATGATGGTTTCTTCAGCAGGGGGTGCACCACAGCCTCCTTGAGGCTGGGCGACAACCTCCCCTGCCGCAGGGATGTGTTAACTACTCTCGCCAGCATCGTCCCCAATGTCTCCCTGGAGGCTTTCACCAACCAGGACGGGTACGAATCAAGTTAACAACTGGTGGCTCTCACAGAGCCCAGGACATCTACCGCATTGGCTGGCATCACTTCCTGAAACTCCCCCCACAAAGTTGGACCAGATGGGGCCTCCATCACCTCGCGCTCTCCATCTACTGCCCCCAACCCAGCATCAAAGTCCCTCTGAATCTGAGCGATCTTGTCCGCGAAGTAGGTGACAGTAGGCATATGTAGGTATATGCTTATGCTAGGTGCTGTGTTGGCATATGTGTGATTGTGCTGGTGTGTGCATGCTGGTGGGGTATGTGCTGGGGTTGTGCATCTATGCAATTGTGAGTCTGTGTTGGAGTATGTGTATCAGTGGGGCTATATACCCAGAAGAGAAGCAGCACTTCAATCTGTGCTGACTTGGCACTACCCCTGCACTTAGGGGTACTGCAAGGTCAGAGGAGTGGTTCAGCTGAATCTCAGCAACAGAGAGATCAGAGCCCAGTGCCTCTGGTCTTCCCTCATCTCACCCTGCAAAGAAACTCCCAGTCCACTGCACATGCAATGAAAGAACTGGCCAGAAAAGGAGACCAGAAAGAATGGCGGCAGGAGGACGGAAGCAGTAGAATTAGAGAAGAGCAAGAAGCACTGAGTGTAAATAAGAGATACCCCAGACAGAAGGAAATCAGGGACCCGAATAACCCAATCAACAGAAATGGGGATGAGTAAAGAGGCAAGATCCAGACTTGGCTGTGAGGTTCCTAGCACAACTATGGGGAGTAGGAGGCAGGGCCCAGGGTCCCAGCCTACTTGGATGGGGCAGCTAGGAATTTGCAGGAAGACCCTGCCCCCCCCACAACTCAAAAGGTCCCCCAGAAACGTCATGGGTGCTGCTGCCACTCCTGAAACTCCCACTCATAGCAGGAATGGGAACTTGAGCCCTAACTCTCCCAAATATGACTGGACCTTGCTTCTTTGCTCTTTCCCATTTCTGTTGGTTGGTTCATTCAGGACCCTGCTTTACTTTTGCCTGGAGTGTCTCTGAAGTGGTAGTGGCAGACTCTGAAAGCAGTACCAGGGCTGCCACCAATTCTGACAAAAAAGTCCTGGGCCAAGAGTGGTGGTGGCAGCAACAGTGTTTCTGGAGCCTCCCTGCTGCCACTGTCGCTTCAAAGTGGACCACAGAGTGATACAGGGGCCAGGCACATATCATGAGGCATAAAGACCCAGGGCCCCACTCTAGGCTGGACCTTCCTAGGGATTGTAGAGCAGTGCACCACCTGTCCCTCTGCCAGCAGTAATTCAGTGCTGGTAGGTGGAAAAATGAATGGTGAAATTGTCTAGAAACTGACTAGAAGCCAGAGCAGTTCTAGTCAGTTTATTGTCAATTTCACAGCTAGTTTTCTGGTCTATTTCCCACTCACCAACACTGAATCACTGGTGGTGGACGGGGGACATTCTGCCCTATATTCCCTGGGATGGTGTATGCAAAACTAAATGTAAAATGCCACTCTTACATTCACCAACCTTGCCTAGCAGTAACCCTGGGCCTATTCAGGGGCTGACAGACAAGGTGATGATGTTAGGTTATTTCCATGCAGTCTCCAATTCCAACTCTTGTCAAGGCAACCCAATAAGCCAGTGTGCAGAGGGCTGCCTTGGGGAAGCAGGAACCTATACCTCTGTGTCTTCCCCTTGTGCAGCAGAGACAGAATGGGCTCTGTCTCAGGCAGAAGACATGACCAAGAGAGTGTTTGAGCAGGTTGGGAAAATTCAGGGTTCCCTCCTTCACAGACTAGGAAAGTCATTCTCTAAAGCCAGCATTCCACCCATGGAACAGGCCAACATGGCAATCTTCAGCTCTGAGACTGAAGTAGGTTTTCTACAAATTCCTTATAGGAACATCTCTGCACCTTTGATGGGGGGCTCCCAGTCACCTCCCCAGTTGTACTGACTTGTTGTGACAATGGTAGTTAAGCCACTCTCTTCAGGAGAGGGTTCCCTTTGGTGAAGCTGAGTTGGAGATTCTTTATTCCACAAACTCCTGAGCTCCTGGTTGTCTTCCTAGAGGGAAGATGGAATGGCTTGGCCAAGGAGTCTCCCTTATGAAATTTGCTAGCAGCTAGACACCATCAGACCTTTCTCCTGTAAGCCTTTAGAGGCTGGTGCTGTGGATTGACTAGCAGGTTATCCACATCAAGTCAGCCTGAGAACAGGAGGAGCTGGGCTTACTGGAGAGGGATAGGGAGGGCTGGAATAGGGGAGGAGAGACCTATGGTCAAGAAACCATGTTCATTGCATTTTCCCCACTGGTGGCAGTGTGGAATGGTGAGCTCTCCAAACACAACCCATGTCCAGTGTGTCTGGGGCTGCCGGCTCAGTCGCCTCCACCCTGCAGGCCAAGGTCCATCTTTTTCGCGCACAGGAGTCCCACAATATCAACCCCCCTGGTCCATCTAGCCAGGCCTCCAAGCCCCAGGGACTGTCCAAGCCTTCCCCAGGCAAGAGGCTCCTCCTGGGCACAGCCTCTCCCACTTGCCTGGCTCCCTCTAGTTCTCCAGCCTTCAGCACCTTGGATAGCATAGAGCAGGAAGGCTTGTTCAAGATGTTACTCCTTCGACCCCCTGGCAGAGACTCCCTTCCTCGCTGCCTTGCTCTCCTTATGTACACACAGAGTGGGCATGGCCAGGCTTCCTTTCCTCAGCCTAAAAGGGCCACTAACCTGCCCACTCTGTCCCAGGGTTTCTCAGCCTGTTTACCCCACAGGCTGTTCCCCAGCTAGGGGGCTGTCTTTGCCATGCCCCTGGGCATGCTCAGCCCTCTGGCAGACCCCCCTCAGCCTTCTTAAAGGGGAAGCAGCCCCACAGGACTGCTCCCTGCTACACACGGTGCTTGGGATTGGCCCCATAGCAGCTCAGTTCAATTTGTGAAAAATAATGACAAATGGCGAAAACAGCAGAAAAGCCGATAGGTTTCCACATTGTGCAAATGAAGGCAAATGACATGTTTCCAATGGAAATAGCATTTGCCAGTGTGACAGGGTCACAGGGCTGTCTATCAGCAGGAAGAACTTAGACAAGAGTGTCAGCATGTATTGCTGGAAAAGAGGGCCAGCCCTTTAAGAAGCCGGGCCATTTGGAGCTAAACAAGCCTAAGAGACTACAGCTGGACTAATCACACACCTGGCTATAAAAGGCTTGTGAGTTCAGGCAGGGGGGACAGCAGTGATAGTTGGAAAAAGGAAGGAGCTGAGAGAGGCAGAGGAAGAAGTTTTCTTTGGGAGCTCCAGCCCAGGCAGGATGGAGAAGGTGGCCTGCAAACTGGCTAATGACTGTGTGAAAGCCTCCAAAGACACAGGTGGGATCCACTTTATTACACCCAGAAGGGAATGTATTTATGTTGGTGTTTATGTTTGTTTGGGAACCCATATACATTGGGAGAAGTCCCTAGCAGAAAGATTTGGGCTGGCTATTGGGGAGGAAGGAGGCCAGACTTTCAAAACCCCTTTCACTTGGCTTCCCAAGTGGGGGAACTGCTCCAAGAAACAGTGGCTTGGAAGAGATCATGATGTGGTAGCAGCAGGAGCTTTCCCCCCCTTTGGCTACTAGGTTACACCCTCTCTGTGGAAGAAAAGTTCACTGACACAGCTGCGTTTCAGGCCTATTTGGTGGGCTGGGAGAACATGTGCTCTTCTTCACCCCATCAGCTGTTTAGCAGGCAGGGAGAGCGTGTGCCCTCCCTCCCCCTATCTGCTGTCTAGCGGCAGCAAGCCTAATCCTGCAGTGCAGCAGGAATCTGGGTGTCCAGTCCCGTGTGGCCAGCTCCTCGGCTAGACCCGTGGTGTGGAGGGGCTGATGATGGCCACGGGGGCAAGGGGAGGGGGGAGGTTGCTCGTTTGGACTGCCCTACCTGCCGGCCCAAAGTATGATGGTTGTGTTTGCCCTTCCCAGGGCAGGTGGGTAATTGGGCCCGCCCTGTCTCATATGGCTTTACCCTAAGAGGAGGCAAAACTAGGGCACATACACAGGTTTGCATCTTCACTTGCAGCCCAATAGGTACAAGTTATGCTAATTGCTGCATACTTCATTTTCTATTGTCCGTAGTACCAGTGCATTAGGGCCATTAATGCTCCTGGGCAGAACACAAACCTCTTCCTAGCTGGATTGCCCAATCCCCACCAGAGATTTGGCTAGGGGCAAGTGAGGGTTCTAGAGAGTTGCCATCTGCCTCAGATCCCTACCTTCCCCTCCCACCAATGTTCACTCTCTAGGCTATGAAACACAGGTTTATACTGGAAATTACTTCCTCTGTGGTATTATCCAATGAGCCAGCAAAGAGGGAACACAGAAGTGAGAGGGAGACAGGAGGAGGAAGCAGAGTGAGAGAGAGCACAATGGATAGCTATAGGGCACTATGCTGTCACGCTCCACAGCTAGGCCCTTGCCAGCTGAACAGAGCTAAAACAAAAATTCAAAACAAATTCTGAATTTGTTAGATTTGGCCTCTTAAAATCTGAAATTACCAAACAAATTCAGAGCCAGATTCTAAAATCTTAATCTGCACAGTATTTGGCTTCCCATGTTTGTCAGTTTGCTACTCATCAGTAACAATCTGCTAACCAAAATCCTGTGTTTCAAAATTCCAAGGTACTATTTTGTATTTATTATTTGTGTATTTATTGGTTGCCTTTTGAATCTGTGCAGGTCCTGATTGGGTCATCTGTGTTACATAATGCAGGGCAGGGGAGCTGGCAAGGGGAAGGCACATAAACAAAGAGCTGAAGACATGAAGTAGCAAAGCAGGAAATACTGAAGTCACAAACTAGACTGCAGAACAAAGTTATCAGTTTTGCAACGACACTAAAGGCAAAACAGGAGTCCTTTCCCCAGAAATGACTCCCCACATGCAATCTGTGAACTTGGGGCTCCAAATTTATTTCCGTTCTAGATCCAAAGTGCTTTAACTCCCCTCTCCACATCACTGCCCCATTCAACAGATTGAGACAGCACTTGCCAAAGGCTTCCCACCCCAAGAGACTGTGGCAGACCCAGGACAAGAACCTAGGTTTCTGAATCCCAGCCCAGTCACTTAACCTAACACCCAGTCGCTTAACCTAACGCCCAGGTAAAAGAAGGCAACCATATGATTAATTTCTCAGCTACGCTGGTTGGTTAGGCAGCAGTACCAAACATTCTGAGAGGAAGAGGAAGGATGAGAACCCTTCCTCCACACAGCAGCTTTGCATCTTACCTTGGTGGTTGTCTCCAACACGATTTCCTGGTGCAGCAATTCTGCTAACATCTTCACATGGCCTTCCTTGGAGGCCAGGTGCAAAGCGTTCAGCCCATTCTGGAAAGAGCAAAGAGTTAGGAAATAAGAGAGTTAATTGAGCAGAAACCTGTGCTTGGGTTGGCTCATATTACCCTGTAGCAGTTTGAGACTGGACCCAGAGGGACTCTAGGCTGTTCAGTGCAATGTGAAGCAAAGCACAGGGGATCACAGTACACAGTAGCATGGCTCATCCTTTGGTCTTCAGTCCCTACCCTCCGTGCAGATGGGAAAATCACCATGACCTCTGGAATTGCCAAGAGCTACCACTAGAACTTGAATAATCATCCATCCATCCATCCATTCTTCTTCTCCTTTTTTATTTAGCGCCCTCCTGCCATAGCACTCAAAGCACTTCACATATAACAAATAAACGCAACTTTTAATCCTCACAACATCCCTGTGAGGTAGGTTAGGCTGAGGGAATATTGTCTTTCCCAAGGTCACCCAGTAAGTTTACGGTTAAGATGAGATTTAAATCCGCCCGTCCAAGTACTGTGCACTTAGCCATTACACCACACTGGCTCTCTCATGAATCATACAGGTTTGTGTAATACATCCCTTCCCATGACAGGAACAATTCTGGCTAATGGAAAAGTCCAAGTTCTCCAGTGGCTGCTCCCCTTGAATGGGGGCAGGGGAAGCCAGGTAGAAACATCAAGAAGCATGACGTTTCACTAGCCCATGTCCTCAGGACTTCAGCACAGTCTCCCTGACCACTGAACTGCAACAGAGCCATGTATGCTTGTAACCTCCTAGGTTACTAGCAGCTCAGTTTCCCACATGCTTCTAGCAACACACCCTTGGTCTTCATTGGTCACTCTGGGATATAAAAAGAGCATGTCAGGAAGTGGGAAGTGTCAGAGCAACTGGAAGTCTTTAGCTAGCTTCTTTGGAGGACTTACCTGTGATTTAGCTGCCAGCCTGCACTCCTATCCTTGCCCCACTTCCAGACTGCACTCCCATTCACCTCACTTCCAGCCTGCATTCCCACTCATGCCCTGCCTCCAGCCAGCACACTCACCATGCCCCCAGCTTGCACTCCTGCCCTCACCCCACCTCCAGCCTACACTCCAGCCCTCGAGTCTCTCTCAACCTTACTGGGACCAACACCATGTCTCCGACCACTGTCCTGACTCCTGGACTCGGATTTTGTTGACTCCAGGGATTCAAGTCTGGCCTCTGATTTTTGGCCTCTGACCTGCTCCAGTGTCTGTCCATGCCTACCCCTAGTGGTTGTCCTTCTGGTATGTGACTCCAAACTTGGTTGGCTTCTGACAGGAGGTCACCTATCTGGCAACCTCAGTCAGCACCTTACCTGCTTGCTCCAATGACAGAGAAACCCAGCAACATCGCTCAGGCAACGTCACCCACAAGCACCTTTCCTGGCCCAATGGCACTGGCTGCACCCCCAGCATGGCCCCAATTTCCTTGTGCTGCTAGGCTCTGTTCATCTAAGAGCAAATCCTCATCAGAGTAGCACTCTTACCACTGTACCTTCAAGCCTTATTCCAGAGTAGCTGCCTGTTGCACTCATGCCCCCCACCGCCTCATCATAGAGCTAGAATATGGCTCCAGGAGACTGTCATGGAGGAACATAGGGTCACACACATGTAACATGGGACTACATGTAGACTACAGGTCTGGTAAATATGTAATGCCAAAGGTTCCCCATGTATGTACGGTTACAACTGAGAGCTGTAGAACTCAAATTAGGGCTCTGACACGTCGCCAGGCTACAGGAAATACAAAGAGATACCAAAATGGGTATTGAGGACTCTGGCCAGACAGAACCCTGTAGAGATTTAGATAGGCCTTTGTGTTTGCCTGGGTTGCCTATGTGACCGACCCCACGATTCCCCAAAGGCGGGAACAGACACAAAGAAGAGGAAAAACTATAAAAAGGAGCCAGTAAGTCACTAGAGAGAAGCTCTTCCATCCTAAAGCCATCTTGAGAGCTGATTTACATGTAAAAGCCTGCCTGTCAGCAGCTAGGCTGGAGAAAACCATGAGGACAGAGACATGATTTTTCTCTTTACCAACTAAGAAGCCAGTGCCCAGTCATTCTACCTTTATGACTGAGGAACAAGAAACTTATAGACCTTTATAGGGTAAGATGCCTATGTAGGAACTCAAACAGTATAGATCAGGAATGCGTTATGCTTACCTTTGATTTCTAGTAACCACTCTGTATCAACTATCTTGCTTATGTAATCAATAAACTTACTACTTATCTTTAAGAAGAAGTGTGCCTGTAAAGAAGCCCTCAAAAACTGGGAAAAAAATACCTGCTGGTTTTGGTAGACTTCGCTACCAGATACCCAGAAGCAGAAGCACTCACTAATATAGAGGCACATACAGTGGCAGATACTCTGATGCTCATATTCACTAGAGTAGGCTTCCCTAAGGAAGTGCTAACAGACAGGGGCTCAAATTTCATGTCTAAAATCTTCAAACACCTCTGGAAAACATGTGGGGTTGCTCACCTTACAGCAGCACCTTATCATCCCCAGACAAATGGACTGGTGGAACGATTCAATGGGACACTTAAAACAATGCTAACCAAATTTATGCAGCACAGAGCTGGAAGCTGGGATAAATTGGTCCCATATCTATTGTTTGCATATAGAGAAGTCCCACAGGAATCCACGGGCTTCTCGCCCTTCGAACTGCTGTTTGGGAGGAAAGTAAGGGGACCCCTAGACCTAATCAGAGACTCCTGGGAAGGTGACACAGAGAGTGAAGGGGAACCCATAGCAAAATATGTTCAAACCTTCAGACAGAACATTAGGGAAATGTTAGCAGAAGCCAGAGGAAACCTTGAACAGAGTCAGGAGAAGCAAAAGAGGATATATGATAGCAAGGTCAAAGCGAGGACTTATGAACCAGGAGATTCAGTCCTCATTATGAAACCTCCTAAGAAAGTAGGAGGACACACATCTTGGGAAGGCTCATATCACATATTGGAAAAGAAAAATGAGGTCACATATTGGGTAGATGCACCCGATACCAAAGCGGGAGTGCAAGAGTTCCACGTGAACAGGATTAAAACCTATCACGCTAGGGAAACAGAGGTAAATATGGTCTGTCTGCCAGAGGGAGATAGCTCCCCGAAGACCTTTTGCAACACACCTTGACCTTTTGCAACACACAAAAGGGGACCCACCACCACTGGAAGATGTAAATATCTCCCGAGCTGAGTGACTCACAGAAAAAGGAAATCCTGGATGTTCTGGGGCAACATAGTGAAATCTTCTCCAACAAACCAGGGAGAACCAACCTCATAGTGCACAGAATTGACACAGGCACAGAGGGACCTGTCAGGTCAGGACCCTTCTGCACAGCAGGGAAGGTCAAAGCACAAACCCATGCAGAGATACATGAGATGTTAGAACTGGGGGTAATACAAATTTCTCAGGGAGAGTGGGCAAGCCCGGTAGTGTTAGTCCCCAAGCCAGACGGGACGGTTCGGTTCTGTGTAGATTATAAGAAGCTGAATGCCATAACTACATCAGACGCATACCCTGTGCCCAGAACAGATGCTATTTTAGACCAGATAGCTGGGGCCCAGTTCCTAACCACCCTCGATCTCACAAAGGGATACTGACAAATTAGCCTAGATCCCCAGTCCCAAAAGAAAACTGCGTTCATCACAGACAAGGGGCTGTATGAATTCACAGTTATGCCATTTGGACTGAAAAACAGCGGGGCCACGTTTCAAAGGTTAATGGACACCCTGCTAGACAAATTCAGGGAATTTGCAGCTGCTTACATAGATGATGATTTACCCCTATCCTTGCAACATGGACCTGCCTGCTGTCATTCTCATCGTAACCAAGTCAAGTACGTGCACTTGAGACCTCGCATCTTCATGAATGTTAGACCCTTTGTCTCTCCCTCTGTTCCCCTTCCTAAGTCTCTCCCCCAGCTCCTGTCTCTAGAATCCCTATCCAGTGCACCTGTACTTAGACACCCGGACTTTGACAAGGAGTTTGAGGTCTGGACAGATGCTTCTGACACGGGGCTAGGGGCTGCCCTAATGCAGGTGGGGGAAAGATAACCAAAGGCACTCCATTGCTTTCTTTAGCAAGAAGCCAAGGAAAAAACCCCTAGCGGTCATTGAAAGAGAATGTCTAGCGATTGTAGACATGTCTAGAGAATGTCTAGCGGTGGTGAGTAAGCTGAAACCATACTTATGGGGTAGAAAATTCACGGTGTACACTGACCATTCGCCCCTAGCTTGGCTACACAGAGTCAAAGGTTCCAAAGGCAAGCTCTTGCAATGGAGCCTGGCCTTACAAGATTTTGACATGACCATTAAACAGGTCAAAGGTAAAGAAAACATAATTGCTGATGCCCTGTCACGCAGAGAAACCACAGACTAACATGTTCCCGGATTGGGATTGACCCAACCCTTCTCATATGTTCTCGAAGGGGGGGATGTGTCATGGGAAAGCCTAGATGAACCTTTTTCATATAAGACAGCCCCACTGCAAAGTCTTCCAAGCTACAGGTGGCCAGAGAATGTTCTCTGCGTTACGGCTGGGCTGGGAGATCAAGGGGAGGCTTGGCTAGGGGTGTGGACCTCTGAAAGCTCCCTGATTGCAGTGAAGGTTTTCTGATCATGTGGGGACCCATGCGGACACAGGCAACTGGATTGTGGCTGGCCTAGTGGGCAAACGGGGGACAGCCTCTAAAGGGAGTGAGGGCCCCAACCTCCATGACAGTGGTACCCCAACAAGTAAGGGTAACGCTCAGCTTGTGGACCAATGTATAGAAAGTAGAGGCACATACCCAGGTGACTGGACTCCTCTGAGGGGAGTAAATCCCATACCTGTAGAGTCTGAAAGTCCCAGGAGTCGGAAACTCAGCTCTGAGAGGGGAATAAGCAGATCCTTGAGCAGAGTGCGTTAAGTTTGTTGTTTTAATTTTAATTTGGGGCCAGGGAAAGTGACAAAACTGGGCACTTTCACCACCTGAGAAGGTCAGAGCTGAACAGGGAAGCTCGAAAGAGAGGTCTCGAAGCAGAAGGGAAAACTAAGCAGCAACTGAAACAGCTGATACAGGAATTTGAAATGAGCACGAATGGAACAGATGGGAGTGGAGGCAGAAAATCCCCCTCCACCAAATTCCCCTCCACCCGACCCACAACCAAACAGATACACAGGCGCTGCCAAACGTACCCCAAAACCCCCTTCCAACTGACCAGCAGCCAGGGGGACAAGGTTCAAACCCTGAACTCAAGATGACCAGCCTGAGGATGGAACATGAGCTCAGACTGGAAAAGATAAAACAGGAAGAGCGAGAGAGGAACAAACAGAAAGAATATCAACTTGCTCTCCTAAAAATACAAGTAGATGCAGGAATACCCTTCGGGAACAACGCAGAAGGCAGAATCTGGGACTACGCCCCATTGATCCCACAATGTGAGGGAAATCAAAGCATAGACGACTACTTCACAACCGTCCATCACGTGTTTCTTCAAGAACAGATCCCGCAACAGATGTGGCTCAAATTAGTGTTACCCAAACTCCCAGGGAAGACTAAACAAGTTTAAAACACAAAAATAGAGGAATCTCCAGGACTGATTTTTGATGCTTTCAAACAGGCAGTTCTTGAAGCCTACAGAATCACTCCAGAAACATTTCACCAAAAATTACGCAGCTTCAAGAAGGCAGAGGGTATGTCATATTCAGATGTTTGTAATATTTTGAAACAATATGGAATGAAGTGGCTAGATACAGGTGGGAATGTCACTAAGGAACAAATTATTAACTCTGTTTTGCTTGAACAGTTCTATACTTTGTGCAGTCCAAATTTAAAAGCACACCTGCTGAATAAGGAGATCACAAGTCTCAAAGAGGCAGGGGCAAGGGCTGATGCATTCACAGAAAATGCTATCCTAGCTTATGGGGAAAGAAAGCCAAGTAACAGGAAAAAGAAACCACATAATGGGGAAAAATCCAAGCAAGGGTTTTACCATAAGCAGAATGAGTACAATCCACAATCTGAACAAGTAAACTTAACCCAGAACAAACCAACCAAGAATGGGGGTGTGGGGAGACAGGGATCACCCAGACTCAAGAGAACACACACCTCCCAATCCCCTACTAATGATCCAAGACAATGTTATAATTGTAAACAAGCAGGGCATGTGGTAAGAGAATGCCCCCCAAAAAGAGAATTTCACAGCCCTAAAAGAGAGGCTGATGAGATTATTGGGACTGTCAGTGCAAATATTGTGTCTGTACCTCAACCAATCTCAAGAGGAGTTAATGATTGCTATACCATTCCTAACCCACCCACAGGAGAGCAGTTACTACGCAAACCTGCTAAGATTAATGGAGTAAACTGTGTGGGAAGAGTAGACAATGGTGCACAAATGGTGATGGTATGGGAAGACTTGATCCCCAAACATAAAATAAACACTCATAGAAAGGTTGTGGTCTCACTGGCAATGGGGATCACAGATATTTTGCCCACAGTCACTGTAGAGTTAGAATGGGGAAGCGCAAAAGGACCAATCCAAGTCGCTGTCCTCCCAAGAAAAGCACAAAAATGAAATGTTGGTGGGGAATGATATAAACAAATGGATGCTGGGATGGAGACTGGGGAAAGCCCACTCCCAGAAACACGGGAAGCCAGAGAGCAACCCGAGAAGGGAGGGTGAGGGGCAACAAGACTCAGAGAACACTGAACAAGTTGCACCTCTACCCCTAAAACATGGGGAGAAACAGAACAACCCTAGTGGAGGGGAAGGGTTACAGGAAGGCTTTACAGGTCCTATACCCCAACCTGTGAACTCCACTCAGGGGCAGGAAAACCCCAAACAGGAGTCCCCAAACCAGCCAGAAGGCAGGGGAGGACCAGGGCCGGCCCCAGGGTTTGTGAGGCCATGTGCGAAGTCTTGGTGTGGGGCCTAATTTGCATAATTAGACACCACCTAATTATGCAAATGTATACATTTACATAAATCTTACTCCTTCTGGACAGGAAGGATTCCCATTCTCCACCTCTCCGAGCAACCATGGAGAAGCATGGCCTCCTAATGCTTCCCCCCCCGCCCCAACCGAGTGTCTACCACCACTCCCCAGGAGTGGTTCCACTGCAGGGGCAGCCAAGCGGGCAGTGACGCAGGCACAGAGAGACTGACTGCATCCACTGCCTTACTGGAGGAGGGGCCAGGGGGTGAGCTTAGCCAGTCTGGCCTCCAGGGCCTGTTGCTTCTTGCTGCCAGTGCCGCCTGTGNGGACCCCTCTACCTCAGGGACCACCTTGCCCTCCGCACCCCAGAGCAGCTCCTTCAGTCTGCCGGGGGTGCCTTCTTGGAGGTCCCCCGCGTTAAGCGGGGGGCCACAATGGAGAGGGCATTCTCGGTGGCCACGCCGCGCCTTTGGAACTCCCTCCCGGAGGAAGCTCGCCTGGCCCCAAGCCTTTTGACATTCCGGTGAAGTTGTAAAACCTGGCTGTTCGCCCAGGCCTTTGGGGAGGGGGGAGGGGGTTTAGAGGGTTTTATCTCCCCTACCCTATTTATTGTTTTATTGAGTTCCCGGGCCCTGTTTTAGTACTTTGAACTGTATTTTGATACGTTTTAATTGTTTTTAGATATATTTTATTTGTGGTTGTTTTTATTGCTGTAAGCCACCCCGAGCTGTTTTTAGGAGGGGCAGGGTAAAAAATTTAATAAATAAATAAATTTGTTTGAGGCATCCTTCTAGATATTTGAAAATTGCTACCATGTCCCCCTTAGTCTTTGTTTTGCTAAGCAAAACATACCCAGTTATTTCAGTCTTTCCTCACGTGGCTAGTCTTCTATCCCCATTCTCATTTTGGTTGGTATCCTCTGAATGTATGTCTGTTTGTTAACATCCTTCCTCAAGTGCCCCAAACTAAACACCAGGTGAGGTCTTACCAGTGATGAGTAAAGTGGCACCATCACCTCTCATGTCTTTGATATGGTGCACCTGTTAATGCACTTAGCTTTTTTCAAATATGTCACATTGTTGACTTATTCAGTTTATGATTCACCATAATACCCAGATCTAGCTCTGCAGTGCTACTACTTAGTCAGTTATCTGCCATTTTATATTTGGGCTTCTTTTTTTTTCATTCCTATCTGCAATACTTTGCATTTTTCTTCATTAAATCTCATTATATTTCTTCCAGTTCAGCTCTCAAGTTTATCTAGACCATTTTGTATTCCAATCCTGTCCTCCAAAGTATTTGCAGTTCCTCCCAGTTTTGTGTCATCTGCAAATCATTTCATTTCATTTATTGAGGCGTGACCTCAGGTCATAGCCAACACTATAAAATACTTAGAACAAAACAAAATTAAAAAAAACCCAACATTACAAATGATATCAAAGCACTGCATCAACATCTACCAGTTACAAACATTAATATTCATAACCATTACTGAAATTAACAGCAAATTAATTCAGCTAGGTACCATACAGAACTATTAATAATTAAAATTAAGAAAATTGGTCCCTTTAACAAAGACCTGAACCAGAAATTTAGCAACAGCAGTAGTACACCCAGGATCTTGGTCCACCAAAAAAATGAAAAGGAGCTCTGAATTAGTTCTTCCCTCATTTCTAGCCAGCCTATCAGATAAATACAAATCCCTTGTAATCTGGTAAAGTTGGCAATCAAACAAGATATGGCCCACTGTTTCCACATCAGTTTGATCAAATGGATACAGCCGTTGATCAAACGGTAGTGCCCTTTTACGCCCTTCCAATATCATAGTGGGTAATACATTAAATTGTGCGAGCAGAATTAACTTGGACTGTAAAGGCATCAGTTGGTAATTCCACTAGTCCGCCATTTTCCCTTGAGCTGGAATCAAGGCCCAATAGGGACCCAATGAGGGGGTTTCCCTAATAGTAGCTAATTCCTTGTCTGCAAATCTGATGAGTATACACCCTCCCCCCTCCAAATAATTAATAAAAATACTGAAGAGGACTCTGTGAGACTTCACCTGATTACAAGTTCAATAACAATCCCTTAATTATTACCCTTTAACTGCAGCTTTTCAGACAGTTGTGAATCACCTAATGGTAATTCCTTCCAGCCCACATAAGAATGTCAGATGAAATCAGGTCAAGGGTCTTACTGAAGTTAGGGACAACGATCTAGCAGTAATGAAGTGCTGGCGGCATTTGTACCGCTCCAAGCCCCTGGGGCGCTGGTGGCCACAGCGCCAGATCCAGCTCTGGTCCCTGCACCATGCAGGGGGAGTTGGAGGAGGCCAGGCCACCGAGAAGCAAGCAGGAAGAGGGGCTTGCCAAGGTTCCCCGGCCCCAGGAAGCTGTTGCATGCCGGCCTGAGCAGCCCCCAAAACTGGCCCATAGCCTTCATCATCACTCATAGGATCCCAGGATGATCCCCCGTGAGACCCTGCCCCTCCTGTATGGAGCTGAGTCACACGGGGAACCGTCCAGGGCTCCTGCAAGCGACAGTGAAGGCTGTGGGCCGGTTTTGGGGGCTGCCTGAGCCAGCGCATGAAGTAGCTCCTTGGGGTCGGGATGGTCAGTGCATGGCTGCGATGGACTTACGCCTGCTCTGAGTAGGCATAAGTCCCCACCAGTGCAGCTGCTCCATTTGCGGGGTGAGGGGGGCAGTGGGCTTTCCCATGTGGGAAAACCCCGATGGGGTGCCCACTTACCCTGGGGGGCCTGCCCTGGGGTTGTGAACCCCTTGAAAGAGCAGTGCTCCCCACCCTTGNAGGGGGAGGGTTCTTTCTATACTAGAGGAACTCAAGACCATTATGTGGTCTATTATTTGAATTGGGTGAGCGCGCACAACCCAGTTGTGAGAACGTTGGGAACCATCTCGAAGAACCTTCTTTACAAGGTAGCAACCTTCTGATCAGCATGTGGGGGAGGAGCTGTTTGTAAACAGCCTTATCTCCCAGCCCCATCCAGTGTCCCCACTGCTGCTTCTGCCTGCAGCACTACTAGAAGGCAGAGGCAGGTGAGGGATGAGGTCTGGAGCCAGGGAGGGGAGGAAGAATCACATTCTGGGGGAGAAGCTGGCTGCAGCCTGTTTCCCAGCCAGGCAAGTGCGGGGCCCCAGCTAGCCGCAGGGCCATGTGCTGCTGCACATGTGGCACATGCCTGGGGCCGGCCCTGGGGAGGACAAGACTCGGGGAGTGAACTGCAAGTCTCTGTCTCACATGGGGAACTGCAGGGAGTGAAGCAAATGGGTCAAACTGATTCTGAAGCCCAGGATTTGGCACCCCACCTTACACAGGAGGAACCCAATCCTGCAGAATCAAACTGAGTAACCACCGCAGGGGGAGAGTTAGAGGCTGCAAACACCCCTACTCAAACCAGGGGGTTGCAGAATGACCCAGAGATTTGTTGTCCTACCTTAAGAGAAGGTGGGAAGCAGCTAACTGAACCGAAGAGGATACAGGCAAGCCGGGAGGTGGAGGATTCTACCTTAGGAGGAGGAGGGAATGTACAGGAAACTTTTCCGGGGATGGAGGGGGGAACGAGGGATATCTCTTCCTCAGGGATAGAAATGCACCACCCTGTGATCCCAAAGGGCCAGGAGCATCAGTCTAAGAGTGAACTGTGCACCTCTGCCTTACCTAAGAAGGAGCAGGGAAACACTGCTGAAATAGAGACTGGAGGTGAGGAAACGGTTAACAGAGTCCCGACTCAAACTGCTGCAAATCCTCCAGAGTTTATTGTGGGAAGGTCTGAAGGGATAATTGCAGGTTCTCACACCCATGTCACAAAGTCATACTCCCGAAAAGGAGGAAAACATGGTTATAGCGACCCAGGGGATCCGGGAGGTACAAACAGAAGTTGGGGGCAGGGCACAAGAGAGGCTGCAGACAAACACCCCTCCACAGAAAGAGTTTCTTGCTGGGTGATTGAGTTGAATGCAAAGACATCAATGCACAGCATCACAGCCAAGGAGGAAATACGAATGCCACATGATAACACTGGGAATTACAACCTTACTCCTGGTGAAAAGTGTTTGGAAATGCAGAATTACACAGACAACAGAGGCTCAGTAGTGTAAAAATTACTCCAGACTTCTTCTTTTGTCTCCTAATAATACTTCTGATGGGAACAGACATACAGCCAGTAAGAAACAGGCTGCCAGAAAATCTGGAAACATGGCCAAAGTTTGTGAATGGGGAACAAAGGTTGTT
>QEPC01010930.1:743823-768078 GCA_003113815.1 Sphenodon punctatus
CCCTCCCCCCCGGCCATCCTGATGCCACCAGGGGCCGGTAGCGGCCATACCCCCCTCATCACCCCTCGGCTTCCCTCTCTCACCGGGACCCGAGCCACCTCCCCACAAACCCTCCCAGTGCTCCCCCTGCTGCCACCAGGGGCAGTCATTGGAATCCACCCCCCCTCTTACCCACCCCTACTTCACCCCCACCCTACCACCCTAGCCCTGTACAAAGGAGAACCCACAAAAATAATAATAACCTCCTGCGGCCCCAAAGCGCCCTTTGGTCGTGGCCCTTTGGCTTGTGGACTATGGCTTTAAAGCCCCCGGGTGGAGGAGGGGATAGGTCAGCCCTCTCGGCTGTCCTCTGTGCTCCCCCCAACCCTCACAGTATCTTTCTCTTCTGTCCCCCTGCAGGTCCAACTGTGGGGGACACGGTGAAGCGACAGCGAGCATGGGGACCCTCTCAGCGGCAGCTAGATGACAAAGTCCTGGATTGGTGGGGGTTCACAGCTTTCACCCTCGACTCTTATGCAGAGCGGGCCGCCTCCGCCTCCTTGGCTTCGCTAACGGCTCCGCCAATGGCTGCTTCACCCTTTGGCGGCACCCTTTGGCCTCCGCCCTCAGTGCAGCCTGCTGCTATAAGCAGCTTACCTGGGGGTGGAGACAGGGACACACACAGGTGTAGGTGGATATCCTCCCTTCAGCTTCTGCCTCTGGGGCCAAGCTCTCCTGGAACCCCGCCCTCAGTGAAGCCCTCTGCTATAAGCAGCTTACCTGGGGGTGGAGACAGGGAAACACACAGATGTAGGTGGCTAGCCTCCCTGCAGCATCTGCCTCTGGGGCCCAAGCTCTCCTGGACGATTTGGATCGTATCAGTTTCTTGGACCTTTCGCAGTCTGGCTTTTGTCCAGGTTATGGCACCGAGACTGCACTTGTGGCTTTGGTTGATGACCTGTGGGTGGAGTTAGATTCTACTGGACCTGTCAGCTGCTTTTGAAACAGGTGATCATGAGAAGTTGGTGACTTGCCTGAAGGATCTAGCTGGAGTGGGCAGGACCATTTTTCAATGGCTCCGTTCCTTCCTATCTGCAAGATCTCAGCAGGTGGCATTGGGGGATTGTTCATCATCCCCTAGGGGACTTCCCTATGGGGTCCTGCAGTGTTCCATTCTGTACCCCCTCCTGTTCAATGTGTATATGCAGCTGCTGTGGGAGGTTGTGCACTGATTCTACTGGACCTGTCAGCGGCTTTTGACACAGTTGATCATGAGGTGTTGGTGACTTGCCTGAAGGATCTAGCTGGAGTGGGCAGGAAAATTTTTCAATGGCTCCGTTCCTTCCTATCTGAAAGATCTCAGCAGATGGAATTGGGGAATTGTTCATCATCACCTAGGGGACTTCCCTATGGGGTCCTGCAGTGTTCCATTCTGTACCCCCTCCTGTTCAATGTGTATATGCAGCTGCTGTGGGAGGTTGTGCACAGGTTTTGGGTCTGGTGTTATCAGTATGCTGATGACACCCAGCTTTACCTCTCCTTTTCATCCAACCCAGGCCCGGCAGTCTCAGTGCTTTCCCGATGTCTGGCAGCTATGGGGGACTAGATGAGGCTGAGTTGACTGAAGCTGAATCCTGAGAAGACAGAGGTTTTCCTAAGCTGCTAAGGTTTTCCTAAGCTGCAGAAGAAGGGGACTGGGCTTGAAAACTAAGGCAAAGTGTGGGTGCATGGTGCCTAACTTGGAAGCAAGCGCAATATCTGACAGTGTACAATGTGTTTACTGCTTACCTACTGTACAGAAGTTGGGGCGTGCACCTTAACTTTCAATTTCCATGCTTTTAAGTGCTTGGCTGAGTTTGTATGCACCTTAATTTCTATTGTAACCCTGAAAGGTTTTTTTCCATGGAATTTCCATGTTTTATTTTTAAATGCAATGCAATGCTGACAATGCATTTTGCTCCCGCATTATAATGCCATGTTCTTGTTCCAATGAGCATGGTATTTCATACTCAATGGCATTTTACATTCTAATCAATGAGGAATCAGTTGGCTGGATGGGGTGACACTGGTGCTGGAGAGAGGTGCCCATTCGGGTAAATGGGGGTGACACTGGGGCTGGGTGGGGTGACACTTGCTCTGGATGGGGGAAGGCCAATGGTGTACATGGGTGGCATTTGGGTTGGTGGGGAGAGAGGGGTTGATGGGGTAAGGGCAGTAGGTTACATGGGATGATACTGGCGTTGGAGGAGAAGGGGTAATATGGCTGCAGGGTGATGGCCAATGGGGAGTTCTGAGTTAGAGAATATTGAGCAAGATATTCAGCTATCTTTCTCAGCCATGTGTTTGCATGTTTGTCAGTGATGATACAGCTATGCATTTGGTGTTTCAGACATAGGTATGGGTAGTTTCTATACTCTATTAAATTTAACATCAGATTCAAGCTTATTGGAAGTTTTTGACTTGATGCAAGCTCATGAGGACAGATGTCAACATAACCATTCTGAAATCAATACCTGCCCATTTCATGTTCTATACACACTACACTCACATTATCAAACAAAACTCCCCAACATAATTAAGGAATCTATATATTTCATATTCTTGCTCGTAATTTCTCAACTGGTTTTGGAACAGGAACGTAGACCATATAAGCCATATGAACAAGGACAAATATAGCTCTAACTCCACTAGTTAACAATATTTGGGACAAAACGTATTGTAGACTGGTGTGTAGTGATGATGACTGCACAGAATATTTAGTAGGCAAATGTGTTAGGATACTGATGTTTTAGCAGTAATGTAGTTAATTCCATGATACTTTGATAATCAAGAAAGCCACATAAATGGAGATGGATGCTCCAGAACAGTTTCCCCAATGCTGTAATTGTGAATAAAGGAAGAAACCTTAATTTGCACAGCTACATTGTCATGAGATTTTCCCATTTCAAGGAGCTCTGATAAAACAGCTTCTACTGTACCCCAACTGATTCAGATACTACAGCATGGATCCAGATCATTAAGTACTTACACATTAAGAAATATGCAATCAGGAATTAGCAAGGGGTTTCTGCACTCACTCAGATGAGCCTTCCACTTCTCATGTTATAAATGAGGGGGAAATCATGTGCTGCTGGAGCAATTTTGGAGCAGGTATCTGCTCTTTGGGTGGTGCTCTGCATACCCAGTTATTATGAACACTAAGATCTCTGAAATAATCCAACGAATAGAAGTATTGAAGAGGCACATCCTGAGCCTGGGATTCAGCAAACTGCCAACTTTCCTTCAGACCTTTCCTGTTGTGGCCTCCCTCCTTTTCATTGCAGCAGTTCAGCTTATGGGTTTTGGTATTTTCAGACATGATAGTGCTACGCTTGCCACGGGATGCCACACTTTGTCCTGTGTCCCCCCGCCCCCCCTGGATCAAGACCCACTGTCATGTATGTTCGCGGGCCATCAGATGTTTCCACGCTTTGCTCTGTTGCCACTCTGGACCATGGCAGCCGTTAGCCCGGGCTGTGAGGTCAGAAAATCATGGAGAAATGGACCGTGCTATGGCTACCATGATCAGACTGCAGTGTGGTAAGGTGTGCCGTCATGTCAGTTCTCCCAGATCTGAATTGTGGCCACAGAGCCCCACCCAGAAGGAGGAGGAGCACGCAGAACAGTGGTTGCTGAGCAACAATATAACAACCTAACTGCAGTGGGAGGTTTAAAGGGACCTGTTCACAAAGGAACAGCGCTGTGGCCTCACCAGATGAGGGGCATTGACCGCTGCACCAATACAGCCATGGAGCAGCAGGAGCTGGCCCTGGCCCAGAAGCTTCAACCAGCCCAGCAGCTGCAACCGCCTCAGCAGCCCCAGCAGGCACCATGACCCAGTTGGGTATGTCATCAGCCCTGGGGGGTGGAGGGGGAAGTGGGGGGGTATCACCAGACAAACCGGCCCAGACTCACACGCACCGTTTCCACAGGCAAACAGCCCCAGATACCCCACAGGTTCCTGCAGCAGAACCATCCAATCACCGCCACAGATGTGGGAACCCCCGGGGCCACAAGGAGACACTGGCCTTCATCCAACTCTGGGAGGACATGGAGACTGTGGAAGTAAAGTCTTTAGGCCTTAAACCTAACTTTGGTCAAGGAAGTACGTCACAAGCAAGTGAGAGAAATATTCCACGAGTAAGAAATATCCCATGCACTCCCACCAGGTCCCATAGTAATACCAATAATGCCTCATGATCAACTGTATTATAGGCTGCAGAAAGATCTAACAAGATCAACAAGGTAGAATTCCCCTTGTCCATCTCTAGGCACAGGTCATTGACCAAAGCCACAAGCACAGTCTCCGTGCCATACCCAGGATGAAAACCTGACTGAAACGGGTCCAGGAATCCAACAGCATCAAGATACACCTGGAACATGTGGAAGTAAAAGTTTAGTAGGCCTTAACTTAACTTTGGTCAAGAAGGAAGTACATCACAGACGGGTGAGAGAAATATGCTGAACTAAGGGAAAAATCCTTGAACTGAATCTCGCTGACAGACCACAAAATGCTTTCTTTTATAAATCTTGTCTTTTCTATTTTGCATAACTGATAAGGAACTGATACAATTCAGGCCCTCGCAGAGTGCTATAAATATGCCAAACTGTTGTAACCAGTAGAGTTTTTTTTCTTTTCCAGCTAGCCAGAGGCAATCTCTGCTAGTGAAAAGTCTCTCCTATTGTAATTGCTAGATAAATAAAGTGTCTCTGACAGACAAAACTCCCAAACAGACTGAAGACTTGTTTTCTTCCACAATTTCTGGTGCAGTGACTCGGATCTGCTAAGAGCTCAGTTGGAACCTGATAGCCGCTAATCACCCCCGAACCCCGGTGCACCACTCAAAGGTAAGAGACCTTTTGAAATCTCTATTGGGATTCAGAGGAGGACTATTCGTGGGCTGGGAAAACCAGACCGGAGCCTAACGCGATTCGAACTTTGAATTGAGGAGTCTGTCAGATGCACTAGAGAGAGTGAGTTATTGACTGGCTAAAGGAATGTTTATTGCTGGAAGGGGTGAATTGAGATTAACTGTTGTGTGACTGGAAAGTGTGAATTGAGAAATAACCGCTGACCAGGTCTAGGACTAGGTTTTAGGGTCGAACCCTGTGACTCAGTGGAATCAGGTGTGAATTGAGATTATAACTACTGACCAGGTCTGGGACTTAAATCGAGTCTGCCAGCCCCAGGGTCATTGTAAAATGTCTCTGAAAGCAAGGGGGCTCGGTGGAATCCCGTGACTCAGTAGGTGTGAATGTAAAGAACCTTTCCTTTTCCCTTCCATGGAAATGAGCCCTTGACTATAGTTAAGAGGACCCCTTAATAAATCTTTCCTGTGTGAGTATACCTGTGTGAATTGAGAAATGGGAGGTGGTGGTTCAAAGGATGTTCCCACCTCGCCAAAAGGTACTCCAGCATTGTACATGTACACACATTATGGCCAGAAGACATGTAGATTTTTTGATAAATGGAATTGGTATACCAGAGAGAATCTAAATAAGCAGCTTCCTCTCATTGTCACTTTTGACCTAGATAAAATTGTGCACCTCCGTGGAGCTTTAGAGTCAAGAGGTTCTAAAATACCACAGACTCAATGGGTTGCATTTTTTGATTGGTATGACGAAACTTCCAAAAGACTAAATGAATCCCGGGTGCAGAGTCTTAAAGACTTCCAAGAAAAATTAAAATCCCAGTTGCAGGAAGTCAAGCAGAAAACAAAAATTCATCCTCCTGCAAAATTATATCCCCAACTAATTAAACTAAAAACTCTGGATTCAGAAGAAGAGAGTCCCCAGGACCTCCTTGACTGCAGGGAAATCCCACTTCCTTACAGGCCCCTGTCACTTCTCGACCTACCTTACAATCCACATGAGGATCCTCCTCCTACAATAGACCCTCCGAACCCCAACCGGTCGCCTCCCATTTATCCCCATCCAACCCTTTTCTGGGCTCAAGTTCATTTTCCCTGATCTCACAACATACTCGAAGCCACTCATCGGCCCTGATTTTTCAAGCCCCACTTAGACATATGCCAGCTGTAAATGGGGATACTGCTGTTGTCCATGCCCCTTGGACTACAGTTAAGACTTTCCCCAATATCCACGAAGACGTTCCCCAACATCCAACAAGACTTTCCCGAACATCCGCGAAGAACCTTTTAAATTCAAGGATGACTTAAAAATTATCATTGACTGTTACGAACCAAATTGGGTCGACTTGAACCAACTCCTCAGAGCTGCTCTCCCTGCCAAGGTAGAACAAAGACTCAAACAAATGGCAAACTGGCCTCCTACTGAACCCTCTTTGGTCACCTTGTCAGGGGCTAGAAATCAACTACTTGAAGCCGTTCCCCATGTATGCCCTAAGAAAACTGATTGGAGTAAAAGTCATAATTGTAAACAAAACAAAGGGGAAAACCCCGCAGACTATATGGATCGCCTGAAAACTGAGTTTGATAAACATTCAGGCATTGAGGATGCGGCTACTAACGCTACACATGCAGTAGCATCAGCCTTTGTACAGGATCGCCTCCCAAAGGTCCAGGAACAACTTCACTCTGTTGCTATCAGTTGGCAAACCAAACCTTTGCCCAAGCTTGTTGATGCTGTTAACCACTGTGTGTCCTGCCAGGACAAGAAAAAGGAAACCTCTGAGACTAGGTTAATGGATCTACAGATACAGCATTTTGACGCTTATAGGGGACGAGGTAGAGACCAACAAAGAGGAGGTTTTGGAGGACGGGGTCGGGTGCAGGGATGTGGAACTTTTATGACTCTCCAAAATTCTTCTTGCCACTTTTGTGGTCAAATTGGCCATTGGAAGTCACAGTGTCCGAGCCGTTCTGGCCAGACAGATCAGACATTTGATTCCTCCCTGCTGCCTCCCCTGATTCCCCTTCTCCCTACCCAACAACCCCCTCCTCTTTTCCCCAATCAAGGTCCCTACTGACAGAGCCTGAGGGATGGTGACTTCATCAATACGCCTCTTATACCGGTTGATCAAACTGGCCCCTTCGTTTCCTGTGAAATCAATGGTAGACCAACTGAATGTCTCATAGATACAGGTGCGAGTAAATCCACCTTAAAAGCCCAAGATTTCCCTTTTACCCCTTTGTCTACTGAAGTTATAAATGCTGTAGGAATTTCTAATAAGGTGGTACCACACCCTGTTTCCCAGTCTTTATCTGTGACATTTGGTCCTATTTCTGATCAACATGCCTTCTTGCTAAGTCCCTCTTCTCCAGTAAATTTATTGGGTAGAGATTTACTTTGTAAACTGGGTTGCACAATTTATTGCTCTCCTGATGGAGTTTATCTTGATCTTCCTGTTGAAAATGAACTCACTGTTTTAGCTACTTTGTCTGAAGTATCAGACCCTCAACGTTAATCAGCACAACAAATTTCTACTGCCCAACAAGAGGTTCTTTCTTTGGTACCACCTCCCCTTTGGTCCCAACATGCCAATGAAGTCAGTCGAATCAAATCGGCTTCACCTGTCCTAATTAAGCTAAACCCCTGTAAACTTTTGCCTAAGGTTCCACAATACCCTTTACGCCCAGAGGCAGAGGCAGAGGCAGGTATTCGTCCTGTCATTGAATCCTTACTAGAACAAGGTATTATTATAAGCACCCACAGCCCATGCAATACTCCAATCCTTCCTGTTCAAAAGTCAGAAATTTTTTTGTATCGGTTTGTGCAAGATTTAAGAGCTGTCAACGCTGTTGTTTTAGCCACCTTCCCTGTTGTTCCTAATCCTGCTACTATTTTGCCTTGTATCCCACCCTCTTCCAAGTATTTCACTGTGGTAGATTTGTGTTCTACTTTTTTTTCTATCCCCATTCACCCTGACAGTCAGTTTCTTTTTGCTTTCACTTACCAAGAACTTCAATACACTTGGACCAGGTTACCCCAAGGGTATACTGAATCCCCTTCTTTGTTCTCTCAAATATTAAAAAAGGATTTAGATAATATTGTTTCCACAGCTGGGTCTACATTGGTTCAATATGTAGATGATTTGCTCCTCGTTTCCCCATCTTTGGAAGCCTGCCAAAAAGATTCACTGACCTTGCTTTCTGCCTTAGCTCACAAGGGACATAAAGCCTCTAAAGAGAAATTGCAACTTTGTTTGCCCCGCATTCATTTTTTGGGACATGACATTTCTGCTGGGGAACGTTATCTCTCCAAAGACAGGGTCCAATCTATTTTCAAGGTTCCTAAACCAATTACTATTTCACAAATGAGAACCTATTTGGACATGACAGGCTATTGCCGCCAATGGATTTTGGGCTATGCCTCGATTGTTAAACCTCTGTAGAAACTCACCTGGTTGGAAACTCCTGAACCTCTTTCGTGGTCTGCTGAGGCTGAACAAGCTTTCACTACTTTGAAACAAACACTTTCTTCCGCTCCCTGCTCTTGGGTTACCAGATTATTCAAAGCCCTTTACTCTTTATTGTCATGAAAAAGATGGATTTGCATTGGGAGTCCTCACGCAAACACATGGGGACAAACAAAGACCAGTTGCTTACTATAGTACTGCCCTAGATTCAGTTGCCACTGGGTTTCCACCTTGTCTCTGTTCTGTGACAGCTGCAGCTCTTTTGGTAGAAGCTTCAGATACTTTGGTTCTTGGATCTCCGCTTACTGTTGCTATTCCCCATGCCGTGGCGGCTTTGTTGTTAAAAACCAAAACGCAGCACTTATCAAATGCTCGTTTGACAAAATATGAAATTCTCTTGTTATCTGCAACCCACATTACACTTACTTGGTGTCCAATTTTAAATCCTGCCTCTTTACTACCAGCTCCTTTTGAAAGTGAAACCCATGATTGTTTGGCTTTATCTGCTTATCTCACTACTCCCCGAATTGATCTCAAAAGATGTCCCATTACAAAATCCTGACTTAGTCTTTTATGTTAATGGGTCCTGTCAAAGAAATGCAATAGGTAACCTTGTAGCAGGTTATGCTGTTTGCTCCCAACATGAAGTAACTGAAAGTAACCCCCTCCCTTCTGTGTATTCAGCTCAAGTTGCAGAAATTTTGCCTTGATTACAGCCTGCATATTGGCAAAGGAGAAATCTGTTAATATCTTTACTGACTCCCGGTATGCCTTTGGTGTTGTACATGACTATGGACAACTTTGGAAGCAACGAGGGTTTCTTACTTCAAGTGGTTCATAAATTAAAAACGACTCTTATGTTGCTGCATTATTGGATGCCCTGCAATTACCCTCAGCTGTTGCTATTGTTAAATGTCAAGCTCATTTAGTTCCTTATGATAAAGTTACCCGCAGAAATGCCCTGGCAGACGCAACTGCCAAGGCTGCGGCCCTTTCTGTGCCTCAGGCTACATGTTTCCCATTACTCCCACTTGTCCAGTCTCCTATGGCAACTCTCCATAATGTTGCCCTCCTCCAAGATCAGGTTCCAGACACTGAAAAAGATTCTTGGAGACTGGCAGGGTGTCTTTTACATTCAGATCATTTGTAGCATTTCCCGGACGGCCGCCTGGTGGCGCCCATGATCCGTCTCCCTTACCTTGCTCGCGTGCACCACAGTGTGGCTCACTTGAGAAAAGGGGGGATGATTGATACTGTTAACTGAGATTGGTATGCTCCAAAATTTCCTACAGTAGCCGGTTTGGAATTCCCTTGTCCATTAACAGTGACAGGGGAACCCACTTCACGGGCCAGATTATGAAAGAAGTGTGCAAGGCCCTTGCTATCCAACAGAATTTTCACTACCTATATCATCCACAGTCAGCAGGGGCAGTGGAAAGACAGAATGGCATTTTGAAAAATAAAATAGCCAAGATTTGTAATGAGACTGGACTCAAATGGCCAGATGCCTTACCTTTAGTTCTTATGAGTATGATGTCATCATGTAATAGAAAGACTGGACTATCAGCACATGAGATTCTCATGGGAAGACCTATGAGGCTCCCAAGCTCACCATCTGTCACCTCACAGACTTTAGACTTAATCTTGACAGATGAAACTATTCTAACCTATTGCAAAGCATTAATGAAGAGTGTCAAGGATTTCTATTCACAAGTGCAGGACGCATTGCCAATAGAGCCTTGGGAACAGTGCCATGATCTGCAACCTGGCAACTGGGTACATGTGAAAGTCCATCAAAGGAAATCATCCTTGGAACCGTTGGAAAGGACCATTCCAGGTACTCCTCACTACCAACACTGCAGTCAAGTGCCGAGGACTTCAGTCTTGGATTCATGCTTCACATTGTAAAAAGACCTCTGAGCTTATAGAAAGAGGGCCGGAGGAACAGGGTGCAAGTGCTGGTAAACTCTCCCCTGTGGAAGAGCCAGCTGTGTCACTTCACGATGGAGAAAAGGCACCACAACAGCGATATTTCCTCAGGAAGCAAAAACAGCTGCCACCCTAGTGGCCTGAAGAGTATGCTCCTCTGGATAATCGCCATCACCACCACCTGTGCATTCCTGCTTTGGGTTTATTATTATTATTATTATTATTATTAACAAACATTTATATAGCACCAGCAGTGTACCTGGCACTTTACAAAGTAATAAAACAGACACGGTCCCTGCCCCTAGGGCTTACAACCTGAGAGACAGGAGCTGGGGGGGAGACTTAGGAAGGGGAACAGAGGGAGAGACAAGGGGTCTAACATTCATGAAGATGCGAAGTCTCAAGTGCACGTACTTGTCTTGGTTACGATGAGAATGACAGCAGGCAGGTCAATGTGGCAAGGATAAGGGTAAACAGACCATAGGTATAGGAAATAGTGGCTCAGCAGGATAAAGAGTCAGACAGAGCAGAGCGAAAGAGGTGAGTTTTAAGGAGAGATTTGAAGGTATGAAGGGAGGGTGCAAGGCGGATGTGGACAGGGAGGGAGTTCCAGGCATGGGGGGCAGCAAGTGAGAAGGGACGAAGGCGCTTAGGGGAGCAGGGAAGGCGTGGAAGGGTGAGAGATGGGACAGAGGAGGAGCGAAGTGCATGGGCTGGAGTATGGAGGGCGATAAGTGCAGAGAGGTAGGGGGGAGCAAGGTTGTGAAGAGTTTTATAGGTGAAGACTAGGAGCTTGTGCAGGATTCGTTCAGGAAGGGGAAGCCAGTGAAGCGAAGAGAGGAGGGGCTGCACATGATCGAAGCGACTGGCGAGGTAGATGACCCTGGCAGCAGAGTTTTGGACAGAGATGAGGGGACAAAGGTGAGACCGGGGAAGGCCAGTGAGAAGGAGGTTACAGTAATCGAGGCGAGAGATGACCAGCGCATGAACAAGAGTTTTGGCAGACGAGACAGAGAGAAAAGGGTGAATCTTAGCAATGTTATGGAGGGAGAAGCGACAGGATTTAGCAACAGAGTCAATGTAGGGTTTAAAAGAAAGGGGTGAGTCAAAGATGAAGCCTAGGCTACGGGCTTGGGGGACAGGCAGGATGGTGACTCCATCAATAGTTATTGACAGTGAGGAAGGACCTTACACAGCACAACTCACAAAAAGGGAATTCCCTTCGAGAGAAATGATCTTTGGACTCTGCTAATACGTTTTTGCTTATGATTGAACAGCTCCGCTAGATTTGAATGTATCTAATTGTTGGATTTGTGCCTATATCCCCTTGCATTCTTTAGAAGGTATTCCCATGCATGTATATCGGCTTAACTACAGCGAATTAGTAGTCCCATACATGTCTGAGTTGTCTCCTAATGACACATGGGCCATTGTACAGTGCAACATTTCTGAATTTATTTACATTATTGCCCCTCCCAAAGTCCCACTTTGCTTGCAATGTAATGGCACCGGATAGTTTGTAGGTAATTCCACCTGTGCTGTCACCATTGCTAAAAATGGAGCAATGCTTAACTTCAATAATACCTTCCTTCCTAATTTTACTCCTACAGACTTTAACCTGACAGGTTATTACCATCAAATGTTTCTTTATACACGCACCTGAGTTTGTGGAGTTACAGCCCTGGTAGGCCACTACTTTGTCTGTGGCAACAAAGCTTATAAGCACCTTCCTGCAGGGTTTAGCAGCACATGTTTTATAAGTACCATTTTCCCCGCCATAAGATTTACCCCCACCTTACTCCAGGATAAACTTCGACACCGAAGGGAAATAACAGAAACCCAACGATATTGGGGAATCACTATCCCTGGCTATGGAGTAGGGCTCGCCATTAAAGAACTTAGACAAATTGCTGCCATCCTGGAAGAAGTAGCAAACCTAACAGCTGACACCTTTAAAAGTATAGCCACTGAGATGGGTGACATCAGACAAATGGTTTTGCAAAACCGCATAGCTCTAGACTTCACTTTGGCCAGTAAACGTGGGGTTTGTTCTTTGACACAGAAGGAATGTTGCACCTACATACCAGATAATACAAATACCATTTTTGAAAACACCCAACACATCAGGACTGCAGTGGCAAAACTACATGAGTCAAATGACTGGAGTTTGTGATCCTGGATAACATCATGGTTAGGGAATTGGGGAACAAAGTTTTTGTACTTTTTACTGCTTATTTTTGGAATTTTTATTGGTCTTTTTGTATGTGCACAATGTTTAATTTTGCTTATTAAAAACTGAATGCGCTGTACTGCTCAAAGAATAAAGCATAACCTACTGACACTGGAGCAGCAGCACCAGGTAATGGTGATGTATCAGGATTTTAAAATAATGGAAAGAAGAGTATGATGCTGTACAAGGGCTTATGAATATTGAAGTTAAAGGCTAAGTTGTACTGAAGTACAAAAGGGGGGAATGTGGAAGTAAAGTCTTTAGGCCTTAAACTTAACTTTGGTCAAGGAAGTACGTCACAAGTGAGTAAGAAAAATCCTTGAACTGAATTTTGCAGACAGACCACAAAATGCTTTCCTTTATAAATCTTGTCTTTTCTTCTTTGTATAACTGACAAGAAAGTGAAACAATTCAGGCCTTTGCAGAGTGCTATAAAAATGCCAATCTATATGTAACCTACAGATACTTTTTTCCTGTTTTCTTTTCCAGCTAGTCAGAGGCAATCTCTGCTAGTGAAAAGTCTCTCCTATTGCAATTGCAATTGCTAAATAAATAAAGTGTTTTTCTGACAAACTCCCAAACAGACTGAAGACTTTTTACCCCCCACAAGACGCAGAGGGAGCTCTGCTCCTCCCACCAGAATGCATGGGTATTCGAAAACATTGCCCAGCAGATGGCTGTGGCTGGGTACAAGAAGGACAGCTACCAGTGCTGACTGAAGGCCAAAGAGCTCAGGAGGAGGGGCAAGGCCATAAAAGACAATAACAGATCGGGGTGCGGCCCCAGGACCACCCCTTCTTTGAGTTCCTTGACCAATTCCTATGCATGTGGGGCTCCCTTCACGGCCCCGGATATAGTCGGCACCAGAGGTAGCAACCACTCATTCTGGCGACACCCCCCCCCCGAGAAAGAAGCTGGCCCATCAGACTGAACATGCTCCCAGGTGCAGCAGCCATCTGGGAGCCGACCAGTCTCTGACTCAGGGGTTGGACACCAATACCATCATGACCCTGACCACCTGTCACCCTAAGGAGCTCAGCCAAGTCACCATGCAAATGAGGGAGCCGGAGGGGACAGTGGACACGGGGTCCGAATCCAGCGGTAAGTAGGAGAATTGGAGAGGGATGGGGGAGTGCACAGCAATGGGATATGGGAAGAGGGGAGGGATGCTGATAGATCATGCTGCAAGAAACTAAACCCAGTCCTGCAATGTCCCATATCAACAGGTGACAGGGAGGAGGATGATAGGAGTATCTGCAAGGCCACGGAAATCCCTCCAGAGCCTCGCAAAGGTAGGCAGAGGAGGGGCAACAGGGACTAGACATGAGAGGTCAGAAGTGGCCTACCATGGGTGGGGTGTGTGTACATGTTGACCCTCAACCATAATGCCCTTATTCCCTCACACACAGGTGACCCACAGCCCCAGGATGACGTGCCTCAGCCGGGAGACATTCTTCCTGATGCACGTAGGCAATGGAAAGGAGGCGGTGGGGAGGTTGAAATGGATGTGGGGCCAGCAGAGGCACCTTGGAGGACACACACCCACACACACACACACCCGGTTACCACTGATAAGGGGTAGATCAGCATGCACCATGTACAGGACACTGAAGGCACGACGGCAGGTGTCCCGTGGCCAGGCGGATGATCAGGAAATGCATGATGGGAAAAATACCACAGTGCAATGGGCAAGGGGAAAAGATGCCCATGCAGATAGGGTACGGATATCCAGTACAGGCAGCCAGGCCAGAAAGCTAGGCAATGGTGGACCATGGTGAGGACCATCGTGAGTCCATGTAGTCAGTGATAGTATAGCACAGCCAGCAATGGGCAGTGCAATGGAGTATAAATGGACATATGGTGTTGGGGGGCAGGTGGATAATGAAGGATGGGCAGGCCTAATTAAAAAGGGTACTAGTAATCACACATACATCACAAGTGTGACCCTCAAGGGGTGGCCAGGTCCAGGGGAACATCAGGGGTTGAGGTAGCTGCCCCCTGTCAAGGGAGACCACAAATGTTACCTTACAGAGATGATGCCCTGACTGACACAACTCATGTCTTGTCCCACACAGATCAGCAGCCCCAAGAGACAGAGGGCCTGGTGTGCAGCGCATGCAGGAGCACCGTGCCCAGATGTGGTGGCACAGGAAAGACCTGCTATAGGTGGGGACACGCCAGGGGGGCGAGATCAGGGATGCCATTAGGCAACTGGAGGTGTCACAGCAGTGGTCTATGCAGCAGGTTGCAGCACATCAGCACAACCTGCTTGCTGAAATAAGAGCAGACCGCGTGCTGGAGAGGTGGGACAGGAACTAGCACTTGTGGCAAATGGAAGAGTTCCAGTGAAGCATGGAGAGGGAGGCCCAGTGGAATTGCAAGCTTATTCAAGAGTCCTTAACATTGTACAGGCCCTCCTAATCCATTCAGGAGCTGTGAGCTCCTCCATAGCTGCTGCGGGGGCATCAGGCTCAGGTCTCAGACCTCTCCATGTGGTACCCCCAGTAGCCGCACCTGATCCCATTCCCCTTATGCCACCGCAGCAGGCCTGGGGTCCTAGGATCTGCTTCCCTGCGTCAGACATGGTGTGGGATGACATCTCTGCCACACCCTTCACCATCCAGCTGGGCACCCATGGGCTGGGCCTGCCACCCACACCTGCCCCACTGGGGAGTCATAAGGAGGAAGAATCAGGACAGCAGGAGCCTGAGGCACAGGAAACATCGCCCTCCCACCACTGAGGAAAAGGGGACAGCCGCCAAAAACTCAGGGGAGCTGGGATGGGGACTGGGACAAATTAAATGAACTGAATAAATTGTTAAAATTGAGATGTATGGCTTCCTGGTATTCATTCCCTGATACCATATGCAGACAGGGCATTTGCATCAGGCCGTTCACAGGCTACACAGCTACACCACTGATGCACTCCCATCCCCTGATGCCTGGACCTATGTCTGTCAGAACTCACTGGTTTGGAGGGCTGTCCCATGGATGCCTGTCATGGCCAGAAATGGGCCGTTACTGGTACATCATGCCAAGCCTGATGCCCCTTCCCCCCTGGGTCACCTGGCCAGGTGCATGACCAAGCAGAGATTCCATTGCCCCTATTACTGCTGCTGTTCCACATGACAGTCAATCCATTCCTCCTACGCACCCCTAACAAGTCCCTGTGCACTTTCCTCAAGGGGCCATATGCTGGGCCTTGTCCTCCCTGGTCAAAGATTGGGGATGGGGCAAGGGTGGTCTGATAGCACTTTCCACCGCTGAGCCCATGTTGGGTGAGGAACAGCCAGACCCCTCCCTCCAACCACCCCTGCATGGTTGTGGGAGCCCTCCCACCACTCTCGTGCACATACACAAGCAACCTTTCCACCCGGCCTCATGCTTTCTTACCAGGGGTTGCATGCTTCCCATAGTAGCTCCCACAATAATCATTGATGGTGGTATAGACAGTGTATGGTTTCAGGTGTCGGTGTTTATTGATTCAGGACCACAATCGCATACTGAGATGCTAATCGCCCTGCGGAACACCTGTTCCCTATGCCAGGTTGCTTGGCATTGTTTGATCAGTGGGGGTTTGGGGTGTGCCCAGGGGACAGTCTGGTGTCTATGGTTGCACAATGTCCCTTCATGCCATATGACTGCACAGGGCTGCTCTGATGTGCTTTGCATATCAGTATTCCCTGGGGTTGTTGTCTTGGCAGTAAAGGGGCACAGGCCCTGGGGGGTCGAATGGTCATGAGGTAATCCAAGGTGGTGGTGTCTGTCTCACAAATGTTGTGCAGTACACATGCTGTGGCTATCATCAACGCAGCTGTCTCCACCTTGAAGACCAAGTGGTCAGCTATAGATCTCCAGCACTGCTTGAGAGCCCCGAAGGCCCACTCGACCACCGTTTGGGCAGTGCTGAGACGGTTGTTGAAGTTAATCTCAGTTGGGTTGTGTGTCACTGGATATGCCCTCATGAGCCACCTCAGCAGGGGCTAGGCAGGGTCCCCGATGATGACCATAGCAACCTCTTCGATGCGGTTCATGGTGGGATCACCAACATCTCCCCTGTACATGTGCGTGAATAGTGGGGATATGCAGAGGATCTGGGAATCATGGCTCCATCTGGAGTGGCTGGTGAACACATCGGTGAACCAGCCTCTATCATCCACCACCGCTTGGAGTTGCAGCAAATGGTAGCTGTGGTGGTTGATGTACTCATCCACATTGCGAGGGGCTGCAGGATAACTATATGTGTTCCACCTATGGCCCTGATGCCGTTTGGAAACTCTGCTGCCCTGAAGCCTGCCATTACCCGGTCTTGGTCCACGAGCTGAACCACTCAATCAAGGAGGATGGCTGCGACTGCCTCGCAGAAATCAAGGATGATGGTGGCCACTGTGCTGACCGCAACCGAAAAATGCTGGGTAAGAGAGCAACAGGAAACAGGGGTTGCCAGAGCCCATATTGCTATGGCCACTCGCTGGATCACAGGGATGGGTGACCACATTGGAATGGCCTGTCTCTCGAGCCATGGCCAGAGACAGCCCGCTATCCTGAATACGAGTTGTCTCTCCATCCTGAAGTTTACCTGCCATGCAGCATCGTCCCATGTGTTCAGGACCCTTACCCACCACTGTGCTGCTCTGGGAACAATCCAGATATAGCGTTGTATGGGCATGGCTAGGTAGCTGCTCTTAGCTACAGCTGCCCTGTGATGTGCCATGTCTGGCTCCAGGCGACCTTCATCAGCTGGCAGTTGTTCTGGTGCCTAGCTCTGATGTTCCTTCACAGGATCCGCAGTTGTCCATATGCTCACTGACCTGTCCTCCGGTGGTGGTGCCTTCAGGCGTCTCTGAAGCGAGCGTCCTGTAGTTCGCAGAGGAAGTCTAACTGTCTGCAGGACAGCGGCTGATGGTCTACTGCTGCTTGAAATATAAACTGGTGCTGTTTATACCACTCCACGATGCAGTTCAGGAGGTGATGATGAGCATTGACTCACCCTGCATCCATAGTGTGCTTGATGGCAAACAGCAGACATGCTAACTCGACTACAGGGGTGTTGTTTACCATGCTGCTTTGAGGCAAACCAATGCTGGATTGTTCGTGCTGTGTGTCTGACCATATGGCCTCATGGTTCTATGCACAGCTGTGTTGCTGATTGTAACCTCATTGATCATTGCAGGCCTGTCCTGAGCAGGTGCTGCTCTTTTCCATGGGTGAAATGCATTACTGCCCCCCCCCGGCATGTGTCGGGGGGGAGGGGTGCATGGCATCAGCTCCCATGGTGTTCAGCAATGGTGGGATTTCATGCATCTGTTGGCCTTTGGCACTGATTTGGGGTTTTGCCCTTGGGTGTCTGTCCTGCAGGATGTGCAGTGTTGCCTGAGGCAGGTGTCCTTTTCCCTCCTTATATCTGTCCTCGCTGTGTTATGGGTTTATGTTCCCCCACCCTATCTCTGGGGCGCTTTCACACCTGTGGCACAGATGCCTTCTCAAGCTTCCCTTCACCCCTCATTAGGTTTTCCTTCTCCTTGCTTGGCATTGCCTGTGGTATCTGCATACCACTATTATCTTATGACCTTGGAGTTGATAGGGGGGGCCACAGACTGGTTTCGTTTCCCACAGATGTCTCTGTAGGGCTTATTAACCATCCATTTTCCTGATTGGAGTGTCTCTTGCAGACTTATGGCACAGACAGGACATTGAGCATCTCCTGGTGTCTAGGGCTGATGCGGTAGCAGCTGTTACTGCACCGCGATTCCATTCTGCCATTTTGGAATTACCCACGCCACACCACGGCTTTTCTGTGGATAGTCTGCTAATTCCGCCGGCATTCTGCAAATTGCGTAATTACGGAAAAATTGCGGAAAGTCAGAAAACCGCTGTTCTGCTATTTTGTGATGCTGGCGGAATGGCGTAAGTAGCGAAAATGTAATGTTTCCGCTATTTTGCAAAGCCTGTAGAAGTAGCGGAATGAAATTAGTGGAACTGCGGAAGTAGCGGAATGAAACTAGCGGAATGAAAGCCTCTGCTACACCATACCACTAATTGCGGAAACGCTGTTTCTGGCGGAAATAGCTACCACTGCGACATTCCGTTACAGTCCTACTGGTGTCTCCAGTTTCTAGCCATGTGGGCTTTGAGCTCCTGAGTGATCAGCTACATCGGCTTGGTCATCCTGCTAGTGGTCCTGAGTGCTGGGGCAGGCCCATGACCTCTGGGTGTTTGGCAACAGTGCACCTCCCCCTGTGCCCCATAGTGCTGAGACTCCATGGGGACCTGTGAAAACCTTGACTTTGAGGGAGATATGTGAGCTGCCTGACTTTCGCCTATGTCTTGCTACTGTGGGACCATGCCTGGGGCTGTCCTTTGCCTGTGCGCTCCTCAGCACCTGTGCCCATGGCTGGTTCTGTAGCACCTGCTGAACTAGATGCTTGAGATGAATGACCTGGAGGACCCCCCTGAGTGACCCGTACCTGTGAGAGGAGCCTTCAGTGGCCAAACTTAAGGCATTTTACAATGTGTGGAGTCGCCTGGATGTGCATGTGGGCTTGGCCATTGGTGACCCTTTTGAACCGTACTACTTGGCTGCTTTCCATATGGGGGAGCTGGGGTACCAGAGGGGTATGTTCCGTTGGCCCTCATATATGGAGTGTGGGGGTCTGCCCTCCTCCCCATCCTCAGACCCCTTGGACCTGAACTCTGGACCCTGCTTAATGCACAGCCGGCATGGGGCTGGCCATCCTACCACATCATCCTCCGCCCTGGACATGGACATTGAGGTGGGCCTCTCCCACCCACATGGACCCCTGCTGTAGGTGGGCGGGAGTGGCAGCTTTGACTTCATTTGCCCACAGTCTACGTGTCAGAGTGACAGGCATGGTTCCAGGAGCAGTTTGGTCCTGACTGGAGCCATTGTCACATTTGTTCCCAGACTCTCTGCCACTCTGGACCGTGGTGAGGGCTGGCCTGCTCTCTGGCCGCAGTTGACCCACATCACGTTTGTTCTGAGTACTGGCCTTCCCTTATGACTGTGCCATTCTGTATTGGGGATGGGGAGCGGCAGGGGCCACCTGTTGGTTTTTTGTGCTGTAACCCCCCAGACATTTGCCCTCTGATCCCTGCTTTGCTTGCCATGGCGGTTGCACTGTGCTGCCATCCTGGCCTGCTCTTATGTCTTATTCTGTGTGTTTGCTTTGCTCTTCAGCTGTCCTGGATCTATTGCCAGGTCTGCCGGTGGCTGCCGGCAAACTTCAACCAGCCTGCTTGCCAGTTCCTCCCTCCTCCCCTGCCCTCATGGAACCCTGCTGTGGGTGGGACTGGTGGCTTTGGCTTCATTTGCCTACTGTCAGTCATGTCTACATGTTGGGCGTGGTGACAGGAGTGATTTGGCCCTGACCAGAGCCATTGTCACGTTTGTTCCTGGCCTCTCCACCACTCTGAACCATGGTGAGGGCTGGCCTGCTCTCTAGCCACAGTTGGTCCATGTCTCATTTGTTCTGGGCACCAACCTGCTCCGAACTGGGTTGGTGGCGTTACTCTGGATTGGATCCAACTGTGGTAGCCCCTTCCCGCCGTCACATTTGAAAACACCCTTTGTAGCACTGAGGCCTCTCCAGAGTGGTGCCTGAGGCAGGGGCAGAGGGTAATCTTAATCCCTTAACTTCCAATCCCAGCTCATGCTCTCCTGCTGAGTAATGTAGTACATACACACACACACTCACTCTCCACATACACACTCCAGTTCACTGCACTCACTCAGTCACTCTAATCACATATATCCCTCTCCAACAAATGCACACACACACGTCACTCACCTGCTGCTGCCGCTGTTTAAAAATCCCACGCCACCGCACAAGTGTGCATCCGCAGCCATGTTTTCCAGTCTGGAATGCTGGGGACTACATTTTCCAGCATGCCAGGTGGAAACATGGCGCCCCCGGTTTGTGTACATGTGTAGTAGTGAGAGGCCTTTCGAACTCACATTGGATGGTGGCGACGACAGCAGCAGCATCAGAGAGGCAGGCAGGGAGGGAGGCAGACAGGCGGCTGGGTGAGTGAGACAGAAGCGTGTGGGCGGCAGCATTAGTTCCTGCCCCTCTGGCCAGAATGCTGCCAATGAGGCTTGAGCAGGCAGTAGCCCACAGCTAAAATTAGTAGAACGTTCATGCTTTATAACAGACACTGTGCTGCACCTTAATATACAGGCACACTCATGCCTGGATAATAGAGGTTTTACTAGATGCAGAGATCTGCTTTTTGGAGCACTTGTATCGAGGGTGAATAAGACAGGAGGATGTGGGCAGAGCAGAGGAGGAGCAGGTGCTTGCCTCTAGTTCTCTGGCTTCAGCATCACAGATCAGGAACAGGCCAATACATACAAATGGATGTTTCTTGTTGATATTGTGGGCCTCTCAATCAATCAATCAATCAATCAATCAATCAGTATAATAACTTTATTTACTTAGCCGGCATCTAGGACATCCCTCACTGAGAGAGGTGGCAGTCCATGGAAACTCTAGCACACCTATGGATGAAGGAGGAAGTACAAAGCAAACTAGCTGACCTGTCCTTCATCGCACATGGCACTGCAGGTAACATTCACCTAATCAATATAAGGGTAATTAAAATCACCCATTCTTATTGTGTTTCCAACTTTAGTAGCCTGTCTAATCTCCGTTAGCATTTCATAATCAGTTTCACCATCCTGGTCAGGCAGTCGATAGCATAGACCCACCACTCTATGCTTCACATTTAAGCATGGTATTTCTATCCAGAGGATAGCTATTCTATAAGATAGAATTTCTATTTATCATTTAGTTCTGTCCAAAACAAAGTACAGTTTGTTTTCATTGAAATTTTAACCATACTTGGCACAATGGTGCCTTTAATATATAGCGCTACTTGACCACCAGTTTGATTGACTTTGTCATTTCGATATATTTGTCCCACTGTTTATCTTCATCCCACCAGGTGACTGAGATACCTATTATGTCAATATCTTCATTTAACACCCAGCATTCTAATTCACGCATCTTACTTTTTATTCTTCTACCATTTGTATATAAACACTTGAACATATTATTTATTATTAATCATTATTATGCTTGTAATTGTGTGCTTCAGTTAAACTGGAGTCATTTAAATTTGTCTTCTCTACACCAGTTCTTTCTTAAGCTCTCTCAACTTCTTTCCTGTCCTCCTTACTGGAATACACAATATCCCTGTTAATGATATCATCACTAAGATTGAAAATGATGATACTCTTTCAAACTCCCCCTACATAAGCCACCAAGTGTGTGTCACGGGGGGAAGGGGAAAATGAGGAGAGGATATAGGGGTAGGGGACCCTCCAAAAACAGATGACAGAGGGAAGGACAAGGGAACCTGGACAAGGGGCGGCTACCTCTCTGGATGGATTCTTTATCGGTGACTATAATGTCCCTCAGGGTCGAAGGTGGGCTTTCCCCCTTGCTTAGAGGGCAACCCTTTTCATCATTGGGACGAAATGAGAGGTAACCAATTGCCCCAAAGATCAAGGATACTACAATGAGGGGAGGGGGGCAGACACTCGGGGATATGCATAGCACCCCGGGCACCGTGCAGAAGGAAGTGGGGGAATAGAAGGGGGGAAGGAAGGATCCCAGGGGGAATGGGAGGGGAAAACAAGGGATTGAAGGGATAAGGAGAAGGTGGGGGGGCAGGACTTACTCACTAAAGGGGTGACTTGCTGGGTAATATTCAGGAAGGGATATGAGGGCACAGAGAGGGGGAATAGGTAGCCCACAACACACATTCCCACCTCACTCTGATACAGAGAGGAAAACAAACAGTCACAACAATACTCACTTACCAAAACTCACTTTTACCTGGGGAAGGGAAACACAAGGATCAGGCACTCAGTTCCAAACTCACAACAAGGCTCAACAAGGAAGGTTCTCTGGACAACGGGGGGGGGGGGCAGTCTCTCACAAGTGATTACCGGCGAGGGTTTCAGGCCCCGCCGGTTCCTTTTAAAGGAAAGCCTAATTGGGGCCGGTGTGCTCAGGGCGGGACCCCAACCCACCGCTGAGCTCTATGCTGCACTGAACATGCTGTGGGCGGGGTCAGGAGCGTTCCCGGAGTGCAAGGTAGCTCCGTCCCCCCTGCCATGGCGCCTCCAGCCCTCCCAGAATTTCCGCTTGTCAGACTGTTGCTAAGCAACGGGCCTCAAGCTACTGGCCCTATTCAGGCGGGTTGCGCCCTGACAGTACCCCCCTGTCCAAGCCCCCCTCTTCCCCCCCACCAGGGTCTGAAGGCCAGGTTTAGAGGGATGACGAAGGTGAAACCTATGGATAAGGCGAGGGGCATGGACATTCATGGCCGGCTCCCATGAGCGTTCAGAGGGTCCATAACTTTTCCAATCAATCAGATAATACAAGTGTGAACCCAAAATACGAGAGTCCAAAACCGCCCGGACCTCGTATTCAGGACCACTAGGAAGGAGAATGGGGGGGCCGGAGTGTCCTGCTGAACGGTGTAGATAGGGGTAAGCGCCCTCTTCAATAGGGAAACATGAAAGGATGGGTGTATCCGCATGTGGACCGGAAGTCCCACCATATAGGTGACTGCATTAAGCTTACGGGTAATAGGGAAGGGACCAAAATATGCATTGTTCAGTTTCGCAGAAGGGCGTAAAGAGGGATAATTGTGGCGTCGCACCCATACCATCTCATCTACCGAAAGGAGGGCTCGGGGCGACGTTGTTTATCGGCAGCCAATTTGTAACGACAGTGTGCTTCCCGTAGATGATGTTGGGCGGCCCGTTGAGCTCTGTGTATAATTTTCACCAAAGAACCAGCTGCAGGTACAGACGTGAGGGGCGCCTCTGGAAAACAAAGGGGAGGAATGAAGCCATAGGTGACAAAAAATGGCGAGGTACCCAGGGAGGAATTGGGGCCATTATTGTATGTAAACTCGGCGAGCGGTAGATGGTCAACCCAATCCTCTTGAAGGTAAGTACAAAAACACGGTAGGTAGTGTTCAATATGTTGGTTTATCCTTTCCACTTGCCCATTCGCCTGAGGATGATAAGCAGTAGTGGGTCGAAGCTTGACCTGTAAAAGGGCAAAGAACGCTTTCCAAAATCGGGAAACAAATTGAGGACCTCTATCCGATACTATTTCTTTTGGTATACCATGTAACCGGACCACTTCACGAAGGAAAAGACGAGTTGTGGTAGGAGCAGAAGGTAGTCTTTTACAGGGGATAAAGTGTCCCATTTTTGAAAAATAATCAACAATGACCAAAATGGAATCATACCCTGCCGCCTTAGGAAGTCCCACAATGAAATCCATGGCTATCTTTTGCCAGGGGCCCTTAGGACAATCCGTTAATTGCAGTAGTCCTACTGGCAAGGTTTGAGGGATTTTAGTCCTTGCACATGTCGAACACCCTTGGACGTATTGTTTAGCATCCTTGTAAAGTGAGGGCCACCAGAATGATCTACGAAGTAGAGACAGAGTACACTGAAATAGGGGTGGGAAACCGGTAGAATCCGGTATCCGATAATGCCGGTATCGGGAGTACCGGCATTATCGGATTCGGCCCGGTAATCCGGCCCCCGGTACCGGATTTCAGTGTACCGGTTTTTTTGCATTGCAGCCATTTTTAAATGGCTGCAATGTCAAAAAAATTAAAGCCCCAGCAAAACTGTTTAAAAGAAAAAAAACCCTCCCCGAGTCCAGGCTGCGCGGGTGGAAGGGGGGAC
>QEPC01010930.1:768651-794758 GCA_003113815.1 Sphenodon punctatus
GGGGGGGGCTCGCCTCGGGGTCTCACTCTGTTCTTTTTTACAACAAAAAGCCAGGCTGGGCAGGGTGGGTGGGGGGTGTCCCCCCTTCCACCCGCGCAGCCTGGGAGGGGGAGGGGGAGGAATTTATTCCATTGCTTTCAATGGGGACACAGCACCCCATTGAAACCAATGGATTAAATCCGGTACCGGTATACCGGATTTAATCCGGGAATCCGGTTTTCGTGAAACCGGTAACCGGTAAATCCGGTAACCGGCAATGGGCCCGGGGTCCCACCCCTACACTGAAACCCTGGGTGTCCTACAAGGGGGGAGTCGTGGTGGGCCCATTTGTGGTCTAAATTTAGGGGGGATAACTACCTTTCCCTTATAGTATAATAAGCCAGCTTTACGGTGACAGTCAGGTAAAGGTTTTTCCTTTTGACTCACCACTTGTGCAAAAGAAGGGAGGGTTGCGGCAAACGTCCGTGGAGAAAATATCGGTCCTTGAAGGTCTCCTTCTTTTTTGACCGGCGTGTAATATCTAGACAAGGCATCTGCCATAGTATTTTGGGAAGCGGGATGATACTGTATAGAGAAAAACAAAGCCCACCTGGCATGCCTCGGATTATTAATACGAGCAGACTGAAGGTATGCCAAGTTTTTATGGTCTGTATACACAAGCACTGGGTGGGGACCCCCTTCCAAAAGGTGTCTCCAAGCCTCAAACGCAGCCTTAATAGCTAACAACTCTTTATCTAGAATCAGATAGTTTCTTTCCACCGGAGTCAGTTGCCGTGAATAAAAAGCACAGGGAAGACGACGCCCTGAAGATCCATGAACTTGTGTCAGGACAGCTCCTATGGTGACATCTGAGGTGTCAGCTTCCACTATAAATGGCAGAGAAACATCCGGGTGTTGTAACAGAGGGGCCGACATAAAGACTTGCTTGAGATAAATAAAAGCCTCCTGTTGCGGGGTTCCCCATTCAAAGCGTGCCCCCTTCTTCAGTAACCTGGTAAGAGGTTTTGTCAGGTCAGCGTAACGAGGGATGTACTGTCTATAGTAATTTACGCTGCCTAAAAACCTCTGCAGTGCTTTCACCGTGGCTGGAGCAGGCCAACGATTGATAACTTCAAGTTTCCCAGGATCCATATGCACTCCCTTTGAAGAAATGATGAATCCTAAGAAAGCGACAGAAGATGTGTGAAACATTTCTCTATTTTGCAATATAACTTGTGGTCTCGTAGACGTTCCAAAACGGTACATACATGGTGTATATGGTCCTTGAGAGATGAGGAAAAAATAAGAATATCGTCAAGATACGCCACTACATACAGGTCGAGCAGATCTCTGAAAATGTCATTAATGAAATGTTGGAAGGTAGCGGGAGCACTGATCAATCCATAGGGCATAACCCGGTATTCAAAATGGCCAAAGTGAGTATGGAAAGCGGTTTTCCATTCATCCCCCTCTCTGATTCGTACCAGATTATAGGCACCCCTCAGATCTAATTTGGTGAAAAAAGTTGCACCCTGGAGTTTACCGAGGAGTTCAGAAATAAGGGGGAGGGGGTAACGATTTTTGACTGTGATTTGATTTAAACCCCGGTAGTCTATACATGGGCGAAGGTCCCCCTCCTTCTTTGGTACAAAAAAGAGGGGGGCCCTGGCACGGGAAGTAGAATGGCAAATAAACCCCTTGGCTAAGTTCTCCCGAATATAAGTTCTTAATGTTTCCGTTTCGCCTGGCGAAAGATTGTATATTCGCCCATACGGGGGTTCACCACCTGGAACAAGGTTAATAGGACAGTCATAAGGCCTATGAGGAGGGAATTCAGAGGCTTCCTGCTTACTGAAAACTACTGCTAAGTCGTTGTATTGGGAAGGTATACGGGGATCAATAACAGGGGTGGAGATAATAGGGGCAGTTGTCCCTACTGAAGGGAAAGGGATATGATGGAGGTGACAATTTGGGGAGGGGAATGTGAGGGTCCGATCGATCCAGTTTATAGAAGGGTTATGAGTTATAAGCCACGGTAGGCCTAGAACCAAAGCAAATAGAGGGGAAGATGTTAAGTCAAAGTGGAGGGTTTCTGTATGAGTTCCAATGGTACACTGAAGGGGACTGGAACATGTTTGTAGGGGACCTGAGCTAAGGGGAGATCCATAAATGGTTTGGACCATCTCCATGGAAGTCCGGGTCTGGTGGGGGACTCCGTGGTGAGCGACAAAAGATACATCCATGAAGTTCCCTGACGCCCCTGAATCCAATAAAACTCTGACCACCAATGATCGATGGATATCCCACTGAAGGGTAAAGGAAACAAAAAGTTGGTGCAAGGGCACAGAAATATCCTTGGATTTAAGGAGGGAATTACAGCCAGTCACCGGGAGGTCCCCCCACTCCCCCGGCCCCCGGCGTTTCCCAACCCCAAGGGGCGCGGAGGTCTAGAGGGACACTCTCTTGAAAAATGTCCAGCTTTACCACAATAAAAACAAAGACGGAGTTGGCGGCATTTCTCCCGTTCCTCTATACTAAGGGGCCCTCATACTACTCCAATTTGCATAGGTTCCGGGCCTTCTTGCCCTGCTAAAGTCTGTGAAGGGGTAGAGGGTATTCTGGGACCCCACCAACCCATTCCCCTACTTTGATTCCGTTTTCGTTCTCGCCTTTGTTCTGTAAGGTGTTCATCAATTTGCAAAGAAAAAGTGACCATCTGCTCTAAGGTAACAGGGGTAGTGGCTGCACAGGCCACCTGATCCTTAATTTCATCACTGAGTCCCTGTCGAAACAGGGCTTGAAAGGCAGAATCACTACAATCAAGATCAAAGGCTAACTTTCTAAACTGCGTTATGTAGTCTAATAAAGGGGTTTTGCCTTGACGCAGGTGGAGTATAGCTTGTTCCGCATCTCTCACTCTATGGGGGTAATCGAACAAAAAATGAAACTGTTTTAGGAAACCCTTATAATTACGTAATAAATCATCATCCGCGGCTAGGAGAGGGGTAGCCCAATCCAAAGCCACTCCTCCCAATAATCCATAAGCCACCTTGGCTTGATCTGAGTTATAGGTAAGGGGTTGAGTTTGAAAGGTAAGTTTGCACAGGGCCAAGAAACCCTGGCAAACCTTCCTATCACCATAGAACTTATCCGGACGAGGGGTTTTGGGTTCTCTAGGAGCAGGGATCAATGGAGGGGGATTAGAAGAGAGGGCAGCGGCTCCCTTAGACGCACCCTCCTCATCCTCCATGGGAAAGGATAGGGGCTGATCCATGGATTCCTGTAAGGCTCGGTATCATGTCCGAAGTTCCTTATTCTCTGTTTTGAGGTCTTGGACCTCCATAGTGAGGGACTAGGTAGCCCACAACACACGTTCCCACCTCACTCTGATACAGAGAGGAAAACAAACAGTCACAACAATACTCACTCACCAAAACTCACTCTTACCTGGGGAAGGGAAACACAAGGATCAGGCACTCAGTTCCAAACTCACAACAAGGCTCAACAAGGAAGGTTCTCTGGACAACAGGGTGGGGACAGTCTCTCGCAAGTTATTACCGGCGGGGGTTTCAGACCCCATTGGTTCCTTTTAAAGGAAAACCCGAATTGGGGCCAGTGTGCAACCCGCCGCTGAGCTCTATGCTGTATTGAACATGCTGTGGGCGGGGTCAGGAGCGTTCCCGGAGCGCAAGGTAGCTCCCCCCTGCCGCGGCGTCTCCAGCCCTCCCGGAACTTCAGCTCTTCGGGCTGTTGCTAAGCAACGGGCCTCAAGCTACTGGCCCTATTCAGGCGGCGTGCGCCCTGACTGTGTGTTTTCAAACAAGCGGGGGGGGCGGGGGTGGTGGTTTACATGGCTGCTGGTTGACACTGCTGCAGAGCACTGATGCAAATGGAATGCATGGGGAGGGATTCAAATGGGCATGGCTACTGCAGTCACAGAGGCAGTCACCACACATTCCCCCTGCTTTAGATCATGGGTGAGGGAGAAGTGCACCAAGCTGGCCTTTGCAAGTGACATGTCCTGGGTACCTATGCACAGTGCCTATGTGACAGATCTGTCTGCTGTCAAGGATGGCTACCGACAGGGGCTTTGTGGTCACCTGTTGCCACAGATTTATTTGGCTTGCACCGCATGGAGCACTCTGAATTTCCAGACAGTGCTCCATGAGTGGGTGCTCTGTGGCTCACAGGAGCACACATCTGGCCACTCCACCTTCAGACAGGCGTTTGGCTCCATGGCTCCTGGGTGACCATATGGGGTAGCATCTTGTCTGGAAAAAAAACAAAACCAAGCGGAGACAGTAACATGAAGCTCTGTGACCCTTCTTCTTCTGAGGGCATTTGAGTTGTCACCTCACTGCAATGAATAGGACCATTCCCTCCCTTCTGAGCTACTGCTCTGGACTCTTAGCAGACTCTCACAAGTTACCTCTGCATTAGCTACACTTGCTTTACCTTTTTCAGATTTTCCCCATGACCATGGAAGTCAGAAACTTACTTTTAAAAAAATGAAAGCTGAGGTGCTGGAGAATAGACGCTGACTTTGAAAGGAAGCCAAGAACTAGCTGCTCCAGATACTAGGAGTGTGATACACAGACATTTGCTGACGACACACTGAACCCAAACAGGCAGTCCAACCAACCAGGATATAAGAGAGGGTGGTGTCTTCTGAGGGGCAGGGTCTAGTAAGGACACATTCAGGAGATCCTTGCAGGGAGAAGCACTGTCCCCTTCTTGCTTTCTAGGTTTCTGGAAGCAAGAATTAGCACTGACAGGCAACTGTCCCCATGCAAGGCAGGAAGTGGAAGATGCAGTTGCCAATGATGAGGGAGGGATCAGGGCAGTGAAGACAATCAGATGGCATGCTAAGGTCTCTGCATTTGTGAAAGAATACAGGGCCTGTGAGATAGGTCTGACCACATATATCCCTCTTCATCACATACAGGACATGTGAGGTTGGACCTTTCCCAAAGGTCTGATATTCCCCAGGATGGAAACCGAAAGGTGCCATCTAACCTCTGTGGAACAGCAGGAAAGTGTAGTGCAAGGGGCTCTCCTCTCCAGGCTGCAGCAACAGTGTGCTCCCAGTTCTTCACAATCTGGGCTCCTGATCCTTTCACAGCCAGCAGACTGATCGAGCTTGCTCCAGCTTCCAGGGTGGATGCGTTGTAGGACTGGTAGCTACATTTTCCACTAGTTGTTCAGATTGGTCGTCTTCTGACTGTCCCTCAGTGCCCCTGGGCATCCCTCCTCTCTAGGAATAGAGAGTGGGGAAGGGAGGGTTTGGAGGCTGCTAGCTCTGTCTGTTAGATTTGGTTTTACTTTACATTCTCATTAAAGGCAAATAAACATGCAGAATCTGCCTCTGACTCCCCAAGAATAGCTAGTCTATACTCAGTTCAGTGTCTCCCCTTTCTAATCTCATTCAAAACCTGTATTTTCAGCTCCTGACCATGTGCAGGGGGAATGGTCTACTCCATTTAGAAGCTGTGGGTTGGATACAGAAAATGAGATATACAATTTGATCCTTTCTCATAACAATGACATGGGAAAAGTGTAATCCTAACTTCACCCAGAAGCCAAGGCAACAAACTCCATATCCCAAACTCACACCTGCTAGATTTACCTAGTAAAAACAGCTAGAGGGAATAGCTGCATAGTGTTATCCCACTGGTGGGATCAAAGAGATGCACATTATCAGGGCTGGCCCTAGGCATGTGTGACATGTGCCGTCACACATAGCCCCATGCCAGCCAGGGCCCCACCCCTGGGGGCAGGCCAGAGTCCTTGAGCCCAAATAATTCCCCAGGGCCATTTCTTCCCAGCCATGGTGGCAATGCAGCCAGGGGTGGGCCCAAGCCTGTTCAAGCCTTCTCAGCAGCGGCAGCAGCAGTAGAAGGGGAGAGGAACTACTGTTGCCCCGCTCGCTTGCCCGCTTGCTGAGTTCCGCTCAACCTAATACTGTTACTGCTGCCGCTGTTGCAATTAGTTTAAAGACACCCATGCTGCCATGTATGCTCCAGTTTCCTAGTCTGGCATGCTGGGACTACATTTCCCAGCATACCAGACTAGGAAAATGGTGGCCACAGCGTGTGCACATGTGCGGCGGCACAGGGCCTTTGAAGCAATCACACAGTCATTGTGTGAGTTGCAGCAGGCAAGTGGGGAGGGGGGCTAGTGGCAGTTCCTTTCCTCCCCCTCCCAAGTGAGTGTGAGTGAGTGAGGTTGTGTATGTGAGTGAGAGACTGTGTTTGCGTGTGTGTCTGGGTGTGTGAGAGAAAAAGGTGTGTGTGTAAAAGAGAAAGAAGTGTGTGTGTGTGTGTGTGTGTGTGTGTGTGTGAGAGAGAGAGAGAGAGAGAGAGAGAGAGAGACTGTGTGTCTGTTTTCAAGCGAGAAAGAAGTGTGAAGGTGTGTGTCTGTGTGAGTGAAAGTGTGTCTGAGTGTGTCTGTGTAAGGGAGAGGTGAGTATGAGTCTAAGTGTGTGTGTGTGTGCGTGTGCGCGCAAATCTGTCTTTGAGAGAGAGGTGAGTGTAAGTGTGGTCTGTGTGAGAGTGTGTCTCTGTGTGTGAGTGTCTGTGTGAGGGAGAAAGTGTGTGTGTGTGCGAGAGAGCTGGGGGAAGGTGTCCTGCCCCTGGTACCCTCCCTCCCATGGATGTCCCCTCTCCCCCTGTGCTCCCACCTCTCCCCATGGCTGCTCCTTGTCCCCCCCCTCCTGGAGGGGAGGAGAGAGCCACCATCCAGCCTAAGGAGAGTCCACCAGAATGTTCCTGCTGTCTCCTCCTGCCTAGCAATCTATAGTCTGTAGGGATGGGCGAACAGAACTGAGTTCGGAAATTCGGTTCGGTTCAGAAATTCGGTTCGGTCGACTGAACAATTCGAGTTCGGTCCGAACTCCGAACTTCTGAACAAAGTTCGGAAATTCAAACCCCATTGAACTAAATGGAATATATCTTTTAGGGATGGGTGAACAGAGCCGAGTTCGGAAATTTGGTTCGGTTCGAAAATCGAGTTTGGTTCGGAAGTTCGGTTCAGTCGACCGAACTGGTCGAGTTCGATCCGAACTCCGAACTTCCGAACTGCGTTCACCCATCCCTAATAGTCTACCTCTGACTGACCACCAGCCCTCCCAAAAGACCCAGGCCCAGCAGCATCTAGGGCTGCATTCTCACCTGTGGTGGCAGCAGCGGGAGAGGCGAGGGAGACACGGCAGTGCAGAGGATCCGGGAAAGGAGCCGGTGCAAATGGGGATCTGCCGCGGCTTCTCTCGCGCATGTCAGGGTGCAAAATCCTGCCCTGACATGCGTAAGAGAAGTCGCGGCAGATCCCCATTCACACCGGCTCTTTTCCTGGCTGCCGGCTCCTCCGCGCTGCTGTGTCTCCCTTGCCCCTCCTGCTGCCGCCACTGCCGCCGCAGGTGAGACTGCAGCCTGAGGTAAGTGCCACCTGACCAAGAAAATACCTTTTGCCCTCCTCACCACTCCCGATCTGAGCACCCAGACAGCTCTGTCCTCCCTAATGTTCTTTATGTGCAATCTTGTTCAGAGGTTTTTTAGGGTAACTTGGGAGTTCCTCTCCCCCCCCCCATGTTATTCGCAATGCTGCCCTCCCCCTCCTGCTATTCTTTCCCTGTGTTGGCAGGGTGGGGGGGAACTGTGGGAGGGAAGTTGTGGGGACTAGACAGGGGGCCATTCTGTGGGGGATACTGAAGTGGTGGTGGGTGAATCTGTGGGATGGAAGTGGTGAGGAGGAGCTGTGTGTGGGAAGCTAAGGGGTAAGTGGGGGTGCTGATAAGGCTTATGCACAGGAATGAGGGCAAATTATGGAAATTAGGCCCTGCACCAAGACTTTGCACATGGCCCTGCAAACTCTGGGGCCAGCCCTGCACTTTATTTACTTTGTATTCACAGCCTACACATCTTTCCATCATAGTCTTCTGATAGAAGAGTAGCTTTTCTCTGTCTGCAAACTCTCCTCTTAACTAAAATCATCCAGTGCTCTCCAGTGGCCAAAACAGAGCTAGAAACTGGGAGACCCTCATTTTTAAGCAACACATTCACTCTGGTCTGTCCGCATAAAACACCCGGCTACCTTATGTACTAATACTTCTCCCTTCAACTTGTGTCTTCTTGTGACAGCCACCCAAGTCCTTGCAGGGCCAGGTCTGTGGGGCTGGGGTGAATCACTGCAGCCCTCAGAACAGCAGCACTCTAGTAAGTTTCTGGCTCTTTAAGGGGGGACAAGTGTAGCAGCTTAATTGAGTGGCTCCAGCGGGGCATGGCTGGGCAAGCCACTGGAGCCTCAGCCATAAATAGGGTGAGCTGAGGCGCTCAGGAGGACCACCAGAGAGGCATTCAACTGGAGGGCTCTGCCTCAGAGAGGGAGGGCTCAGGAGAAAGGAGCCAGCCCTGTGGCCGAAGCAAGCCAGCCCTGGACCACCGCTGGCAAGGGTCCAGGCTGAGGGTCTCCATATAGGAAGACTTAATAGACAAAGACCCTGTAAGGTGAAGTTTATGTATGTGACTTGGGAAAGTGTGTAGCACTGTAAAGAAAAAGAATATTGAGTGGACTGGTTGAGGGGTAGGGATCCCACAATGACCTATTCTTACACTCATCTTCCCTGCTAAAGCCCGATCACCGTGCATCCCTCCCTGGCACGAGTAGCGGCTCGTGGGGCTGTGGTTCTTGTCCCTCCCCCCCCTTCTCTGCAAGGGAGGCTTAGGGGCGGGGGCGCACAGCCACGGCAGAGCAGACCAATGCGAAGTCTCACGAGAGGTGGGACTTCGCGGCTGCCATCTTGGCCCAGGCGCGGATCCCGCCATTCCGCGCCTGGGCAGCATCAAGAGTGTAGCATGGAGCTCGCTGCACTCAAAGAGTGAGAAGCACGTGGGGGTGTGTGCGACCGGCGGTAGTGGAGACTGTCAGTAACGGGGCCGAGCCCCAGGAGCGCACACATCAGGTGGGCCGGGAATGAGTTGGGGTGGGGGGGTCCAGCCGGCAATTGGAAAGGGAGTGGTGTGGAAGAGCTAATAAAGCGGGGATCAGGAAAAGAAAGGGGATTTAAGTAAAAAACCTACCCCAATGACACACGGGTGGCTAGGTAGGCGGCAGGAGAGATTGCCTACCTCTACTTGGAGCAAGCCTCCCCTAGGGCAGGTGGGGAAGGGAGAACTGCAAAGGGCAGTAGATTCCCAAAGCGGAACCAGGGCCAAGAGCTGAGGAGAGCGGGGATGGCCAAAGGAGGTGGAGGCAAGAAGGGCAAGGGCCCCGCAAAAAAGGCCCTGGCAAAAAGGGTAGAGGAGGTCCTGGAGGCCTTACAGGCCCGGATGAGTGGCTGCGAGCACGCCCTGACCAGTATGGCAGGTGGGGATCAGGGCCAGGCCCCGAGGGAACCGCAGGGTGAGAGGGGGGTTCTGGACACGGCTACACAGCAGGTTGAAGAGGCATCAGGAGTAGTGCAGGGTCACATGGTCCCGGGGTCCCTGGGAGGACAGGAGAGGGGGGATGCCAGAGAGTGGGATGAGTAACCCCGGGTCTCAGGGGGTAACTGCTGCTGTCCGGAGGGAGGGGCACAGGGCGGGGACGAGGACTAGCACGAGGACAGTGCAGCCCCCCGCCCGGTTTAGGGAAGAAAGGGGCCCAGAGGTGGCAGCCCCTGGCGGTTAACCCTCCTTGATCGATACGCCTCATGAGGGCACTGGGGGCCAGGCCCCCTCAGGGTAAGTCGGGAAACTCCTGGTGAGGCCTTCCTCCCTGCCCAGGTGAGGGGGAAGGTGCCATTTGTCTCCTTCCAGGAATGAAGGGGATGACCCACCATCCCAGTGGGCTCGTGGCAACCAACTGGCTGCAGTCCTAGAGACATTGAATGCGTTCATGGGACACTTCACAGCACTTGAAGAAAGAATGGCAGAATTAGCGGAAGGTCGACAGCCTGCAGTGGGGTAACAGGAGCGACAGGCGGTGAACCTGGCGGTTGAGGTGGCTCCTGTGGAGCCAAGGGCGTTGATTCAGAGGAACCAGACAGTTAGAGCACAGGAGGACACACCGGTGAACGAGGGCGCAGGTACTAGCAGCAGGCGACAAGGTAGGTGCTGGCAGTGCCAACCGTGCCAGTGCGAAAAGAAACAAGGCACAGGGACCAGGAAGCAGTCTCCCCAGGCAGGGGTTCAGGTGGCAGGGTGGCTTGGGTGGGTTGGGTCATGGGTGCCGTGGCCAGACCAGAATGCAGGAGGGGCAGGGGAGGCTAGCCGGAACGACCTCGGGGCGGCAGCACAGGGGAACCTGAGCGGGACAACGGCTAGAATAGGAGGGGAGGCGTGCACCTCATGCCAAGGGAAAGCTAACCAGACCATGCCAAGCGCCCGGGAACCAGGCACCTGGGTGGCTTTAGGAGCGCCAGTTGGGGCGCATTTGGCCCAACATACCAGGGACAGAATTTGGTGGGGGGAGTACGTAGATGTCTTCTCGCTTTTATATACGGAACTGGTACCAGACCCTAATTCTAGCGAGAAGGAGAAGGATAAGGAAAGGTTCAAGCACCTGAAGGTGGACAGGAATTGGGCCAATTGGTCAGTCGCCTTCTCAGTAATGATGGGTGTTATGGTTAGGCGGTTCCTGACCGAGCAGCTGAACTAATTAAATACCTGGACATCGTGCGCAGAGCAAATGACACCAGGAACCCGGGTGCATGGCTCTGTTATGATGAGGGGTTCAGAAAAAGGGCAGCGATTACCCCGGGGATCAGGTGTGACGTATACGCACCAGACTTATGGCTGGAGTGTATGTCCAATGTGATGGGGACACACAGAACTGACAGCGATCACACCCTGGCAAAGAGGAGGGGTAGCCCTGATGAATGACCCCTTTTGCGAGGGAGGGCACCATAACAGTCAGAAGGGAGGGACCTGTTGGGACTTCAACGGGTCTGGGGGTTGCACCTGCTCCATGTGCCGTTTTCGGCATGCTTGCTCCCACTGCGGGGGAGGACACCCGGGGGTCCAATGTAATAGAGTGCGGGGCACCTCCTGCGGGAAACAGCAGGGGAAGCAGGGGACTGGGGGCAATCTGCCACAGGGGGGAGGAAAAGGCCCCAACGCCAGTCAATCATAGGGCGCTCCAGCAAGCGCTGACAGGCTGCCCGATGGTTGACGAGGTGGACTACATGGTTTCTGGGTTCAGGGATGGCTTTGTCATCTCTGCTAAATTCAAAGCGACAGGGAATTGGGTAAAGAATTTGCAGTCAGTGCACGGGAGAGAGGACTTGGTGGCCGCCAAGCTCCGGAAAGAGCTTGGAGAGGGCCGTATTGCAGGCCCCTTCGGGTCTTTACCCTTCCCTGATTTGCATGTGTTGCCATTGGGCATTGTGCTCAAAAAGCAGGAAGGAGAGTTCCGTCTCATCCATCACCTCTCCCACCCCAGGGGTAGATCGGTGAACGACGCCATTCCTCCAGAGCTATGCTCTGTTCGATACGCATCATTCGATGCAGCGATAAAGATGGCTAAGGAATGTGGCGAAGGAGCGCTGCTGGCAAAATGCGACATTAAGTCCACATTTCGCTTGCTCCCAGTCCACCCCGACAGCTTCAGGCTACTTGGGTTCCAGTTCGGAGGCCAGTACTATTACGATAAGGCAATGCCCATGGGGTGTTCCATATCGTGCTCAGCCTTTGAGCAGTTCAGCTCCCTGCTGGAATGGCTGGCGCGCAAAAGAACGGGATCCCGGTACATTCTGCATTATATCGACGATATTTTGTTCTTGGGGAAAAGAGGGACAGAAGAATGTAGGAGGGTCCTTGAGGATTTTCAGGTGATGGCAGGGGAGCTGGGGGTTCCCCTGGCACCTGAGAAGACAGTGGACCCGACAACGGTTTTAACATTCTTGGGGGTCGAGCTAGATACCGAACAGCAAGTGTCGCGCTTGCCGGTTGACAAGTTGGTCGCCCTTACTAAGGATATTGAGGCCATACTGAGGCGCCCCAAAGCAACAGTCAGGCAGCTTCAGGCCCTGGCTGGAAGCTTTAATATTGCATGCTGTGTAGTGGCGCCGGGACGGGTTTTCCTAGGTAGGCTTTACGAAAAGGTGGGGTCAAACCTACCTGGGCACTGCCACATTAGTATCTCTGCTGATATGAGGGACGATTTAAGAATGTGGCTCCACTTCCTGTAGAATTTTAATGGAGTTAGCATCTGGCGGCACAGGTGGCTGATGGAGGCTGAGCTACAAGTCCAATCCGACTCCGCTGGGGCCCTGGGATTTGGGGTCCCCCAGCCCCCTTCTAGCTCTCTCAGCCACCTCCCCCCTGAGTGTAGTATCCCTCGGGGATTTGTGGGCCCTGGGATGGGGCTACTCATGATTCTGGGGAGCCCCTCTATTCTGTTCTCCAGTCAGCACACACAAGACTTGGTGGAAGGAGCAGGAAACATGTTTATTGCTATTGCCTAGTATAGGATCCTAGTAAGAGGGAACTCCTGGATAACACAAAATGGAGACTGCACACTGCAGCTCCCAAACACCAACTGAACAGGAAACCCCACCCACCTAGTTCTGGAGGGAAGAAGAAGCTGGCTATTGCTGTACACACATATGCCACACTGAGCCCCCTTCCTGCTCCCCCAGCCCCCTCCTGTTCCCCCAGCCCCCTTCTGCTCCCTCTTCCTGCTCCCTCAGCCCCCTCCCCTCACAGACCCCCAAGCCCCGCCATCTCATCCAGCTCCTCTTCCCTCCTGCTCCCTCAGCAAGCACAAGCACCCTATGCAAACTTGCAGAAATCCCCTGCACCCTATGTTGCCAATAAACAATGGAACAGCGACCATCTCAAAAAACACAACATTTTCTCTTACCCTTAGTTTTCTCTCCCTGTTTGTTGTTTGATTGAAATTAAAGGCAGAGGGACAGGGGCACACAACACTCACAGTTTGGTTCCCCTTCCACATTTAATCAGTCAGCAGTATGATGGCACTGTCGCCAGCAGCAGAAGCTGGGTGTCAGATTATCCAAAACCCCAATGCAGCTGCCTCCACTCGGTGAGTACACCATCTCCACGCTGGTCCCACCCCTGGTACACTGAGTTGTTAGCCTGGGCAACTTTTCCAGCTGCCCAGTCATCCTTTAAAATGGCAGCATTCTGCCTCCCATAGGGGCTCTGTGAGAGTGCCCCAAGTTGGTCAAAAATTAGAACTACTGGCCCCCAATGCCTTCAGTATGCTGCAGTTGGGATGGCACAAGCTGCCGCCCATACTGCAAAACACAATAAATGTCCCTCATAGGAGTCCTTAAAGACAGTCCTAATCAGACTCCACCTCTCCGTAGGACCCCAGAGCTGCCTCCAGCAGCAACAAGTTACACAACACAGCGTGCACAGCCTGCCCCAATTTGCATACTTTAACACTGCACACATGCGTAAGCTCAAACAGAGCTCATGCATGCGCGTTTGCCAGTGCGTCCCCCACGCACCTAGAAGTGTGGTGCAAAGCCACTTCATCACTGCTGGCTGGTTCTGCAGCAATAAACAACATGCTAGACAGACAGCACTGCACTCAGAAGTTAGAACAAAGTCTGTGCATAGAAACTTGGGTATGGGGGTCCTCAGGGCAGGAAGGGCAACACCCGGGACACCCTAGGGGATGCACTGCACCTGCCCCAGCCAGGTACCAAGGGAGAGGTGGGAAGAGAAACAAAGGATCAGCATGAATATTTAAGGGGTGTTTGATAGCTCCTGATAGAGAATTCCTGAGAAGCAGCATCAGCATGTGATGGCAGACAGGACAAATTGAGTTACAGAAGCAGACCTAAACTTAGGCTGCTTTTAGATGAGCGCGCAGTGCGCTCGCACTTGTTTTCAAAAATCCTGCGAGACGGGATTAGACGAGACGCTGCCACGAGTCATGCGCACGTGAGGGGGGATGCGCATTCTTTTCCAGCCGCGATTTGACCGGGTCGAAGATCGAGGTGGTCAAATCATGGCCTGAAAAGAATGCGCATCCCCCTCCTGTGTGCGTGACTCATGGCAGCATCTCGTCTAATCCCGTCTCGTGGGATTTTTGAAAACAAGCGCGAGCGCACCGCGTGTTCGTCTAAAAGTGGCCTTAGGTAAGAATTCAGACAGGAAAGTTTTCCAAGTTGAGTTAGCATTGCACACTATTTTGATTTCATTTTATTATGCACTTTGTGTATTTACTCTGAACCAATATTATCGGTCTTCTTATAAAAAACGTTCTCATTATAAACCATGTTTCTGTGTGTTTACTGGCATGGAGTACTGACTAGGTATTCTTGGTTTACCACCAAGATGAGCCTAACCCCTTTTATTTTTCTGATGACTGTGGAGCCCTGAGATTACAGGCATTGTTGACAGATGCTTGTCCAGCCAGGTTTTGAAAACCTCCAAGGTTTTCAGAATCACAGGGGAAAACAAGACTTCGACTCTGTGACTGGAAATTAGTACAATGATATCTTTTATTGGATCAACTCCAATTGGTGGAGTATGCAGACTTTCAGCCCTCACAGGGTCCTTCATCAGGCAACTCCTGACTTGCCTGATGAAGGACCTGTGAGGTCTGAAAGCTTGAATACTCCACCAACTGGAGTTGGTCCAATAAATGTTTGGGACCAACATGGCAACCGTACTTTCTCTACACTGGATTTTAGGTCACTATCTCTTTAAGGGCTGAGATTACAAAAGACAATTGAGTATCAGCTGACAGGGAACAGCTGCCTACAAGTAGTAAAGAAAGCTAGCAAAAAAGGAACATTTGGGGAGTTGCCAAAGAGCTGGCTAGCAAGCAGCCAGTGCCAAGAAGTCAAAACACAGCCTCTGGGCAAAGAAACTAAACTCCAAAGGGGTTCCTAGGAGGAGTGACTGAAGCCAGCTCCATATCAATGGAGAGATTAGAAACGAAGGAAGGTTGCTGAGAACAGGTGGGAGCTAACCACGGTTAAGACACCTGGAAAGGACCTGAACAATTGTATTTTTGAGGACCGGCTTGTACCAGGAGAAGCCCCTTAAGAAGCTTTAAAATGGATTACAAGGGGATTGGAGGAAGCCCAGTTACTAAATTATACCTTAATATTCTGGAGGGTCAGAGCTAACCCAAAATCATGGAAAATAATTGGGAGAACTGTTTACATGGAGGAACAAGTTGATTCCCCATAAAGCTGTAAAAGACTACTGCTAGAGAGGAGGGCCAATCCTGCCACTAATGGAGATTCCACAAACTTGCTGGGCAGCTTATTCCATTGCCCAACAGTTCTTGAAGTTAAGAAAAACTTAAAAACTTCCCAACTTCAGTTAAATAAACTAAAACCCTTTTCCTTTAGTTAAATAAGCTGAAATCTATATTGCTGCAATTTAAGCCCATTCCCATCAGGAACTGCTGGGAACAGAGTAGGTGCATGATCAGTTCCAAGGGTCTGAAGAACATGCAATAACAAGTCCATAGATCCAGAGAGCCATGCAGGACCAGATCCATGGACCAGTGGACTGGACGGATAAGTGGGAGACACATGATGGACAGGCAAATGAATAGGAGGCAAGACAGGGTCACAGGGCAGGTTTATGGGCAGTCATGGAGCGGGCTCCAGGGCAGTTGCACAGCAGGTTCATGGACAGTCATGCAACAGGCATCAAAGTAGATACCAGAGTGTGCTCCATGGCAGCTGCTAAGGCTCAGGGATCAGAACACGGGCAGGCAGAGAACATATCAGTACTAGAAAGGTTTGACCAGCAAAGAGACAGATGATCCATCCAGCTTTCTGTGGCTGCAGGCCTGCCTTTTATATGCCAGCTAGAAAGCTGGGGGCATGAAGCAAGACTGAGGAGGGTGTGGTCTGACCAGCACAGACAGGGCCGTTAGAACAAGCCCTGAGCCCTGGCCAGAGTACCTTGGTGGTTCTAAGGTATCAGCCACAATGTTTAGGGCCTCAAAGGTTCAATCCCCAGTCCTTATAATTCCCTCTTCTTCTGACTTCTGTAACAGTGATGAACAAATGTTCACCATAATCTTTGTGGCATCCTTTTAGATATTTGAGAACTGCTACTATATCCCCCCTTAGTCTTCTTTTCTTGAGGCTGAACATACACAGTTCTTTCAATCTTTCCTCATGTAGCTCATCTTCATCTTAGTTGATCTCCTCTGAATCTTGTCCAATTTGTCTACATCCTTCTTGAAGTGTGGTTCCACAGTACTCCAGGTAGGATCTTATCAGTGCTGAATAAAGTGGCACTACCTCCTCTTTCATCTTGGATATAATGCACATATTAATGCAGCCCTAAATGGCATTTGCCTTTTGTGACAGCATCACATTGCTGACTCATGTTCAGTTTATGATTCACCATAACTTCCAGACTGACTCTGTCACTCAGAGGCAAAGGAGTGAGTGATTTGAGAGTAAGCAGAGATTTTTGAGTGGGAGAGTGAGGGGACGTGCTAAAGGAAGTTGTTTCCTCTACTTGTCTCCTTTTTCATTGTAGTTTGGCTGTGTCAGTCACCAAAGGAGTGTTTCAATCAGTCATGGACAAGGAGGGAACTATTGTGGTTACCTGCAAGAGATTTCCTGATAACTATTTCACCTGGAGCAAGTGCAAGCTTTTTCCCATCCTAAGAAAAAGGGTCAGAGGATAGGAGGAGTGAGTTTGGGGTTTTCATCTGACTCAAAAGAATGAGGATTTCCTGGACAGGAAGGAGTCAGGAAGTATTGCTCCAGCAACATCAGATAGTTGAAGCAGAGTACAGGAAGCACACCACCAGAGGACAAGGAAGGTGTCTGGCATCATGTGATCATCAAGTAGAAGAGACGAAAGGCACTCTGTACAGGTAGATTTAAGTAACTGCTTCCAGGCTCTTTCCACAGGAAGCGTTACAATCCTCCTCCATGAAGAGAACATCAGACCTTGATTATCAGGAAGGACTTGCAGGCCCCCTACTGAGTCAACCAGCACACTCAAGGAGAGGAGGAAAGGGTAATGGTGGTTGGTGACTCCCTCCTGAGAAGGATGGAGGCAGCCATCTGTCACCCAAACCTAGCATCCTGAGAGGTGTGCTGCCTGCTTGGATCCCAAATCTGAGATTTGACAAAGAAATTACCAAAGCTCATCAGGTCCTCTGATGACTTCTCATTGCTGCTCATCCATGTGGTCACCAATGATATTGCAAGATATGATTCTGTGCAAGTAAGAAATGACAAGGATGATCTGGGACACAGGGTGTAGGGGTCAGGGATGTAGCTGATGGTCTCTAGAGCCTTCCTGTCAAGGGCAAAAGTCTGGCCAGGGACAAGCAACCCTCACCTGACTCTGCAAATGGTGTCTTCTAGAAGGCTTTAGCTTCTTTGATGATGAGTCCATGTTCTATAAAGAATGACTGCTGGGAAGAGATGGGATCCATCTTACAAAGGTTGGGAAGAACATTCAGTCATCATCTTGGTAACCTGATAAAGAGGGCTTTAAGCTAGGATCTATGGAGATGGTGACATAATCCTAGAAGTATTATATTATGGGGATCAAGCGTCTGACGCATGGAGACTCTGGAGAACTGTACCAAGATAAAACAGCAGGATAGTTTTGCATGGGACCATTTAGCAAAAAAATTAAATGTTTAGATACTAAATGCAAGGAGCACGGGGAACAAGCAGAATGAACTGAAAGTCTAAGTGAAGGAAGTCTAACCTCATTGACATCACCAAGATCTGGTGGGATTGCTCTCATGACTGGAATGTCAAAATTGAGGGGAGTAACTTGTTCAGGAAGGATGGGCAATAAAGAAAAGAAGGGAGAAGATTATTTATTTAAATTTCTACCCCGCCCTTCCCCTAAGGCTCAGAGTAGTGAACATAATAAAAACATGCATCATAAACACACAATAAAACTCCATTTAAAAACCTCATTAAGAAAACCCAACCTCACCCCAGATGGCTGTGCATTTTGTCTAAGCACTAGGGGTGGGACTACCGGATCATCCGGTATCCGATACTGCCGGTATTTTGGTGTACCGGCAGTATCGGATTAACCCGGTAATCCGGCCCGTTTACCGGATTCCCCCCCCCTTACTGGATTTTTTACATTGCGGCCATTCAAATGAATGGCCGCAATGTAAAAAAACCCCACAAAAACCCCCAAACACTTTCCCTCCCCGAGTCCAAGCTGCGCAGGTGGAAGGGGGGACACCCCCCACCCACCCTGCCCAGCTTGGATTTAAACAACAACAAAAATTTCCCCTAAGTCCCCCTAGTGCGGGCTCCAGGCCACCGCCGGTGACCCAGAGCCAGCACCAGCAGCCAGCAGGTAAGTGTACCGGTACTGTACTGATCCCTGGGGTGGGGGGTGGTTTAACACCCCCACCCCAGGAATCACCCTTCCCACCCAGGGATCATCTCCTACCTTGAGCTCCAGGCGGCGGCGGCAGTGGTGGTGGTCCGGCGGCTTCAGTGCTGGCTGTGGCTGCTGGCTTCAGCACGCTACTAGGCCTTCCAGGGAACTTCCGGGTTCCCTGGAAGGCCTAGTAGCGTGCTGAAGCCAGCGGCAGCCACAGCCAGCGCTGAAACCTCCGGACCGCCGCCGCCTGGAGCTCAAGGTAGGAGGCGATCCCTGGGTGGGGAGGGTGATCCCTGGGGTGGGGGTGTTAAACCATGATTGAGAGTGGATATAGGATGGGGTTGTGGGGGAATGGTTGTGAGGGAGGGATATGTGCTTAACCATAGCCCCTCTTGGGGGTCAGGGGTGGGTCAAAGTGACTCCCCACAGTGAGTGTCAGGGGAGTGGGAGTTATGTGAGAGGTTTGGGGGTTTGGGAGTGAGTTATATGGAAGGTTTAGGGTTTTCAAGTAGGACAGTTTTATGCATTGTACATTGCTAGCTACCCTCTCCCTTGTCTCTCCTAGATGGTAACCCCCTTGGGGCAGGGATCTGTCTCTAATTGATGATTATTCAGTGCCACATCCATTACTGGCACTATATAAATACTTTTAAAATGTTCTAAAATATTAATAATTAATATTATAAATAATCATTTTCATACAAGTGTGCTGAAGTCTTAGCTAAATTATCACCAAGCCACCAAGTCCAAGGACATTATGAGCCCACCATGTGGGCCAATCAGGGCTAATGGGTGCCCACATGTGTGCATCTTATCAGTTAGGTTCGACCACAGCCTTTCTAGCATCCAGGTCCACCTGCACCATAGAGTCCCACCTAGTGCTCCAGGCTAACTGAGAGGCGGCAGCAGTAGCAATCTCCCTCCCCTGTGGCCAACTCTTAGCTGAGATGCATGCTAGAGATCTCCCTCCCCACCTCTCAGCTAAGCAGCACCCTTCCCCCATCGCCTTTCCTGCTTCACAGCTGAGAGGCATACTAGAGATCTCCCTCCCCACAATCTCCTTCCCCCATGGCTGCCTCTCAGCTGAGAGGTGGGGAGGGAGACTGGGATGGGGAGGAATATCTCTAGCATGCCTCTCATCTGAGAGGCAGCTGTGAGGAAGGGAGACTGTGGGAGGAGGGAGATCTGTAATGCACCTCTCAGCTGAGAGGCTGCTACGGGGAGGACGATCGTTAGTGCCACTGATGGAAGCTGCCACAAGCACATGAAATATGGGCAGGGGGCTGCCTGTTTATTAGGCTAGATGTGCTAATCATGTGACTGGGGGCTCAACGGGGACTGCACAAACTGAACATGGATTTCAGCGGGCTAGTGTCTCATTTGATTTCACCCATACAGTTCTGTACTGATGAACCCAGTAGTTCTGTACTGATGCACGTATCTAAGAGCAGCATAAGTACCACTGAGGCCCATCACAGGGGGTCTGCTCCCTGCCAAGAGCCCACATCACAGCAGCACACATGCCAGAGGCTGTAATCAAGCACAGCAGTTTGGAGAATTCTGGTTGCATTTGAGAGGAATGTGTGTGTGAGAGAAAGAGAGGGAATCTGTTTATTTATTTATTTGATTGTTTATTTAAGTTCCAATTTTTACTCCACCCTTCCCAATAAGGATCAGGGTGACTTACAAAACACATAAAAACATATAAAAGCAACTAACCACTCACACCCACCAACCCTCTCCATAACCCCTCCACCCAATGGCAACCAACCCTATCCCTGCCAACCAAATGCCTGGCTAAACAAAAAAGTCTTACATCTCTTCCAGAAGATGAGCAGGCTCAGGCTTACGTGGACTCCCAAGGGGAGGGAGTTCCATAATTGTTCAGCCATCACTGAGAATGCCTCTCTGTGTGCCCTTGTTGTAAAAACCCTATGAGCAGTTGGTACTTGCAAGAGGGTGCCCTCGGTTGACCTCACAGGCCATGACGGATCATAAGGGAAGAGGCAGTCTTTTCAGGACCAAGCCGTTTATGGCTTTATAGGTCAAAACCAGCACCCTGAATCGTGCCCAGAAAGCTATTGGCAGCCAGTGCAGCACTGGAGTGAATAATGTGCTCCTGGCAAACCACCCCTGATAGAAGGTGGGGCACCATGTTCTGCACCAATTGCAGCTTCCAAACAGTTATCATGAGCAGCCTCACATAGAGCGCATGGCAGTAGTCTAGCCTTGAGGTTACAAAGGTATGGATGACAGTGGCCAGGTCCATGTCGGATAAAATATAGATTTGCAGGCTTCTCACCAGATGAAACTTGTGAAAAGCGCTCCTGACCACCACTGCAACTTTGTCATGTATCCTGTATATAGGCATATATGTTTGACCATCTGTATTTCAATATATTGGAAATCAGAATTAGTCTCTCTGAATGATGACTTCTTAAAAGAGCTGTCCTATAGTGACCTTTCTACTGAACTCTTGACCAGATACTGGAAAATCAGCCTGTATACTGGAATAGACAATATAGTCAAGTCTGTCTCTTAATGAAATGAACAGTTTCTGTTGACTAAGGGTGATTTCAGACATTACGGGCGCCCGGGTCACCACAGTGGATTCCCGGTGGGGGTGAACTGAACAATCACCCCTCAGGGTGAATAAAAGCCCCGAACAGATGTGACGGGACCGGAACCACGGCAGGGAATCGGGTCAGCAGATCACAGGCCGGGCAGCGCAACAGACGTGACACCGATTCCCGGCCATGGTCAAAACACCCAGAAGCCACCGGGCAGGGGCGGGACACAGATATGGCCACCAGAGGGCAAACGAAGCCAAAAGGCATAAAAGGGAATGCCCACACAAGGGAAACGGGAAGGGAGGGGGAAGAGGGAGAAGAGCTGGACAGGTACCACACACAACAGGCACACAGACAATGGGGGCACAATGGAACACACAGCACAAGCACATGCCCGGGCACACACACACACATGTACACAGAAGGGAAAGGAAGGAAGGGAGGGGGCACACGGGCGCCTGGTCAACACACAAGGCACACCGGGCACGGGGGGGCGTGGAACAGGGAAGAGGGGGGGTAACTGCAAAGGGTCAGGGCAGGACACAGGCAGCGGCAACCACAACCCCCACAGCAGACCTGTCCGCACGGGCACCCCCACAGCAACACAGGCAGACCCGGAATGTGGGGCCCACAGGAGCTCGGGACCAAGGCATAGCAGAAGCCCACACGGAACAACGAGCAGGCTGGGAACAGTCCAGGAGGCACACGCAGACCCCACACCATGGAGAGGGGCAGATGGAGGGCAGGCAGGAGAGCCAGTGCAGCGCAGCAGGTCCACGGACGCACAAACACCCCCGGAGGAAGGCGGGAGGGGCAGTCCGGGGGCCCCAGAACCCTGAGGTCACACAGGCACCCAAGGGAGGGGGGCACAGGTGGCAACGATGGTGGGTGGGGACAGTCCACTGAACACAGGTGGGTCAGTGACGCCATGCAGAGCGCTGGACCCAGGCACCAGGGAAGGCAACCACGGAGGGTGCGGAGGCAGATGGGGGGGCAGAGGGGGCCCGGAGCCAGAGGCAGGGGAAGCAGCACCCCAGGAAGCAGGCAGCACAGCAGCACGGCAGAGACATCAGGGAGGGAGCAGCCAGTGGAAACCGGCCCCTGGGCAGGGGCGAGAGCCCACATGAGGGCAGGCAACCAGGGGGCCAGGAGGTACACCAGGACTTACAGCCAGCTGCTGGGGGCCACGATGGGCCCAGGGGCCGGGTGCCCAGCCTGATGAACCAGGTGGGGCCAATGGATCATGCCCCAGTGGTACCCCACCAAGGACATGTGGTGGGTGATCAGGTAGTAGGCCTCGAAGGGATCCTGCATGGACAGCCCCAACTGCACATCCAAATGGGACCACACGCCCGACAGCGCTGACAGCTCCACCGCGGTAGGCTCCAACACGCAGCAGTTAGCAGCAGGGGGCCACGGAAGCTGTCCTAGCTCTAACAGCTGGTGATACACCACCCCACAAGAGTGCTGGTACCCACGGGCCCCGTGAACACAGCCAAAGTAGGACACAGCCAAGGCACGGCCCCCCTCCGCAAGGCAGATCATGTAGGTGGCCAGGCTGCACACAGACAGTGCAGACACGGTCTCAGACACGGTCCATGCCACGTGAGAGCACCTCATCTCCGGGATGTGCCCATCGGGGAAGGGAACCAGTCCCAGAGTCTCCGCATGCAGCCAGCAATCATGAGCGCTCGCCTCATAGCCTCATAGCGAAGACCAGAGCTCAGGCTTGCATAAGCACCCGACTGGCTGTCCGGGCAGTCCAGGAGCAGCTGCACAGCCAGGGTATGCCACAGATCACACAGGGACATGGTCTCGCAGAAGGTCCAACTATGCGGGGCCCCATGGGGGCCGGGAAGCGGAAGCCTGGTGGATGCACAACCAGCCATTGTCCAGCTAGACAGTGAGAATAACACTACAGATAGGGGGACACACATACCCACCAGGGCTGGGGGGGGGCCTCCGAGGGGTCCCAAGGACAGGACAGGCGGCCGTGGGCCACAACACTGTATCACAACAGAGCAAGCCGTGGGGTGCAGACCCAGCACAGCTGCAGACAACAGGCACACACACAGGAGGGCTAATCAGGCCGGCAAGGACACGATGTTGCAAACGGGGAGAGCGGGTGGTGGTGGTGATGGCTGAAGGCATGCAGCTGCACAGGGAGTGCACAGCTCCGTGCACCAGTGCAGGCATGGGCCCCATGCCAGGACAGCAGGTGCACCCAACAGCACACCCACGGACACCAGCATCGCATTGGGAGGCCCGCCTGGCTGGGGGCGGGGCCCCGGGCCACCCAGGCCATCACTGGGCCAACATAACCATCCCCCAACCCCCGGGGCCCCCACCACCATGGAGCGGGACTGGGCAGCCGCCTACTGGATGCACCTTGCGCTCGCAGCCAAGTGGTACCACGACTACACCGAGCAGCTGTGCCTCCTAACAGCGGAGCTGCACCTGGGCACCCACCTGCAGGTTTCCCTGGCCTAGAGAGATGCAAGGGCCCGCAGGGCCCACCATGGGTGCAGGAGAGCCCTTGCCCAGCTCAGGGTGCAGAGACTCTCTGGGGCAGATCAGCAGGCTGTGAGCTGGGGCCGAACCCAGCCCGCGGCACTCCGCGAGGTGGCTGGGCACCTCCAATGGGGGAGGGAGACCATGCGCTGGGCAGCCCTGCTCACTATACCCATCAACAAGCGGATATGGCGGGTCGCTGAATGGGCACAGGGTTGGTGGGCCAGGGTGCTGGCCCAGTGGGATGAGGCAGCCTGGAGGGCCCACTTTAGGATGGACAAGCTCACCCTGCTCTGGCTCGCAGAGCTCCTTACGCCCTGGCTTGAGCAACAGCGCATCCCCATGTGGACCCCCATCCCCATGGTCCAGCGGGTGGCTATAGGGGTCTGGGCCCTAGCAATGCCCGACTCCTGCCAGTCCATCTCCCAGCACTTTGGGGTAGGCCTGAGCACTGTTGCCTGTATCCTCCAGGATGTGTGCGAGGCTGTGGAGGGCATACTCCTGGACAGAACGATCCAGCTGGTGGACCAGGGGGCCGTGATAGCAGAATTTGTGGCCAGAGACTTCCCCAACTGCATGGGAGCCGTGGAAAGCACCCACATCGTGATCCTCCGCCCCTCCGCAGGGGAGGCTGCAGAGTATGTGAACAGGCACGGGTATCACTCCCTGCATCTGCAGGTGGTTGTGGATCACCGGGGCTGGTTCATCGACATCTTCACGGGCAACTCTGACCACAGTCACGATGCCCGGATCATGACCATCTCCCCCTTCTATGCCCGGATGTTCTGGGGGGACTTTGCTGACGTGGGGATGACCTGGATTGAGGAGGTTCCGATGCCCCCCTGTATCCTGGGCGACCCTGCCTACCCCCTCACCAGGTGGCTAATGAAGGTCTACCCAGTCGCACGCACCCCTGTGGAGGTGCTCTACAATACCCGCCTGTGCTCCAGTAGGACCGTGGTGGAGTGAGCCTTTGGGGCCCTCAAGCAGCGCTGAAGGAGCCTCGCTGGGCGGCTGGACTACACTGTGGAGACCTCGGCCCTGGTGATCAGCGCCTGCTGAGTGCTCCACAGCGTGTGCGAGACTGAGGGGGCAGCCCTGGAATACCCCGAGCCCAACCGGCCCCCTGGCCTGGTGCCGCTGTACGTGAACGCTGAGAACCCCCGGGAGTACCGTTATGCCAAGCGCATCCGGGATGCCCTGGTGAGGCATATCAGCCAGGAGGCCGAGATGTGAGGGCTGCACCACCCCGGCCCACCCCTCGGGGGTTCCCTGGGCTGGCCCCTACACGGGAGGGGGTCCGGTACCCCACCACCCCACCCCTGTCCCCCAATAATGGGCACAGGAGGCAATATAGTGCAACCATAGTTTATTTCACCTGCGTATACATGTGCACCCTCCCCCTCCCCTGCCTGCGCTCCCTCCACCACTGCCACTACTGCTGCCTCCTCCACCCTCGCTTTCTCTCCCGCCGCTCTCTTCTGCCTCCCTCCTCACTCCATCCCGCCACCCTTCCCTGCTGTGGATTTCCCTTTAAATCTCCCTCCAGTGACTGTGTTGTTGCTGGTTGCTTGGCAGTGACAGTGCGTGCTATGTCCCAGGCTGAGGATCATTTTCTTTGGTTCTGGCCGGTGATTGCCATTCATACGTTACTTTTTGGTGGTTCCCATCGGGAATCTCTTTGACCACGCTTCCGGAGATTGTCCGGTGGGGAGTCCCGGAAGCATGGTTGAAATTGACCCCATGTGGGTATTGACCATGCTGAACATCTGGCGGTCACCGAACAGACGTTCAGGGTGCTTTGGCCCCGCAGTGAAATTGACCGTGGTTCACTGTGGTTGACTGTGATCTCGTAACGTCTGAAAATACCCTAAGGGTATTTTCAGATGTGATGGGGCCAATTGGCCCCGTCATGGAAACAAAACTTTGATGCCCTGCTGGGGCAACCGCATCACGGGCGAGCAGACATAGTGGCGGCTCCCGGCAAGGAATCGGGGAGGGGGTGGGGCCACGTGGCGCAATGTGGGGCCGCATGGCCCCACCACCCCATGCTCCCCTGCTGCCCGCCCTCTGGGGAGATGGGCAGGCGCCGTGGCCAATGCGGCCGCAGCGCCCGCCCAAATTGACCATGGCCCGGAATCCCTGCAGTCCAGATGAGACGGCTTGGTCATCACGGTGGGGAATCACATTCGCCACGTGAACGGCCCCGGCCGCACAGGTTCAGCCAATTGTGTGGTGAATGTGATTCCCCACTGCAATTGACTGTGATGAACATCTGGGGCAGAACTTCTGTTCCACCCATCAGACGTTACGGGATCACTTTCACCATGTGCAGATTCACTGTGGTTGACTGTGATCTCGTAACGTCTGAAAATACCCTAAGTCTCCAGATACCTGAGTCTCAGGCAGGGCAGAAAAAGGCCTTGTTTGTTTGGAGTTTACTCATTGTTAATCCTATCCATATGATAAGCAACCTGTTTAGAATGTATCTACAGGCTTCTTACTATGTATTTTGAGAAAAAACCCTCCCTGTCAGCAGTTTTGACCTGACGTCATTTTTAGCTGAATCTTTCATTCTATAAAAAGAGAGAGGAAAGATGGATTTTTCAGAAAGCTTCCTTTCCTGAAGCTTCTCTCACTTCTTTCATCTGGCAGAATGGGGAAAGGACTGGGTAACATGTTATATCCTATATGATGCATTGAGCCAACCATAGCAATAATACTTAGAACATATGTTATATT
>QEPC01010930.1:812386-822846 GCA_003113815.1 Sphenodon punctatus
TATTCTACAGACAATCCCATCCAGGTTAGCAGGTTTTGGACATTAAGTGCCCAAGGGTTTTGATAAGAATCCTCCCTCAGGGCCTTAAACAATTCTGAGCCCTGAGGTGTCATAACTTTGACCCAGAATCAAAAGACAGACTTGATGGCGTACTCATACCAAGTAATTTGGCCACTCGCAACCCTAATAGCCGCATAAGGGGTCCCCCTGGGTATATGAAAACGTTTCTGCAAGAACCTGGCCTGCATAGCGTTTAATTTAATCCAGGAAACAAAGGGAGTCCATATCTCAGAGGCATATAAAGCCTGTGCTCTAACTTTAGGGTTATGCACCTGGATAGCAGTTGAGAGGACCGCCCTCCCGGTACGAGCAAAGTATCCAAGGATAGCTTGGGATGGGCCTTTAGCAGCTAAAAGCACTCTCTGGGCAAGTGGCTTCCAGGACCCTGATTGGTGGACCAGCTTGAACCAGGTAACGGAAGCTTGAAACCTGCTGCAAATGTTGACCCTGAAAGTCCCATACGTATGTTCTTTTCTTGTTTGAAAAAAACAGAACCTTTGACTTCTGATATTTCATGGACAGTTTGTTCAAATTACAGAAGGATGCAAAAGACCGAATCTGTCTCTTTAGACCAATAACTGTCTGCGAAAGCAGCACAATGTCATCTGAGTACAGAAGGCAACCCAAGGGTCTTGTAGCCAACTTCTTGGCTGAGCAGGCACAGAACTCAATCCTCTCAGCCCCAAGAACTCCTCACAGCACAGAAAATGTGGGGCTTAAGAATCAATTGAACACTCCACCATAAACATCTGCTCCTCATATCATCAGCCTACAAGCCTTAAACAGTCTCAAGATTATTGTCTGCATCTTCCACCAGGGGGCATTATAGGGAAGCAGCTGGGCAGGAGTTCCCAGCCTCTCCCAGCCAATCACTGATCACACACAACAGTTACCAAGTCACCAGGGCATCACCTACCTGGTTGCAAGTGTTAATATCTACCCCATTCCTCAGGTGATCCAGGTCTTTGTCCAGGTTACCAGATCGCGCTGCCCTCAAGAAGCTAGTGGCAGCATCAGCCTTGGGAAGAGAAGAAGGAATTAATGAGTGTTTGGCCCAGGTGTTCATTACAGCATCATGTACCCACCACAAGGGTGGCTCCTGGCACTCAGCTCCTCTCTCACAGCCACTCGCTCCCTGCAGCTGAGTCATTCCCAGCACATCTCACAGCAATTGAGCCTGTGCTGGTTCCACAGTGATTTCTTACCAGCAGGCTCAATGGACAGGCTGGGCCAGCTTTCTGTCACTTGGGGTGTTTTCATATGGACATGGGGGTACTCACCCCTGGAGCAAATCTGGGGGTACACCCCCAGGTCTGCCCATTTGCAGCCCTGCCTGAGTTCATTTTAAATTGATCCAGCTGCCACAGCCCCCCCCCCCCTCACCACAGTTGCAGCATTGTCGGGTCTGCCATAGCAGCTGCCACAGCCCTTCTCCCCCACACCACAGAGTTGTGGCATTGTCTGGTTAACCCATGGCTGAGAATGGGACTGCAGCAGCCATCTGTCAAGCAGATGGACAACAGCCCCAACTCCAGTCAGTGCCCTGGAGTTGGGCTGCTCACTCTGCTGGCAGTGCTCCTGGATTGTTCCTGGCAGGCCACCTTTAAACAGATGGCCTGACCAGGGGTGAGGCAGGCAGAGGCAGGGTAGCTGTCCATGTGAAGACACCATGGAGTTAGCAGAGTCAAAGGGCCTCAACATGAGCATGAATGTAAGACATTCTGGCAGGACAGGGCAAGACAGCCTCACATTGATGAGAAGTCCATGGGCTGTGGCATGGATTTCAGCATCTCCCTCCAAAAGCACTGCTGGGGGAGGGGAGTTTTCATTATCAGAGGTGAAATTTAAAAGCCCCAAAGCCTACATGCTAGATGTGATTGACCCCATACAACATAGTGGAAAAGTAGACCTCATTAGGGGAGGGAGAGAACTAGGGATGTGTAAACGCAGTTCAGGCATTCAGTGTTTGGCCCGAACTCGGCCCGTTCAGATGGCCGAACCCAACGCCCGAAGCCATGAACAGTTCGACGGCGTTCGGATGAGTTCTGTGGCATTTGGATGGGGAAAACAGGGCTGGAAGGCCCAGGGAGAGGGGGAGGGGCAGCTGTAGAGCAGACTTCCTGGTGCCAGGGGTGGAGAGGCTAGGACTAGCAGTCAACCTGCCCAATCACCATCCCTCTTTTCCTCCGCCCACTGGCTTCGCATTCTGCGATTGGCATGGGGCTAGGTTGCACAGAGCCAATGGGGCTTGTGGTAGGCGGGCGCAGCAAGTAACAAAAGTCATTGTCCTCCCCACTTCCAATTTGTTCCAAGCTAGCCACTGATCCTGTCAGCAGGCATTTTCAGAAGTCTCCCTCTCCCAGCAGTTTGTGTTCCTAATCCATTGCCATCCTGCTATTTCACCCATTCCCACACATTTACCTCCATAGTTTCATTTATTTAGATTAGATTAGATAGATTTAGTGTTATTTTTATTTTTTACCCCTCCCCGTGTTCTTTCTCCCTACCCTCCATCGAATCCTTCCCTCCTCCCACTATATATTCCATCCCTGATTTTTGTGGGGAAAAAAATTCCCCACCCCTGTTTTTGGATTTATTTAGAGTAGGATTAGATTGATTTAGGTTTCATTTCAGTTTTGTGCCCCTCCCTGTGTTGTTTGTTGTGAGCTGTCTGTGCCCCCCCGTGTGTGTATATCTATATCTATATATCGATATATAGATATTAGACAGTTACTATAGATAGATAGATAGATAGATAGATAGATAGATAGATAGATGTAGGAGTTGGCTTAGTTCTAGAAATAGATAGAGATAGTGTTTAGTGGGTGTGGATTAGTGTGTGAGTGGGGATGTGTGTGCAGCTGTATGCATGCCCCGCCCATGCACCGGTGCACTCACGGACCCACCACCTGGCAGTCATGTAAAAAGGGCCTGTGAGGAGCCACTCGAAGAAGAACAGAAGATTGCTACCTTGTAAGCAAGGTTCTTTGCGATGGCTCCGAACATTCTCACAACACCCACCTTTCCAGCCCCACATGGAATTTTTTTCTTATATGCCTAGAAAGGGTTGGAAGGATATGTCATTCTGAGCAGGAGTGTGCTTTTTTACTAGAGGAGCTCGAGACCATCATGTGGTCTATTATTTGAATAGGGTGAGCATGAACAACCCAGCTGTGAGAATGTTGGAAGTCATCTCGAAGAACCTTCTTTACAAGGTAACAACCTTCTGATCACTCACATGGGGAGGAGTTGTTTGTAAACAAACCGCTACTGTTGCTGGGTCTCTGGCCTGCCATGCCGCCACGGGAACCCCTGGGGTCTCTGGAGTGCCCCAAGCCTCCTAGCGGGTCCAAACTCAGTTGAATGTTCAGCAGGACCAAACTCCGCAGGACCAAACCCCCGAACCTGAACTTGGTTTTCGGGCCAAACAGCCAGACATCCAAACCTCTTGTTCACACATCCCTATTTATTTATTTATTACATTTTTACCCCGCCCCTCCTGAACACAGCTTGGGGCGGCTTCCAATCATAAAATACAATATAAAACAATCAAACACTTAAAATACCATATAAACATTTAAAATATCATATAAAACAGGGCCTGGGACATAAATTACTTGGGATAGGGGGAATAAAATCCACTACCCACCCCCCACCCCAAAGGCCTGGGCGAACAACCAGGTCTTGCATCTTTGCCGAAATACTAATAGGCTTGGGGCCAGGGAGTTCCAGAGATGCGGCCCGGCTACCAAGAATGCCCTCTCCATTGTGGCCCCCCGCTTAACGCGGGGGACCTCCAAGAAGGCACCCCCAGCAGACCGAAGGAGTCACTCTGGGGTGCGGAGGGCGAGGCGGTCCCTGAGGTATGAAGGACCAAGACTGTGCAGGGCTTTGTAAATCATTACAAACACCTTGAATCTGGCTCGGTACGCTATCGGAAGCCAGTGCAGAGCCTGGAGCACTGGTGTTATATGCTCCCGGCGACCTGTCCCTGAAAGGAGACGGGCCGCCGCGTTCTGCACTGGCTGCAGCCTCCGAACCAAACACAAGGGAAGCCCCACGTACAGCGCGTTGCAATAGTCCACCCTCGAGGTGATGAAGGCATGGATGAGGGAGACCAGGTCCGGGCCGGAGACGAATGGACGCAGCCTGCGCACCAGATATAACTGGCAAAAAGCAGCCTTTGTGACTGCTTCCACCTGCCGCTCTAGGCAGAGATCCATGTCCAACACCACCCCCAGACTCTGGACCTGTTGAGCTATAGGAGGGCGAACCCCCCCAATAAGGGGGGCCGACACCTCCCTCGCTCTCCCCACCACCATCACCTCTGTCTTATCGGGGTTGAGCTTCAGTCTGCTCTGCCACATCCACTCCGCCACGGCCTCCAAACACTGGGATAGCACCGAGATAGCAGGGCCTGGATCTGCTGAAAAAGAGAGGTACAGCTGAGTATCATCAGCATATTGGTGACAACGCACCCCGAACCTCCTCACGACCTCCCCCAGGGGCTGCATATAAACATTAAATAATAACGGAGACAGAATCGAACCCTGCGGAATGCCACATGATAAGGCGTGGGGGCAAGATGTCTCTTCCCCCAGCACCACCCGCTGGCTTCTCCCTGAGAGGAATGAACGGAACCATTCAAGAACAGTCCCATCTAGACCCCCCAGGTCACCCAGCAGTCTCAACAACAGCCCATGGCCCACGGTGTCAAAAGCGGCCGAGAGATCTAGCAGGATGAGAAATGTTGAACATCCTGCATCCATCTCCCAGCGGAGATCATCGACCAAGGCCACCAGTGCCGTCTCAGTGCCATAGCCAGGGTGGAACCCAGATTGAAACGGGTCTAGGAAACCGATGCTGTCTAGATGAACCTGGAGCTGGAGTGCCACTGCCCGTTCAATAACCTTCCCTAAAAAGGGAAGGTTAGAGAGAGGTCAGTAACCGGCGAGGGCGTCCACGTACAACGATGGTTTTTTCAACAGGGGGCGCACCACAGCCTCCTTGAGACTGGGCAACAACCTCCCCTGCTGCATGGACACATTCACTACCCTCACCAGCACCGTCCCCAATGTCTCCCTGAAGGCTTTCACCAACCAGGACGAGCATGGATCGAGTTCACAAGTGGCCCTCACAGACCCCAGGACATCTGCCGCATCGGCTGGCGTCATTTCCTGAAACTCCTCCCACAAAGATGGACCAGATGGGACCTCCATCACCTCGTGCTCTCTACCTACTGCCCCTAATGCGACTGCAAAGTCGCTCTGAATCCGAGCGATCTTGTCCGCGAAGTAGCTGACAAATTCCTCGCAGCGGGCCTGGGACACGTCCCCATCCAGGTGGAGCGAGGCCGGACTAACCAACCCCCGCACCACCCAAAACAGCTCTCCTTAGAGAGAACTAGAGGGATAGCAGGGAATTTGGAATCATTGGGTACAGGGAGCCCTGAGAAAAACCGTGAGAAAATGGGGCTAACTGTCAGGCTGAAAATGTTTCCTATGTTCTTATTTTATTGCCAAAGCTGGAGCTGCTCTAGGAGCAAAGGACATGAGCTGGGGAGACCTGGCTGGCCTTGGCCAAATCACTCTCTCTGGCCTCAGTTCTCCATTTCTTGGCCACTTTCGTCACAGTACTTTTGTGAGGATGAATGAGTTTTACAGTGCAAATGCTGTGGTCTTCTCTACACAGAATATGGTTATTTGAACTCTTGTGATAGAGTCTTACTGGGAGCACACTAATGGAGAGGGCCCAGCTACCTGTCAAGCAGGTCTGAAGGGAAGTATCAAGACATTTCAATTGGCAATTGGGGGAGAAAGGTGCGCAAGGCATTTTCCCTGCTGCTGTCAACCAGGGGATCTTCTGGAGTGCAGAGAAACTTCATGGATAGGAAATAAGTTGGTAAAGTGTAGTTAGGAGCCAGTAAAATACAGTCAAACCTAACAGAGTCCCACTTAAATGGGACACATTAATGTAGGCATTGAGGCAACATTAAATGTAGAAGTTATACAGAAATGCTGGAAGTGTAAAAAATAAGTAGGAGCACTAGTGTATTTAATATTAAATGAGGTTATTGATATAATAGACATCTCAGAAACTTGGTGGAATTGTGATGATCAGTGGGACACTTTAATACCGGAGCCTAAAATACATAGGAATGACAGGGTATGTCTGGTCATGGCAAAAGCTAGAGCTAAATAAACAAATTGAATTGACAGGGTATGTCACACGTTGGGGGAATTGCACTATATGCTAAAGAAAGCATAGAGTGAAACAAGGAATGGAATGAAATTTAATAGTACAAAGTGTAAGGTTTTGCATTTGGGGTTTAATAATAAGAATTTTAATTACCAGCTGGGAACTTATCAGTTGAAAACAACAGAGGAGGAAAGGGACTTGGGGGTTATTAGTGATCATAAAATGACTTTGGGTCGTCAGTGTGATGCAGTTGTAAAAAAGGCAAATGCTATCCTGGGATGTATTAGGCATGGTATTGCCAGCAGGGATAGGGAGGTATTGTTGCCTCTGGTAAGTTCACATCTGGAGTACTATGTTCAGTTCTCGTCACCAATGTTTAAGAAGGATGATGAACTTAAACTGGAACAAGTGCAACATAGAGCTATCAGGATGATCAAAGGGATGGAGAACTTACCCTATGAGATGAAGCTGAAGGAGCGTGGCTTATTTAGCCTATCAAAAAGAAGGTTAAGGGGAGATAGGATTACATTGTATAAATATATCGGAGGAATTAATGCAATAGAAGGGGATGTTTTGTTCAAACTAAAATGGAGCGTGGGTACAAGAACGAATGGATACAAGCTGACTATCATAAGTTTAGGCTGGAAATTATAAGGTTTTAACAATTAGAGCAGTGAAGTACTGGAATCAGCTTCCAGGGCCAGTTGTGGGAGCAAAGAATCTGAACAGCTTCAAAGTGGAGTTGGATACATTTACAGCATATATCTTGTGAGGAGTTTTTATTATTTGATGCTGCAGGACGAAGTTATTTTCCCCCCAGAAATACTTGTTGGGTTCCCCCCCACCTCTTTCTTCCTGTGGCATCAAAGTTGTCTGTGGCTGGAGGTGGGGCTGTCAGGGCATTCTGAAGCCTGGGTACTATATTGTATATCAGGTGCCTTTCTGGTGGGGTCTGCGTGCATGCTCAGGGTCTAACTGATTGCCCTATTTGAGGTTGGGAAGGAATTTTCGCTCTGGGCAGACTGGCAGTTGATTCTGAGGGTTTTTCACCTTCCCCTGCAGAATGCGTGTGGCTCATCTGTTTGGGACATCTGGATCCTTTTTCTAAAATTATTTCCTGTTATTTCAGGCATCAGTGTGCTCTGGTTGGTCCCAGTCTCTACTTGTTATTGGTGGGATTTCTATGTGTGGAGGGTTGGGGCGTGGCAGGTCCTGCAGTGGTGCAGGGGACTGGAGTAGATGACCCTCGAGTTACCTTCCAGCCTTGTGACTCTGTGTCTCTACTGTGACTCAAAGGGGGTAATTCTAAATAAAACTGTATTATTATTTATTTAATTATTTATATAGTACCAGCAAATGTATATTTTCTTCTAGGGCAGTGGCCATTAGGATTAAATATCCCATAATGGCCTTAAAATAATATAAATTTAAGGAATGTTTCAGCCACTGAAAAGGGTTGTTGATGGAAATGAATATTGTTTTGGTTATTGAACTTTGAAGTTGTATAATGAAATGGAATTATTATTATTTGTTAGTATGTATGTGTATTTTATTTAAATATTGGCTGTGGTGAAAGCTAATGCCTAAATAAAGATTTATGCATCCTACTCACCTACACTTACACTACCCATGGAACTGACCAGAGAGAAATGTATTATTATTATTATTATTATTATTATTATTATTATTATTATTTAAAGACATGTCCCTGTTCCAAGGGGCTTACAATATAGGGGATACAAGGGAGAGGGGAACCTAATGGAGAAAGGGATACATTCATAGAGATAAGTCACATGTGCATGTGTTTAGCTTAGTCACAGGAAGTAGGAGACTGAATTAAAGGACAGTAAAGGGAACATTAGTGATCAGTCTGTGGGGATAAGAAGCTAGGGAAAGCCTGATGGAAGAGGTAGGTTTTCAGAAGATACTGGAAAATCATGAGAGGTCGCAAAACAAAATTTATTCAGGGAGGGAGTTCCAGACATAAGGGGAAACATGGAAGAAGAGGTGAAGACATGTTAGGTAGTGAAAGAGTGGGGCAGGCAAGAGTGACAGAAGAGGAGGATTGAAGTTCCCAGGTGGGAATGAAGATGGAAATGAGGGCAGAAAGATAGGGAGGAGTGCTGGATGTGAAAAGAGGTGGGAATCAGTGGAGGGAGGAAAGGAGGAGCTGGACATGTTCAAAGCAGCGGGCGAGGTGGATGACCTTGGCAGCAGAGTGAATAACTGAAGTGAGAGGCTCAAGTTGAGAGCAGGAAAGGCCGGTGAGAAGGAGGTTGCAGTAGTTAAGGCAAGAGACATGACAAGAGCATGGACTAAGAGTTTTGGCAGTGGGAGCAATAAGGAAGGACGGAATTTTAGAAATGCTATGCAAAGAAAAGAAAAAGGCCTTAGCAAAAGACTGGATGAAGTGCAAAGGAAAGGAAGGAATTAAAAATGAATCCCAGGCTACGTGCATGAGGACAGGCTCTCTTTGGTGAATGGGCAAAATGGCTCTTTGGCTGTTTACTGCAATGCTGCTGGATCTGAGGCAGACAACTTCTTTCATCTGTCCTGAGCATCTGCTGTTGTAAACCTTCCATTCATCTGTCGCGTCAAAGAAAATCCCAGAATGCCATGCAACACAAGCAAAGCAAGCCCGGACCTAGACCCAGCCCAGAGGGAACATCAGCCCGGCGGAGCAGAGTTGTGGAGAATGGATCCCGATCCTGATGAGAGCTGAACTGGGAGAGACATGCTGGGCAGGGGACGAGACGGGAGCCCAAGGAGAGTGTATGAACTCCTCCCCCTCCCCTTGAATATTTCCATCAGGGTGTATGGCAGCAGGGACTTCCTGAGGAGCAGGAGGTGCGGGGTAAATAGTCCCTGTTTGCTAGTTCCCTGGGGTGTGTGAGTCGTGGGAGCTGGTGCCCTTCCCCCTCTCCCCAAAAGCTTGACTGTGGCTGGACCCAGGGTGCTGCGGCGGACAATGGATCGGGATGCTGCTGCCATGATCATTAAGGGGGCGGGGCCGAAAACAGCTGACTTCCGGACAGCCCCTAGAAGAGCAGAGGGTGGCTGATGGCCGTGCCAGCGGCTGTGCCGAGGGCACATGCCGAAGGGGTATGTCCAAAGGGGCGTGCCCTTCGGCGGGGTCCAGCGGCTGGGTCCGAGGAAGGACATCATAGGTTTTTGGTGGGAGATGGAATTGAGGCGGAGGGGGATGTGTGTTTTTGGGGAAAGTGGGGAGGGCTCTTTTTGTTCAGATGGTAGAAGAAGGGAGGGGGGTGGGAGGAGAGGAGGGAGTGTACTAAATGTAATCCTTTGGAAGGAGGTTTAGGAATGTTTTGAGGAAATTATTGGAGATTTATTTATGAAATTCATATGTTTTTGTGTAAACTGTTATATAGAGATAATATAGATGGGACTGTGTTCTGGACAATTTATTTATTTTATTTTTATTTATTTCATAGATTTATACCCCGCCCCTCCTGCGAAAGCAGCCCGGGGCGGCTTACAACAATAAAAACAAATAAAAACAATTTAAAACATCCAATATAACAATGTTAAAACAGGGCTAAAATAACAATTAAGATAATAAATAGTAGATCAGGTGGGGGAGCTAAAAAAACCCCACCCTACCCTCCCACCCTCCCAAAGGCCTGGGCGAACAGCCAGGTTTTGCAACTTCGTTGAAATGTCAACAGGCTAGAGGCCAGGCGAGCTTCCTACGGAAGGGAGTTCCAAAGGTGCAGCCCGGCCACTGAGAATGGCCTCTCCATTGTGGCCCCCCGCTTAACACGGGGGACCTCCAAGAAGGCACTCCCAGCAGACCGAAGGAGTCGTTCTGGGGCGTGGAGGGCGGGGCGATCCCTGTGGTATGAGGGGCCCAGACCGTGTAGGGCTTTATAGATCAACACCAACACCTTGAACCTGGCTCGGCACGCTATTGGCAGCCAGTGCAGAGCTCGGAGCTCAGGTGTAATATGCTCCTGATGGCCTGTCCCTGTAAAGAGACAAGCCGCCACATTTTGCACTAGCTGCAGCCTCCGGACCAGGAACAAGGGAAGCCCCACGTAGAGCGCGTTACAGTAGTCTAGCCTCGAGGTGACGAAGGCATGGATGAGGGAGGCCAGGTCCGGGCCGGAGACGAACGGACGCAGCCTCCACACCAGATACAGCTGGAGGAAGGCAGCCTTAGCGACTGCCTCCACCTGCCGCTC
>QEPC01010930.1:825353-893522 GCA_003113815.1 Sphenodon punctatus
CCCTCCCAGTGCTCCCCCCGCTGCCACCAGGGGCAGTTGCTGGGATCCACCCCCCTCTTACCCACCCTTCCTTCACCCCCACCCTACCACTCTAGCCTTGTACAAAAGAGACCCACAAAAACAATACCAACCCACTGCCACCCCCGGTGACCCCGAAGCTCCCCAAAGCATCGCGCCTTTGGCTGTGGCCCTTCAGCTCACGGCCTGCAGTGATGGAACTGGGTGCGGGGCTTTAAAGCCCCTAGCTACTTCCAGGTGGGGGAAGGGATAGGACAGCCCTCACAGCTGGCCTCTGTGTTTCCCCCCCCATCCGCCCAACACTCACAGCAGTCTTTTCCCCCCCTGCAGGTCCAGCAGCAGGGACGGAGCGTGGAGCAGCAGTGCGGGGATTCCCTCTCCACCGGCGGCAGCGGATGGTGAGCGCGCAGCACGGCAGCTGTTCTCAGGTGAGTCCCCCTGGCGACGCTGCTGGGCGCAGGGCTTTAAAGCCCCCATCTACTTCCAGGTGGGGGAGGGGATAGGACAGCCCTCACAGCTGGCCTCTGTGCTCCCCCCCACCCGCCTGACACTCACAGCAGTCTTTTCCCCCCTGCAGGTCCAGCAACAGGGACGGAGCGAGGAGCAGCAGCGCGGGGATTTAAACTGCTACATTGAGGATGTAATGGAACTGATGGGGATGTGTGGTGGGCGCCCCGCTCCCGGTGAGAGCGGGAGGGGGGCGGTTGGAGGGCCCGCTTATGGTGGCAGCAGGATGGGGGATAGGATATTGTGGATGGCTCTTTGGGTATAGTGAGGGGGATGTTTTACTGACTGTTATTATTTATGTTATTATTGATCTACTCATTATGATTGTTTTGTGGTTGGTAGTATTGTATTAGACTGTGAGGGATTTGGGGAATTTATATATAAATATGTTTTTCAATGGTAAAATTTCTTTGTTGTAAGTCGCCTCGAGCTGCTTTTTGCAGGAGAGTGCGGGATATAAATTAAAAGTGATGATGATGATGATGATGATGATGATGATGATCAATGGAAATGAAGAGAGAAGAGGGAGAAGAAGTTTTAGGAAGGAAAATAAGGTGTTCAGTTTTGGACATATTAAGTTTGACTTGACAGTGAGACATCCAAGCAGAGATGTCAGACATATGGCGGGTGATGTGAAACTGGATGGAAGGGGAGAGAGTGGGGATGGAGAGAGAGTGGAGCATCATCAGCATAAAGGTGATACTGGAAGCCATGAGACAGAGTATACAGGGAGTATACAGGGAGAAGAGAAGAGGGTCATGGACAGAGCCTTGGGGAACTCTGATTGGAAGGGAGGAGTTACTAGTAAGAGAAACATTGAAGGAGCAGTTTGAGAGGTAGGAGGAGAACCAGTCAAGAACTGAGCCCCCAAAACTGAGAGAACGAAGTGAATCAAGGAGGAAAGTATAGTCGACAGTGTAATATTTGTCTTTAGCGATTTATTATTATTATTATTATTAATAATAATAATAATAATAATAATAATAATCATTATTATTATTATTATAGCCATAAAAGCACAATGTAAACAATTTAAAACAAGTAATTAAAAGAATATTAAAAAATTGTAAGATAGGGGAAGGAAAAAGGGAGGACAAAATAAATTAAGGGGACCAGCAGTGGATCCTAAAAGCTCCTAGAAAATAAATGTTTTCAGGTGCTTTTTAAAGGTATGTAGGGAGGAACTGAGATGAACATCCCGGGGGAGTGAGTTCCACACCAAGGGGCCTGTCACAGCAAAAGACCGATTGGCTGCTGACTTAAGACGTGATGGCGGAACCCCCAAACAGTGGGTGGTTCCTGAGCGCAGATACCCATTAGTGTGAGGCTCCAGAAGAAGGTCTTTAATATAGTCAGGGCCTAAACCGTTCAGGGCCCTGAAAACCAGCTGCGCAAGCTTAAACTTGATCTGCTGTTCTACAGGCAGCCAATGCAGAGAACGCAGGGTGGGCGTAATATGATCACAGCTGCCTAAACCAGTACGCAGCCGCACTGCCGCATTCTGAACAAGCTGCAAGCGATGCATAAGCACTGCCGGTAGCCTGTAGAGTATTACAAAAATCAAGCATGGGTCACTGTAACAAGGTCAGCCTGGGATAAATAAGGGCGTAACTTACACAAAGTGCGTAGTTGAAAAAAGCATTTCCATATCACGTCTGATACCTAAGATTTCATGGACAGAGTGTGATAAAAAATGATGCCCAAGTTCTTTACCTGGCCGACTATCTCTTCCTAGACCTCAGCCACAGCCAAGGGTCCAAGAGAGGTACGGACATCCTCCTATCGGCTGCCCCTTCCTACCATCACCTCAGTCTTCCCCGGCTTCAACACAAGGGAGCTCTGATGCATCCAGGTGGCTATGTCATTAAGGCATTCCTCCAAGGCAGAGGCTGAGTTGGCAGGGGTCACAGGGCAAGAGATATAAAGTTGTGTATCATCAGCGTACTGATGATACTCAACCCTATGCTTAATCATGACATCCCTAAAGGGCTGCATGTATACGCTGAACAACATGGGCAAAACCTTGAGGAACGCTGCAATTGAGGCCTCTTGGGGATGATGCTGATGATACACAACTTTATATCTCTTGCCCCATGACTACCCACCACTGTTGCCACCTTGCTGCCACCTGCTCTGCACTGCTCCTGCGGGGGCTGGGAGCCCCTTTTCTGGGCACACCCCTCCTCTGGGATTTCCAGCTGCCCAGTCGCAGGCAACACCCTATCCCTACCCCTCTGTGAGAGGACAGGGAGGCAGGGCCAGGACTTTCCCAGGACTTCCGGGACTGGGGGAGGGAGATAAGCAGCCTGTTGCTCGGCAGAGCCGCAGGCGCACGTCACAGGCAGCGTACGTCACAGGCAGCGTACGTAAGGGCCACTGCCAAAGGGCCCTTAGGCGTGGCCCTTAGCAGGACTGGGGGAACAGGAGGGAGGCTTTGCTAAACAGATGATCAATAGTGAGGGGTGGGTCAGCTGAGTAGTGGTTTGTGTGAGGGGCCTAGGTAGTTTTGATTAGGGGGTGGTTTTATATAGGTTTTTTTTTTAGGGGGGTACGGAGTGGGATGCTGCAGGCCCTTGGTGAGAACGGGGGGGGGAGATGGGTTAGTGGGCTTTGGTTCCTCTGTGAGGGGGACTTGTTCCTGGAAAGGGGGGTGGGTTACACCCCCCTGTGAGAAGGATGTGTGTGGGAAATTATGGGGGGGGGTGTCTCCCTTGTTGGCCGGGCGGGAAAGTCATGGGTGGGGGGCTGGGGGCAGGTGGGAGCCCACAGCCATAGGCCAGGGGTGTTATGGTCCCTCTGGGGAGCAAATGTGATCTCGGAGGAGTCTGAGGTGTTTAGTGCCTGTTCCCCTAAATGCCCCCAAGCCTGATGAGGAGGTGGTGGATGTCGGAAGGGACCCTGGTAGTGTGTTGCTGCTGTTGAATGCCAGGTCGGTTGCAAATAAGAACTTTACGGAGTACCCAGTCAGGTACTCTGTGCAGCACCAGCCCCGACCAGAGGGACGAGATGGTGGTGTAGCCATTGTTTTTCGGGATACTTGCTCTGTGCAGAGATATCCAGTGCAGGCACTATTGAGAGTAGAGTGCCTCCATCTCATGATTGTTTTGGCCCAAGGAGACAGGTTAGGGGTGGTGCTGGTATACTGTGCACCTTCCTGTATGGAAGCATCTCTGCTTGCCCTGTCCAACCTCCTCCCAGAGCATTCTGGAACTGCTCTGGTTCCATAAGTCTCTGGGGGTCAACCAAAAACATGGTTCCACATCTTGCTGAGGGCAGACATGTGCCAGGAGACTGGCCCATAGGAGATAATGGTCTGTCCATGACAAGGGCATAGATGACAGACCTCACTAACAGACCACCCATCTCAAGACCAGTGCAGAACACCAGGTTGCCATGGCAGCCATAAACTGTTGCTCTGCTCCCTTGACACTGGAGTTGGCATGCCTGCTACCCTCTACTGTGGGGGGTCTCTCCTTCTCTCACCAGCCCCACCCTGAAGGACGGGGTGATGGGGTGGGCCTCCTTCTTGCTAAATCCTGTCAATTCCAACCAATTTCTCCTCCCCCCTCTCTCTCCTTCCATACTTTTGAGGCTCACTCCGTGCGCCTCTACTCCCCCCTCCATCTACGTGTTGCTGTCATCTACCGTCCCCCTGGTCCTCTCTCCTCCTTTCTTTCTGACTTTGAGTCCTGGCTCACTTTCTTCCTCTCTGTTGATATCCCCACTCTCATCCTTGGTGACTTCAACATTCATGTTGATGACCCATCTCAGCCCTCAGTCTCTCGCTTCCTCTCCCTAGCCTCCTCCTTCAACCTCCACCTTTGGACCAACTCCCCCACCCATACTAATGGCCATTCTCTTGATCTTGTCCTCTCTAGAAACTGCTCTGTCGCTGATCTCTCCTTCGATCCTCATCCTATATCAGACCACTTCCTTGCCTCTTTCAACATTTCCCACTGTCCCCCCTCCTCTTCCCCTTCTCTACGCCCCTTCCGTGACCTTCAAGCTATTGATCCCCTGGACTTTGCCTCCTCTCTCTCTCCCCTTCTTCCTACAGTCTTCTCTTCCTCCTCCCCTGACTCCGCTGTCTCTGCTCTCAACGCCTCTCTCTCCTCCACACTTGACTCCCATGCCCCTCTCTCTTCCCGCCCTGCCTTCTCCCACAACCCCCGTCCTTGGCTCACCCCTAGTATCCGCCACCTCCGTTCTTGCACTCGTGCTGCTGAACGACTCTGGCGCAAATCCCATTCTCACGCTGACTTCCTTCACTTCAAATTCTGTCTCTCCACCCTTACTTCTGCTATCTCCCTTGCTAGACAACACTACTATGCCTCCCGCATTGAGTCCTGTTCTCGGGACCCTCGCCGCCTGTTCTCTACCTTTGACTCCCTCCTCAAGCCTCCCTGTCCTCCCCCTCCTTCTTCCCTTTCTGCTCAGGATCTTGCCTCCTTCTTCACCTCCAAGATAGACAAGATCCGCCTCGACATCGCTTCCCACTCCTCTCTTCCCACTCCCACCCCTCTCCCTCCTCCCCCTCCTTCTCTCATGTCCTCCTTCTCCCCTGCCTCCCTTAAGGAAATCTCCTCTCTGCTCTCCTCCTCCAACCCTTCCACTTGCCCCCTTGATCCCATTCCTTCCCGCCTCCTCACCTCCATTACTCCCACTGTCGCCCCTTCCTTCCTGCACATCATCAACCTCTCCCTCTCTACTGGCTCTTTCCCTTCTGCCTTCAAACATGCCACAGTCTCTCCTATTCTCAAAAAGTCCACTCTTGACCCCTCTGACCCTTCTAGCTATCGTCCTGTCTCACTCCTTCCTTTTGCTTCCAAGCTGCTTGAACGTGTTGTCTACTCCCGCTGCCTTGACTTCCTATCCTCCAACTCCTCCCTTGACCCCCTCCAATCTGGCTTCCGCCCCCTTCATTCTACTGAAACTGCTCTCGCTAAGATCACCAACGATCTTCTGGTGGCTAAATCTAAACGTCTCTATTCCATTCTTGTCCTCCTTGATCTCTCTGCTGCCTTCGATACTGTTGACCACTCACTCTTGCTGGATTCCCTTCACTCCCTTGGCTTTTGTGGCTCTGTCCATAACTGGTTCTCCTCCTACCTCTCTGACCGCTCCTTTAATGTGTCTCTCTCCAACTCCGCCTCCTCCTCCTTCCCCCTCTCAGTTGGTGTTCCTCAAGGCTCTGTTCTTGGCCCTCTCCTCTTCTCGATCTATACCTCATCCTTAGGCAAACTCATTGCCTCCCATGGCTTCCAATACCACCTCTATGCTGATGACACTCAACTCTATCTCTCTACTCCCTCTCTCTCTCCCTCTGTTCAAGCTCGTCTCATCAACTGTCTCTCTGACATCTCTACCTGGATGTCTCAACGTCAACTCAAACTCAACATGGCTAAAACTGAACTCCTTATCTTCCCCCCTCATCCTTCCTCTCCTTCCTCACTGTCAATAACTATTGATGGAGTCACCATCCTGCCTGTCCCCCAAGCCCGTAGCCTAGGCTTCATCTTTGACTCAGCCCTTTCTTTTAAACCCTACATTGACTCTGTTGCTAAATCCTGTCGCTTCTCCCTCCATAACATTGCTAAGATTCGCCCTTTTCTCTCTGTCTCGTCTGCCAAAACTCTTGTTCATGCTCTGGTCATCTCTCGCCTCGATTACTGTAACCTCCTTCTCACTGGCCTTCCCCGGTCTCACCTTTCTCCCCTCATCTCTGTCCAAAACTCTGCTGCCAGGGTCATCTACCTCGCCAGTCGCTTCGACCATGTGCAGCCCCTCCTCTCTTCGCTTCACTGGCTTCCCCTTCCTGAACGAATCCTGCACAAGCTCCTAGTCTTCACCTATAAAGCTCTTCACAACCTTGCTCCCCCCTACCTCTCTGCACTTATCGCCCTCCATACTCCAGCCCGTGCACTTCGCTCCTCCTCTGTCCCTTCTCTCACCCTTCCACGCCTTCCCTGCTCCCCTAAGCGCCTTCGTCCCTTCTCACTTGCTGCCCCCCATGCCTGGAACTCCCTCCCTGTCCACATCCGCCTTGCCCCCTCCCTTCATACCTTCAAATCTCTCCTTAAAACTCACCTCTTTCGCTCTGCTCTGTCTGACTCTTTATCCTGCTGAGCCACTATTCCTATACCTACGATCGGTTTACCCTTATCCTTGCAACATGGACCTGCCTGCTGTCATTCTCATCGTAACCAAGCCAAGTACGTGCACTTGAGACCTCGCATCTTCATGAATGTTAGACCCCTTGTCTCTCCCTCTGTTCCCCTTCCTATGTCTCTCCCCCAGCTCCTGTCTCTCAGATTGTAAGCCCTAGGGGCAGGGACTGTGTCTATTTTATTACTTTGTAAAGTGCCAGGTACACTGCTGGCACTATATAAATGTTTGTTTAATAATAATAATAATAATAATAATAATAATAATGATGTCAAAATCCCCAAGGACTAAAAGGCGGTGGTTGTACCCGAAGTTATGAATGCCCTGTCTGGTCCAATTTTATGGGATCCATTTCAGCAGGTGTTGCCTTCCAATGCAGTGGAGATGCTGCTGTCAGAGCCGGCTCCCAGGCCCGGGCCCCGAAGTCCCACCAGCAGCCGCATCCAAGGGCTCCAGGCACGCACACCAAGCCCCTGTGCGGGGCCGCTCGCTCCCCCTGCCACTGCAGGTCTGGACTCGGCGGTTGCCTAGCAACCACAACAACAAACAGGGACTGAGTCGCCGCCTCCCAACACCACGCAGAGCGTGGAGGCAGGGCTACCAATGCTTCACTGCTCCCTGTGACTCCAGGGATGCAGGGAGGGCGTGGCTTCCTCTTTAAATGCCGGCGCTGTGAGGCACACAGCACTGGTGACCTGTTCTAGATTGGCCCCCCGTGCGCATTGTTAGAGGAAGAGAGAACCTGATTTCTGGACTAGCATGGTTACCCCATTCCTTTCGACTGGGATGACTGTGTGGAGCACTTTGGCGGATTGAGTGATTGCGTGAGTGCATCCTGCCCCCCCTTCTTCCCTAATTCTGTGAGCTTGGCATCAAGACGTCAACTGGTGAGTGTGACTAGGGTACGTCAGCCCTCCCCCTCCCTGGGGAGTCCTGCCCCCTTCTCTTCCCATGAGGGTGACCCCTTTCCCCCCTTCCTAACCTGGGACCTGTACCCTTCTTCCCCCCACACCTCACACCAGCTTCCCTGCTCCCTGGGGTGATTGCAGTACGTGCTTGGTGGGAGAGGAGGAGCATTCCTACACCAGTTGCCTGGTGCCCTATGATGATACAGGCCTAATCCCTCGTGGATTTCAAGGGCCAAAATACTATCCTGATGGGCATACTGTGTCTCCTGAGCGAACCCGGAACACTGTGCTAGGTTCCCACCTCCTGGGGAGCATGTCTGAGGTTCTGCAGATATTTGGGGCCTGCACCTTCCCATCCAGCTGTAGATTCCCCCTTCCCCCTGACATCTGGGGGCTATGAGGGCCACAACTTGTGAACTGGACCCATGCCTTTTTTGGCTGGTGAAAGCCAGCTGGGTGACACTGGGCCACTGCTGGTGGGGGTGGTCAATGCCTCCCTTGTGGAGAGCAGGGTCCCAGGGTGCCTGAAGGAGGCTGTGGTGTGAACCCTGCTCAAGAAATTATCTCTTGACATTGACTCCCTGGCCAGCTATCGGCCAGTCTCCAAACTTCCCTTTTTAGGGAAGGTTATTGAATGGGTGGTGGCCATGCAGTTCCAGGGGCATCTGGACCACATTGGTTTCCTTGACCCTTCGCAGTCCGGTTTCCGTTCGGGTCATGGCACTGATGGCCCTTGTGGCTTTGGTCGACGATCTGCGCCAGGAGTTAGATAGAGGCCAGTCCACACACACTTTTGATTTTATTTGATCTATCAGCAGTTTTTGACACGGTTGACCACGAGATGTTGGTGACTCACCTGCAGAACTGTGCTGGAGTGGGCGGGACTGTTCTTTAATGGTTCTGCTCTTTCCTAGCTGATAGAACTCAAGGTTTGGTGCTGGGGGAGTCTACATCATCCCCCTGGGACCTCATGTGTGGAGTGCCACAGGGATCTATTCTGTCCCCTCTCCTATTCAATGTGTACATGCAGCCTCCTGGTGAGATCATGAGAGTGTTTGAGGTTGGGTGCCATCAGTTTGCTAATGACACCCAGCTTTACCTCTCATTTTCATCTGACCCAGGCCTGGCCATCTCAGTGTTCACCTGGTGCCTGGCTGTGGTTGGGGATTTATTTATTTATTTAATAACTTCTATCCCACTCCGTCCAGCCTTACAGTAGCTTGGGGAGGCTCACAAAACATTAAAAACAATATATTAAAAATACATAGAAGGGTTACTAAAACAATAAAAACAACAACCAAAAGAGGTAAAACCACTGGCAACCCCCGCTCACTCCCCCCTTCCCCCAAAGGCCCGGATGAACAGCCAGGTTTTACAGGCCCGACAAAAGGCCAACAAGCTGGGAGCCAGGCGAGCTTCCTCTGGGAAGGAGTTCCACAGCTGTGGTGTGGCCACCGAGAACGCCTTCTCCATCGTGGCCCCCCAGTTCAGCCAAGGGACCTCCAAGAAGGCACCCCTGGTAGACTGCAGTAGTCGGCCACGGCCCAGGGAGTGAGGTGGTCTCTCAGATAGGAGGGGCCCAGACCATGTAGGGCTTGCAAGGTCAAAACCAGCACCTTTAATTGGGCCTGGAACGCTATAGGCAGCCAGTTCAGCGCCCGGAGCACTGCTGTAATGTGCTCCCTACAGCCCATCCCCATCAGGAGATGGGCCACCGTGTTTTGCACCAGCTGCAACCTCTGAGTTGTCACCAAGGGCAGCTCCACGTAGAATGTGTTGCAGCAATCCAGCCTTGAGGTGATGAATGCATGGATGAGGGTGGCCAGGTCAGAGCTTGAAACATATGACTGAATCCTCCGCACAAGATGTAATTGGCAGAAGGCTCCTTTTGCCACTGCCTCCAACTGACAATCCAGTCGGAGGCCAGGGTCCAAAAGAACCCCAAAACTCCATACATGCAGGGCCAGTGGAGGGTGGATCCCCTTCACAAGGGGAGTCATCACCTCCGCTGTCCTACCCACCAACATCACCTCCGTCTTATCAGGATTCAGTTTCAGTTTGCTCCACCTCATCCAGTCACTCACTGCTAGTAAGCACTGGGAAAGCACTGAGACTGCAGGACCAGGATTTGTTGAAAGAGATGTAAAGCTGGGTGTCATCAGAGTACTGGTGGCAACACGCACGAAACCGTCTCACGACCTCACCCAGAGGTTGCATATAGATATTAAATAAAAGTGGAGACAGAATCAAACCTTGTGGTACTCCACAAGTGAGATCCTGGGGGCCAGATGTTTCTTCCTCCAGCACCACCCTCTGACTTCTTCCTGAGAGGAATGAACGGAGCCATCCTAAGACCCCCCCAGGGGTCTGCAACCGTCTCAAAAGCAACCCATGGTTGCTTTTGAGTATCAAACGCTGCCGAGCATGGTTGCTTTTGAGTATCAAATGCTGCCGAGATATCTAATAGGACCAAGAGTGTTGAATGTCCTAAATCTATCTCCCAGTGGAGGTCGTCTACCGAGGACGACCATATCCTGGACGAAAACCTGAAGTTGAATCCTGATAAGATGAAGCTGGTTGAGACGGGCAAAGGAGTGGAGGCCCCCATCATTGATGCAGTGCTTCCCTCCTTGATCCCCCAGGTCTGGAGCCTGGGAGTGCTCTTTGAACAGCTCCATCTGGATGCCCAGGTGACAGCTGTGGTGAGGAGTGCTTTTTGAAAATTACATCTGGTCCATCGTCTTCGGCCATATGTTTCCAGCTCCGACCTGGTCACCGTTGTCCATATATTTAGCACCTCGAGATTAGACTACTTCAACACGCTCTACGTGGGGCTACCCTTGGTGATGTCCCGGAAACTGCAGCTGGTGCAGAATACAGCAGCCTGCATATAACACCAGTTCTCCATTCTCTGCACTAGCTGCCTATAGACTACCGGGCCTGATACAAGGTGTTGGTGCTGAGCATTAAGGCCTCATATGGTCTGGGACCTGCTTATCTGTGGGACTGCCTCAACCTCCACATCCTGGATCATCCCCTGCAGTCATCTGGGGGCACCCTGCTGGAGGTTCCCCGAGTCAGGGTGTTCTTGGTGGCCACCCCCCACCCCATGGCTGTGGAACTCCCTCCCGCTGGATCTCCACTCCTTTCCCTGGATCTCCCCTCCTTTCATAAATCCTGTAAGACTTGACTGTTCCACCAGGCATTCGGTGAGGGAGACCGGTAGTGTATGGGGGGATGTTTTGTGTTTTGTTTTCTTATGGGGGGTTGGTGGGGTTTTAGTCTGGCCTCTGTAATTGTGAATTTTAATTATTTATACTGTTTTACACTGTTTTATTACTTTGTATTTTTATTTGTTGTACACCACCCTGGGGGTGGTGGTGGTGGTGTAGAAGTATTGGAATAAATAAATAAATAAATAAATAAAATATCCATCCATCCCCACCCTTTTTATTTATTTATTTATTTAGTTAGTTAGTTAGTTAGTTAGTTAGGCATAGCCTTTGCCATAGCCATAGAATTCATCTATAAAGGAACATCCATTAAAAAAAATTACAATATATTCTCGTCACAATCATGTACTACAGAATTTATGCAATGGTCAAAAGCAGTAGTACAACTAAAAACATCTCCTAACATAGTTAAACAATAAAACTACTTCAATCCCATTCCACAAATAAAACCCCAATATATTCAAGGGGATTACAATAAGTTTAACAATCCAGCTTCACAACTCCCTAACAAATGAGATTAAATTCATAATATCCACTTGCAACCTAAATGGGAGTGGCCTACATATCAGACTTAAGATGTTCCAAATTACCAAACTCACTTAGACCTGCTCTTATCTCCAGCCTTCATTTTCCTGCTAACCATACAAATGTTGCTATAGCAGTGATCTCTTCCTTAGAAGACAAATTGAGCAACAAGTTAAAAACATCCGGGCAATCTTATTTGGAACATTTCTCTATGCAGGGGATTACCCAAGCAAATTCAAGACTTCGATAATATGGACATCTCAATACAAGATGTTCTACAGTCACAATTTCATTCAGGCTGCAGGTACAAAGACGCAACTCATAGTCAATATGGGCATATTGCCTTCCACAACCGCAGTCAGAGTAAGCTGAAATCTCAATAGAGTATATGATCTACGCAGGGCCACATTAGATAATTGATCAAGATACGGCTCATAATTAACAGTACTCTTGATCACCCCCAACCACGGGGCCACCCTCCAACCACGGACTATTACTAGATCTTCCTGTTTGGCAATATCCTTTAATCTAGAAATAATCTCTCCTCTGATGTTATCAAGCATTTCCCCACAGAAATACATGAGGGGAAAAACCCAGAGAGTTTAGGAGAGATGCAAGATACTTAGCCCAAAGATATGATCTAGCTCCATTATGCTCAAGTTCCTCCATAAGGCACTGAATAGGTAGGGTCTCTTCACCTTGGGACAGAAGTCTAAGCCAGTATCTAATAAAGGCCATTTTCCCTATACTCTCTATGGAACAAAGACCTGTCATTGCTCGAGCGACTGCACCGGGCACAGTATTCCCCACCCTAAGCAAACAACGTAAAAATTGATCCTGAACCCTTTCAAGAGAGACAAGATTAAGAAATGGAATTATCTCCAATCCAAAAGTAACCCCATCCCCACCAATTGGCTCCTCCCTTCCAGGTATGACTGAAACCACTGACCGGCAACTCCCATCACACCAGCAACGTCCCTCAGCCACTGAAGCAGCAGCCCATAGTCGGTTGTATTGAACGCTGTCGTAAGGTCCAGCATGACCAAAATGGCCAGCTGTCCTCAATCTAAAATCATCAGCAGATCATTCAACACCCTGAAAAGTGTGGTCTCTACCCATGGGAAGACCTGAACCCAGACTGGAATTTTCCCCAAATACTGTTGGAGTCCAGGTGTCTCTGTAGTCATGCGGCCACAGCCTTCTCAATCACCTTCCCTCAGAAAGGCAGATTAGAGATCAGGCAATAATTGGCAAGCACTCAAATATCAAGAGATGGTTTCTTGAGGAGGGGGGTGGACTTCAGCACATTTGAGGGAGACCGGCACCTTTCCCTCCCTAAAGGCTGGATGATCTGGCCAGTCCAACTTTGGCGGATCTTGTTCCGGCTGAGTATGCTGTGCAGCATCAGCCCCGCACGGCGGCCGGGGAGGTGGTGTAGCTATTGTTTTTAGGGAGGACTGGCCTGTTAGGAGGTATCCAGTTCCGGAGATTATGGGTGTAGAGCACGTGGTGTTCGATTTGGCTGGGGGCAAGCTAGGGGTGCTGCTGGTGTACCGGGCCCCTTCCTGCCCAGAGGCATCCCTTGCCGCTCTAGCAGAGCTGGCCTCGGAGGTGGTGTTGGGCTCCTCCAGGACCTTGGTTCTGGGGGACTTCAACGTCAACGCCGATGCCGGTCTTGTCGGGGCGGAGCGGGAGTTCATGGCCGCATGGCAACCATGAACTTGTCCCAAGAAGTTATCTGCCCGACCCATGTGGGGGGACATATCCTCGACCTGATCTTCGGCTCTGGCCTTGAGGCGGGGGGTCCGGTTGTGGGGGAGGTTACAGCGGTGCCCTTGTCGTGGATGGACCATTATCTCCTTCAGGCCGGTCTTCTAGCGCACCCCCTCCAGAAGGGGAAGGGACCAGTTAGGATGGTCCGCCCTCGGAGGCTGATGGAACCCCAGCGGTTCCAGGAGGTCCTGAGGGAGCTTACCCTGGATGTGGACGGTCACTCTGTGGATGAGCTGGTCCGGCATTGGAACATCTTGCTGGAGGAGGCCATTGACAGGGTGGCTCCGAGGCGCCTTCTGCCTCGGTCTCGTCACCGCAGGACCCCTTGGTTTACTGAGGGGCTGCGGTGTATGAAGCGTGTGGGCAGGAGGCTAGAGCGACGCTGGCGTCGGACTCGGTCTGTCTCCGATCGTCTTCTCCATAGGGCCCATTTGCGGTCCTATGTGGAGGCTGTGAGGACGGCGAGGAAGGAATTCCTCGCCGTCCTCATAGCGTCTGCGAAGTCGCGTCCAGCGGAGCTGTTTCGGGTGGTGCGGGGGCTGGTTAGTCCGGCCTCCCTCCGCCTGGATGGGGACTTGTCCCGGGCCCGCTGTGAGGAGTTTGTCATCTACTTCGCAGACAAGATCGCTCGGATTCAGGCCGATTTCGACGCTGGGTTGATAGCAGTAGGGGAAGAGCGCGGGGGGGCGGAGGGTCCGTCTGGTCCATCTTTATGGGGTGAGTTTCAGGAAGTGACGCCGGCCGATGTGGTGGATGTCCTGGGGTCTGTGAGGGCCACGTGTTGTCAACTAGATCCGTGCCCGTCCTGGTTAATAAAAGCTTCCGGGGAGACGTTGGGGACGGTGCTGGCGAGGGTGGTGAATGCGTCCCTTCGGCAGGGGAGGTTGTCGCCTTGCTTAAAAGAGGCTGTGGTGCGCCCCCTGCTGAAAAAACCATCGTTGGACGTAGACGCGCTCGCCAGCTACCGACCTGTCTCTAACCTTCCCTTTTTAGGGAAGGTTATTGAGCGGGCAGTGGCGCTCCAGCTCCAGGGTCATCTAGATAATATCGGGCTCCTTGACCCTTTTCAATCTGGGTTCCGCCCCGGCTATGGCACCGAGACGGCGTTGGTGGCCTTGGTGGACGACCTCCGCCGGGAGATGGATGCGGGATGTTCGACATTTCTCATCCTGCTCGATCTCTCGGCCGCTTTTGACACCGTGGACCATGGGCTGCTGTTGAGACGACTGCGTGACCGGGGGGGTCTGGACGGGACTGTTCTTGAATGGTTCCGTTCATTCCTCTCGGGGAGGAGCCAGCGGGTGGTGTTGGGGGAGGAAACATCGAGCCCCCGCGCCTTACCGTGTGGCGTTCCGCAGGGATCGATCTTGTCTCCATTATTATTTAACATCTATATGCAGCCCTTGGGGGAGGTCGTGAGAGGGTTCGGGGTGCGATGTCACCAGTATGCTGATGATACTCAGCTGTACCTCTCGTTTTCTACTGACCCAGACCCTGCTGTCTCGGTGCTATCCCAATGTTTGGAGGCCGTGGCGGATTGGATGCGGCGGAGCAGACTGAAGCTCAACCCAGATAAGACGGAGGTGATGGTGGTGGGGAGGGCGAAGGGGGTGGTGGCCCCCCTGGTTGGGGGGGTTTGCCCCCCTGTAGCTCAGCAGGTCCGGAGTCTGGGGGTCATATTGGACGCAGACCTGCGGCTGGAGCGGCAGGTGGAGGCAGTCGCTAAGGCTGCCTTCCGCCAGCTTTATCTGGTACGTAGGCTGCGTCCGTATGTCTCCGGCCCGGACCTGGCCTCCCTCATCCATGCCTTCGTCACCTCGAGGCTCGACTACTGTAACGCGCTCTACGTGGGGCTTCCCTTGTTCTTGGTTCGGAGGCTGCAGCTGGTGCAGAATGCGGCGGCTCGTCTTCTTACGGGGACGGGTCGCCGGGAGCATATTACACCTGTGCTCCGAGCTCTGCACTGGCTGCCGATAGCGTGCCGAGCCAAGTTCAAGGTGTTGGTGATGATCTATAAAGCCCTACACGGTCTCGGCCCCTCATACCTTAGGGACCGCCTCACCCTTCGCGCCCCAGAGCGGCTCCTGCGGTCCGCCGGGGGTGCCTTCCTGGAGGTCCCCCGTGTTAAGCGGGGGGCCACGATGGAGAGGGCATTCTCGGAGGAAGCTCGCCTGGCCCCTAGCCTATTAATATTCCGGCAAAACTGTAAGACCTGGCTGTTCGCTCAGGCCTTTGGGAGGGAGGGTGAGTAGGGTGGGTTTTAATTCCCCCACCTACTTTTGGATTTTTAGTGTTTTGTTTTGCCCTGTATATTAATTATGTATAATGTTTATGGTTGTTTTAAATTGTTTTTACATTGTTTTAAAGGTTGTTGGAAGCCGCCCCGAGCTGCGTGCAGGACGGGCGGGGTAGAAGTTTTATAAATAAATAAATAAATAAAGGAGGCATTAACAATGCCTGCCAATAAAGGCATCACTGTCTCCACGCTCGCCCTCGACAGCCAGGATGGGCATGGGTCAGAGGCACATCATGTGGTGGGTCTCAACAATCCCAGCAGCACATGGACTTTCTTGTCATCAACCACATCGAGGTCAACCAGGGGAATACAATCCCTTGGGACTTCATGGCAGTCTGGATTCACCAGGCCTCACTCCACCTGAAACAGTTGCGCTGATCTGTTCCCTTCAGCGTCTATGACCGAGGACAAGTACAAATGCTTGGCCTCAGTAGTCCTTCTGTACGCCTGTATAAACGCTTTGTACAGCTGAAGATTGGTCTCTGTATGGCTCCTTAAGCATCTCCTCTCCAAGCTATGCCCCAGCCTCTTTAAATCTGCAAGATCACTGTTATACCACAGCTGTCTACGGACCATTGAGACAACTGGGCTCCGGCAAGGAGCCAGGGAATTGAGGATCTCCTGTAACAGCTGAAAACAGTCATCAGTGAACCTGTCAACCTCCTGGATGGAAGGGGCAGATATATCAACTCCAGCACTAATAATGAAGTTGCTAAAGTCCACCAGATTCAGCAGCCTTCGTGGTCGTACAACAATTGATTGACTATGGTGCTGTCAGTCAGATAGAGCAGCATTCACACTGAAACACATGAGGTAGTGGTCAGACCACCCAACTGGGGTGACTCAAACATCCAAGACCAGAAAACCCAACCCAAAAATGAGGTCAAGCGCCCGGACAGCACTTTGGGTGCTCTCCTGGATGGAGATGCCATCACATCCAGGAACTCACACTGCTTTTAAACGAGGGCGCGCTGAAGCGCCTCCTCAACGCCGCATTAAAGCAAAGCCGCCGGAAGTGACGTTCTCCCCGTTGCCGGCGGCGGCGGCGGCTGGAGACATGGGGCTTTGCAGCGGCGCGTTCTTAAGAATTCAATTATCTGGCTTAAGAACGCGCCGCTCCAAAGCCCCGTGTCTCCAGCCGCCGCCGGCAATGGGGAGAACGTCACTTCCGGCGGCTTTGCTTTAATGCGGCGTTGAGGAGGCACTTCAGTGCTCCTCGTTTAAAAGCAGCCTTAAAGGCTGGACCCCGAGAGCTGCCACCGTCATGCACATTAAAGTCCCCCAGGACAAGCATCCTGGAACACTCTAACAGCAAGGCTGATACCAGGTCCAGGAACTTGGTTCCAAATCCCCCCCAAATCTTGGTCTAGCCCCAGCGGCACAGTACATGGCCAGGAACTTGAATGTCCCTGCCTCTGATGTGGGCAACCTCATGCACTGCAGGCGAGATTTAAAAAATCAAAGCCACCCCCCCCCACCATCTCTTTGTTCTGCCCAAGGCTGGTAGATCACTGAAAATCCTGGCAGAACTAGCTGTGCCAAAATAGGGCCTGCGGCATCAACCAGCCAAGTCTCAGTGATACATGCCAGGTCTGGGTGACACACTGTGATAGAATCATAGAGTGTTGGCTTTATTCACCACAGACCTGGTTAGCCATCCAAATGCTCATGCAGGAGGAATCCAGCTTAGTTCTGAAGGAAAAGTACTAGAAACTTTTGGTAAAACAAAGATCATTTACTTACATAAAGAACTGTGTGATAACATGGCTGCTAGTCTGTGTCATCCTGGCTTTCTTCTATCCATTTTAAAACCTCCTCCACCCCCACATACAACTCTATGCAGTAACTTTGGTTTCTACTCCAGAGTTCCCACTCATTACATATCCCTTTTTTAAACAAAATAATTAACTAAACTTTGGTTTCATATGACTATATTTACCAAAATTTCTGTCTATAGCTCAACTCTGAAGCTTTAAATAGTATTTATTTATTTATTTATTTTATTTTAAAAACTTATTACCCCGCCCCTCCTGCTTCAGGAAGCTCGGGGCGGCTTACAACAATAAAAAACAATTAAAACTAATCATAAAAAGGAGGAAACAAATAAAACATCCCCCCTACCCCCACCCATTACCCCTCTCCCCCACCAAACACCTGGTGGAACAGTCAGGTCTTGCAACCTCTCCGAAAGGAGGGAAGGTCAGGGCTAGCCGGGCCTTTACTGCAAGGGAGTTTCACCGGTGTGACGTAACCACTGAGAACACCCTCCCCTGCGTGGCTACCCAAGAAACTCGGGGGACCTCGAGCAGGGCGTCCCCGGACAACCACAGGGGCCGATCCAATACCCGGGGGGTGAGGCGGTCTCACAGGTAGGCAGGGCCCAGGCTTTATAGGCTAAAACCAACACCTTGAATCAGGCCCGGAAAACCACTGGCAGCCAGTGCAGAGTACTGGTGTAATATGCTCCCAGCGGCCCAGTCCCACTAGGAGATGGGTCACCGCATTCTGCATCAGCTGCAATTTCTGAGCTGTCACCATGGGTAGCCCCATGTAGAGTGTATTACAGGAGTCTAATCAAGAGGTGATCTGTCCATTAGTCTCTTTATTGATCTGGATTTCTTATTACTCTGCCACTTTAGGTCATAGCAGGAGTGTCAGTGTTTGTAATCCTCTCTTTATTTCCATTGTTGGGTTTAGGTGCAGTAGCTTCAGTAGTATGATCGGGGGCTTCCTGCTGTTTAGAGTCTGATGTAGGCACAGGTTCAATTTGTTCTTCTATTTCATCACTAACTGACTCAAGCCCGATAGTACGCCTCAAGTCCTTTAGGTTTATCCTATTATACCTCTCCTTCCTCTGTCTGGATTGAGTAAGAACTTGGAGTTGCATCGATGATGGGAATATTCTTACTGTATAGTCCTTTGATTTATGACTGCAGTGTCCATTGGTTTGGGATTTGGCCCCTAAGTATTGACTTGTAGATGTATAAATATGTTTGGGTGTGTATTCTGTCCATGGGAATGTGATGTAAATTTTTGTTGTTTTGTGTACTTTTGTATATCATTTAAAAATGTTGTTCTGTTTTGCTACAACCAATTGGTTGAGCCAAATAAATTACTACTACTACTACTACTACTACTACTACTAGAGTTGTGTGATGATCGATCCCTTGTGCTGGTTTCCAAACTTTGTTTTGACTAATGTAGACCAAGGCTCCTATGTCCCGGTCCCGTCACGTCTGTTTGGGGCTTTTATTCACCCCGGGCCATGGTTGTTTTGTTCACCCCCACTGGGGATCCACTGTGGTGAAGCGCCCGCCCGTAATGTCTGAAATCACCCTGTGTAACATGGGACACCATCCAGACCTTCAAATGTCTGTTGGTTAGATCACCCTTCAGAAGCAGAGAAAATTCCAAAAGGAAGTTTAGTGAATCTATACCTGATAAAAGGTGTGTTAAAGGTACAAAGTCTAGAACTTTTGTCATCCAGCTGGATTTGCCAAAATCTACAACTGGCATCAAAAACTGTATACAATTTGGCTCCTGCTAGCTTACTGGTGATTTCATCTACTGTAGGCAATTGAAAATGTTCCCTTCTTATGACTTTGTTCATATCTCTTGGGTCCAAACATATTCTTTTGGGGATGGGCGAACGCGGTTCGGAAGTTCAGAGTTCAGATCGAACTCGACCAGTTCGGTCAACCGAACTGAACTTCCAAACCGAACTCGATTTTCGAACCAAACTGAACCGAACCGAATTTCCGAATTCGGCTCTGTTCGCCCATTCCTAAAAGATAATATTCCATTTAGTTGAATGGGGTTTGAATTTCTAAACTTTGTTCGGAAGTTTGGAGTTCAGACCAAACTCGAATAGTTCGGTCGACCGAACCAAACTTCCGAACCGAACTGAACTGAATTTCCAAACTCAGTTCTGTTCACCCATCCCTGATTCCTATTTTGTCTCTGCCAGGTTTGTCTACAATTATGATTAGAGTTACCCATTTTGTGGGTTCTTCCACCTTTGTTATTACTTTTAACTATTCCATGTGGTGCAGTTCTTTCTGAACTTTGTCTCTTAGTGCCACAGGCACTTTGCATGGTGCATGAATTTACAGGTGGTACCTGTGAGCCCATTCTTATGGCTAAGCCTTCAAATACAGCTTTGTATTCTGTAAATGCATCCCAGTTACTTTCTGGCTTTTCTTTTATTATATTTACTCTTTGCACCAAATTTAAGGTTTTCGTCGTCTGTAAGCCCAGTATAGCTTGTGTGAGTCAAATTCTACCACTTGAAATTCCAGAATAACTTTCTCATCTTTGTATTTGCAGTTCAAATTGCATCTTTGTATTTGCAGTTCAAAGCAATATCTCACTACAGTCTTTCTCTAGAATATGTTACTAGTCTGGTACTGGAGCTGCAAAACAGTTCAGCTCTTAAAATGTTGTACACCTTTAAGGAAATCACATTAGCCTGTGCCCCAGTGTCAGTTTTGAAACTCGCTATTTTGTGACCATTTATGAGCAGATCTACCTGCCATTCATCTTTCTGAGGTATAGTATTCAGAATGCCAATAAAGAAAACTTGGGGGCTTTCCTCTGCTTTTTCTATGCCATACATCTTTTCCCCCAGAGTTTACCCTTGTCCAGTTTTGGAAATTTTGGCAAAATGGTTGTACTTGCCAGTTTCTACATTTTTGCCCTCGGTGCTGGCGAGGGTAGTGAATGCGTCCCTTCGGCAGGGGAGGTTGTCGCCTTGCCTTAAGGAGGCTGTGGTGCGCCCCCTGCTGAAAAAACCATTGTTGGACGTGGACGCGCTCGCCAGCTACCGACCTGTCTCTAACCTTCCCTTTTTAGGGAAGGTTATTGAGCGGGCAGTGGCGCTCCAGCTCCAGGGTCATCTAGATAATATCGGGCTCCTTGACCCTTTTCAATCTGGGTTCCGCCCCGGCTATGGCACCGAGACGGCGTTGGTGGCCTTGGTGGACGACCTCCGCCGGGAGATGGATGCGGGATGTTCGACATTTCTCATCCTGCTCGATCTCTCGGCCGCTTTTGACACCGTGGACCATGGGCTGCTGTTGAGACGACTGCGTGACCGGGGGGGTCTGGACGGGACTGTTCTTGAATGGTTCCGTTCATTCCTCTCGGGGAGGAGCCAGCGGGTGGTGTTGGGGGAGGAAACATCGAGCCCCCGCGCCTTACCGTGTGGCGTTCCGCAGGGATCGATCTTGTCTCCATTATTATTTAACATCTATATGCAGCCCTTGGGGGAGGTCGTGAGAGGGTTCGGGGTGCGATGTCACCAGTATGCTGATGATACTCAGCTGTACCTCTCGTTTTCTACTGACCCAGACCCTGCTGTCTCGGTGCTATCCCAATGTTTGGAGGCCGTGGCGGATTGGATGCGGCGGAGCAGACTGAAGCTCAACCCAGATAAGACGGAGGTGATGGTGGTGGGGAGGGCGAAGGGGGTGGTGGCCCCCCTGGTTGGGGGGGTTTGCCCCCCTGTAGCTCAGCAGGTCCGGAGTCTGGGGGTCATATTGGACGCAGACCTGCGGCTGGAGCGGCAGGTGGAGGCAGTCGCTAAGGCTGCCTTCCGCCAGCTTTATCTGGTACGTAGGCTGCGTCCGTATGTCTCTGGCCCGGACCTGGCCTCCCTCATCCATGCCTTCGTCACCTCGCGGCTCGACTACTGCAACGCGCTCTACGTGGGGCTTCCCTTGTTCTTGGCCCGGAGGCTGCAGCTGGTGCAGAATGCGGCGGCTCGTCTTCTTACGGGGACGGGTCGCCGGGAGCACATTACACCGGTGCTCCGAGCTCTGCACTGGCTGCCGATAGTGTGCCGGGCCAAGTTCAAGGTCCTAGTGATGATCTATAAAGCCCTATACGGCCTTGGCCCCTCATACCTTAGGGACCGCCTCGCCCTTCGCGCCCCGGAACGGCTCCTGCGGTCTGCCGGGGGTGCCCTCCTGGAGGTCCCCCGTGTTAAGCGGGGGGCCACGATGGAGCGAGCATTCTCGGTGGTAGGGCCGCGGCTGTGGAACTCCCTTCCGGAGGAAGCTCGCCTGGCCCCAAGCCTTTTGACATTTCGGCGGAACTGTAAGACCTGGCTGTTTGCCCAGGCCTTCGGGAGGGAGGGTGGGGGTGTGTGATTTTAATCCCCCGCCCATTTATTTATTTGTTTTTCTAGCCCTGTTTTATATGATGTGTTTTAGATGATGTATTTTATATTTATATTTTAAAGTGAATTTTTAATATTTTATTATTGTTGTTAGCCGCCCCGAGCTGCATTGCAGGAGGGGGCGGGATATAAATCTGTAAAATAAATAAATAAATAAATAAATAAGCAGGACAATTTCTTGCAGCATAGCTACAGCCAACTTATAACAACCCTTTTTGTGGACTTTCTGTGCTTCTCTTTGACTCTGGCTTTTGTGACTTGTAGGGCATTTCTCTGTTTCCTGGCTGCATGGCTGGTTGCTCTTTGCTCGTGGGCTTGCACCGCAGCACACGCATGTGCCTTTCAGGTTCACCCAGCCCTTTGCTGTCTTGCAGTCATCTCATCTGCCCTACATATGTCCGCTGCACACTCAAGGGTTAAATCAGTTTCTCTCAGTAGTCTAGCCCGTAGTGTGTAAGATATAATTCCACACACAATTCTGTCTTTAATAAGTGAATTGCACAGCTCTCCAAATTCATAGGTTTGTGCTGCTAATTTTAAAACAGTCACATATTGGTCTATAGTTTCCCCTTCAGCTTGGCTTCTTATAAAAAATGTATGTCTCTCATATGTGCATTCCTTCTTGGTGCACAGTATGCTTCAAACTTATTTATTAAAACTCTTATTTTCATTTTGTCTTCTACATTATCAAACTGGAATATATTAAATATCTCTCTGGCTTTTTCACCAGCTACATTCACAAACAGTGATGTTTGGAGTCTTTCCTCTTTATTTTCTGCTCCAGTTGCTGTGCAGTACAGTTCAAATCCCTGTCACCACTTTCTCGTTTTCTATTTTAGTTTCACTTTCAGCAGTGCCTGAACTCTGCATTATTTGTTTTGCTTGCAGGCTACTGCCAGTTTGTAACTTTCTGTTTCAGTCCCTCTACTGGCACCATGGAATACTTGTCTTTAGTGATCTAGTTCTGAAGGAAAAGCACTGGGTACTTTTGGTAAAACAACGATAATTTACTTACATAAAGTAATTGTGCAACAACATGGCTGCTAGTCTGTGTCATCCTGACCTCCTTCTTCCTATGCTAAAATCTCCCCCTTTCCCCAATGCATTCTTTGTGGTAACTGATTCCTACTCCAAAGTTCCTACTCATTACAGACAGTGATATAGGCAACTAAGGGCTTATTTAGACGAGCGGCGCGCACGCATACTTTGAAACGGCCGCATTTATTAATTACACGAGACGGAAGCGGGGAATTATGCACATATTATGGCGGTGACGCATTTTTAAAGTCCGCAAATTAAATAGGGAATAAGGTGGTATGAGGCGAGGAAGGAAGTAATTTCATGAAGAGAGGTTGAATAAAGGATCTACAGATTGCGATTGATCACAAGCTGAACATGAGTCAATGTGATGGAGCTGCAAAAAAGGCTACTGCAATTTTAGGCTGCATTAACAGAAGCATTGTCTCTAAGTAAACAGAAGTAATTATTCCACTCTATTTGTCACTCATCAGACCTCACCTGAAGTATTGTGTCCAGTTTTGGGTGCCTTATTTTAAGAAAGATATTGACAAATTGGAGTGGATTCAGAGGAGAGTGGCAAAGATGATAAAGGGCTTGGGAAACAAATCTTATGGGAAAAGATTGAAGGAACTGTGTGTGTTTAGTCTAGTGAAGGGAAGACTAAGGGGAGATTATAGCAGTCTTCAAATATCTAAAGGACTGCCACTAAGAAGAGGACAAGGAAATGTTCTGCATTGCTACAGAGGGCAGGACTAGAAACATGGGCTCCAGTTACAGGAAGGTAGATTTCAGTTAAATATGAGGGAAAACTTCCTATCAGTAACAACTGTTCGGCTATGGCACAAGCTGCCTAGGGAGGTTGTAGGCTCTCCATTGCTGGAATTTTCAAAGAGTCTGGACAGTCATGTGTCAGATATGTTATAGGCATAGTCATCCTGCATCCAAGCTGGGGACTGGACTAGTTGATTCTCAGGATCTCTTCCAACTATGAGATTCTTTGAAAAGGAGGATAGGAAAGGGAGATAGGAGGAGGGCCTTTTTTTCTGTACATTATTCCTATGCACTCCTATATAGATAACTTATCAGGGCATTACTGTGCACTATCCCTGCATGCTCCCAGCACACTCATCTGCCAGAGTCTTTTTGTTCACACCTGCTTCCAGTACATGAGAACTCTAGAGCAGGATAAAGCTCTGAAAAGATACTGTGCAGTTGAGAAATAGATCTGGGGATCAGCACAATTCCGGTCAGAGCCAGTTTCCTGGCTTTGTCTGGGCTGATATTCCAGTTCTGAGCACTTATTAAAACCTCCAGAAATGGGCATCAATATCACTATCACCCGTCCCCACAGAAGTAGAGCAGGCAAGTGCCCAAGGAAGTGGACATAACTGAGATACTTGAGCTATTATTAACCTTGCACTTCCTGTGTGGGGACATGGGCCAGTGCAGAAGGTGCTGGGGCACTGGGGAGGGAAGGTGACATCAGTGAGGAGGTGGAGGAGAAAAGTTTCTGGGTGCTGGAGAAGGGCTGAGAATGGAAGGGAAGCAACCTGTGCTGAGGGTCAAATGCCAGGATCATTCAATACATGGCCCAGATACGAGACAGACAATTTGTGAAGTTCAAGCATTGCAGAGATACAGTGATAGTCTCTACCCCAGAGTTCACAGTCCCAGTTGGCAAGGCAAGTAGTGGGAAAGGGGCATTCTCCCAGTGCAGTGATTTCCAAAGGGTGTGCTAAGGCACACTAATGTGCTGCAAGCGTTGCAGGCGTGTGCCTTTGCATGCTAATGTGCTGCAAGAGTGGCGGAGGTATGCCTTGAAAAAAATATACATTGGGACAGCAACGGGGAACGCCCTACTGCATGCCCTTGTCATACGGCCTTGGATGACTTCAGGGGCCACAGTGGGGCATGGTAGGATAGGTGGTCTTTCAGATAAGTGGGGCCCATGCTGTTTAGGTCTTTAAAAGTCCAAACCAGCACCTTAAATTGTGCCTGGAATGCTATAGGCAGCCAGTGCAGACTTCAGAGGATGGGTGTAATGTGCTCCTGGTGACTTGTTCCTAAAAGGAGCCAAGTTGCAGCATTCTGCATCAGCTGCAGCTTCCGAACAGTCATCAATGGCAGTTTCTCTTAGAGTGCATTGCAATAGTCTAGCCTTGAGGTGATGGAAGCATGGATGACAGTGGTCAGATCTGAATCAGAGAGAAAAGGCCACAGCCTCCTCACCAGATGAAAGGCACTCCTGGTCACCGCTGCCACCTGAAGGTCCAGGCACAGCGAGGGATCCAAAAGCACTCTGAGGCTGTGAACCTGAGTAACCAGAAGGGGCCAGACCACATCAATAGTAAGTGTCCCAATCCCCTCCAAGTCACAAGTCCAGCCAACCATCATCATTTCAGTCTTGTTAGGGTTCAGCTTCAGTCGGCTCGCCCTCCTCCAGTCCCCGACAGCAGTCAGGCATCGGGTAAGCACTGAGACTGTGGGACCTGGATCAGATGAAAAGAGAGGTAGAGCTGAGTGTCATCAGCATATCGATGACACCTCACCCCAAAGACATGACTTGTAAATTGTGATTGCAGTCCCTTATGGCCGTTATCTTAGTCGTGATATAAACAAGATGAGTTGTATGGTTGTTTTTATTGTAAATTGGTATATGCGAAATATTAGAACTTTGTGTATTCAAGTTTCCCTTATTCTTTTATTTTTTTCATTGTACCTTTTGGGCTAAAGCAAGAGCTGATGCCGTAATAAATGAAATGAAAGAGGATTTGCCCTTGTTGGTCAGGTATGATAGAGAACACTGTGCACTATGTGCTAGAGTGCCTCTATTTCACTGACATTAGGAGAACTCTTCTTACCCCTCTTTTGGTAAAGATACCTTATTTCAATCAATTTGTCTTTTTCCGCATTTGAATGAGGAAGTGATTGCTAGATATGCTCAGCAAGCTGCTGTGATTAAAAGCTCACCCAATTATGTTATTACCCTAAGAGGTTGCACGGTTAAAATGATAAACTTTATTTTATATTGGTGTTTTGTATATTATTTGTACATGTGTGTTTTGTCTTATGTACCTTATTTTATTTATAAGGGCGATGGTGAAAGCTAGCTGCCTGGAATAAACTAAACTAAACCTCACCCCAAACCTCTGAATGACCTCACCCAGCAGCCTCAGACACACATTGAACAAGAGGAGGGACAGAATAGAACCCTGCGGGACACCACAGGGAAGGTCCTGAGGAGATGATGAGCAATTGCCCATCACCACCCGCTGGGACCTCCCCGACAGGAAAGAGCAGAACAACTCAAGAGCAATCCCATGCACCCCCACCAGGTCCCGTAGTAATACCAATAGCACCTCATGATCAACTGTATTATAGGCCGCAGAAAGATCTAACAAGATCAACAAGGTAGAATTCCCCTTGTCCATCTCTAGGCGCAGGTCATCGACCAAAGCCACAAGTACAGTCTCCGTGCCATACCCAGGATGAAAACCTGACTGAAATGGGTCCAGGAATCCAACAGCATCAAGATGCGCCTGGAACTGTTGTGCAACCACCTGTTCAATAACCTTCTATAAAAAGGGAAGATTAGAGACAGGCCAATAGCTGGCTGAGGCGTCAGCGTCAAAAGGTGGTTTCTTAAGCAGGGGACGGACCACTGCAGTTTTAAGGGTGTCTGACACCCTCCCCTCCTGAAGGGAGGCATTGACAACCCTAGCCAACAACGGCCCCAACGTTTCCCAGCTGGCTTTCACCAGCCAGAATGGGCAAGGATCTAATTCACAACTGGTTGCCCTTATCACCCCAAGTACCTCCCTCGGTGGATGAAACCGATTGAAATTGATCCAAATAAACAGGACTAGACTGAGCTTCCATAACCCCAAAACTCTCACTCTGCCAGTTAAAATGGTAGCACCCGAGTCACGGTGAATATGAGCGATATTGTCTGCAAAGCGCTTAATAAAAATGTCACAGAGGGCAACAGATAACTCCATTTACTGGTGGAGACAGGCTGGACTTACCAGACCCCTCACAACCTGGAACAGTTCTGCTGGACAAGACTTTGCAGACACTAGGATAATGGAGGAGAAAGCTTTCTTTGCTGCCATCACAGCCATGGCATAGTCCTTCAAAAATAATCTATGTTGCAATCAGTTGGCTTCAGCATGAGTTGAGCTCCACCTGCATTCTGTCTACCGTCCCACTTCAGCTGCCCCAGGTCCTTGGTAAACCAAGGAGACCTGTGCAGACAAAGTGGTGGCAGCAGACACCTGGGTGCAACCATGTCAATGGTCATGGTCAAGATGTCATTCCACAAAGCGACCGGGTCATCAACAGAGTAGCCATAAAGGTCAGTAGATAAATCCCCCAGAGAGTTCTAGAAACCAATTGGATCCAACAGTCTCTGGGGGTCAAATAACCTAATTGGTCCACCACCTTGACAAGGGCATAGCAGGACAAGGATCTGGCGCCTGGAACTGTTGCGCAACCACCTGTTCAATAACCTTCTATAAAAAGGGAAGGTTAGAGGGAATAAGGAGGCGCAGCTGCTCAGTGTAGTCGCGGTACCACTCGACTGCACGTGTGAGGTGCATCCAGTAGGCAGCTGCCCTGTCCCACTCCATGGTGGTGGGGGCCCCGGGGGTTGGGGGATGTTTGTGCCGGGTCCGCACCCCACGCCTCGCTCCGTTGTGCTACAATGTTGCAGCCCATGGCCGCCTGTCCTGTCCTTGGGACCCCTCGGAGGCCCCCCCAGCCCTGGAGGGTATGTGTGCCCCCCTGTCCATGGTGTTATTCTCCTTGTCTAGCTGGACCATGGCTGGTTGTGCATCCACCGGGCTCCTACTTCCCGGCCCCCATGGGGCCCCCCATAGCTGGACCTTCCACGAGACCATGTCCCTGTGTGACCTGTGGCATACCCCGGCCATGCAGCTGCTCCTGGGTTGCCCGGACAGCCATTCGGGTGCTTATTCAAGCCTGAGCTCTGGCCTTCGCTACTTTGGCTATGAGGTGAGCGCTCGTGATTGCCAGCTGCATGCGGAGACTCTGGGGCTGATTCTTTTCCCCGATGGGTGCATCCCAGAGATGAGGTGCTCTCATGTGGCCTGGTCCACGGCTGAGACCGTGTCTGCACTGTCTGTGTGCAGCCTAGCCACCTACATGATCTGCCTTGCGGAGGGGGGCCCTGCCTCGGCCGTGTCCTACTTTGGCTGTGTTCACGGGTACCAGCGCTCCCATGGGGTGGTGTACCACCGGCTGTTGGAGCTGGGCCAGCTTCCGTGGCCCCCTGCTGCTGACTGCTGTATGTCAGAGCCTACCGTGGTGGAGCTGTTGGCGTCGTCGGGTGTGTGGTCCCGTTCGAATGTGCAGTTGGGGCTGTTCATGCAGGATCCCTTTGAGGCCTACTACCTGATCACTCACCACATGTCCTTGGTGGGTTACCGCCGGGGCATGATGCATTGACTGCATCTGGTTCACTGGGCGGGGCACTCGGCCCCATGGCCCATGGTGGCCCCCAGCAGCTGGCTGTGAGTCCCGGTGTGCCTCCTGGCCCACGGTTGCCTGCCCCTGTGTGGGCTGCCTCGGGGCCAGTCTCCACTGGCTGCTCCCTCCCTGATGTCTCTGCCATGTTGCTGTGCTGCCTGCTTCCCGGGGTGCTGCTGCCCCTGCCTGTGGCTCCGGGCCCTCTCCGGGCCCCACCCCCAGTCTGCCTCCACACCCGGGGTTCCGCTCTGTGGTTGCCTTCCCTGGTGATTGGGTTTGGTGCTCTGCAAGGCCTCGTCGACCCGCCTGTGTCCAGTGGACTGTCCCCACCCACCAGCGCTGCCACCTGCTGCCCCGCCCCCCCTTGGGTGCCTGTGTGACCTCGGGGTTCTGGGGCCCCCGGACTGCTCCTTGCTCCTTCCTCCGGGTGTGTGTGTGCGTCCTTGGACCTGCAGCACTGCACCGGCTCTCCTGCCTGCCCTCCATCAGCCCCTCTCCGGGTGTGGGGTCTACGTGTGCCTCCTGGACTGTTCCCGGACAGCTCGCTGTGCATTGCGGGCCCCCGCTGTGCCTTGGTCCCGAGCTCCTGGGGCCCCCTGTTCCGGGGATGCCTGTGTTGCTGTGGGGGTGCCCGTGCAGACAGTTCTGCTGTGGGGGTTGTGGTTGCCGTTGCCTGTGTCCTGCCCTGCCCCTTGGCAGTTTCCCCCCTTCTTCCCTGTTCCGCTCCCCTGTGCCCGGTGTGCCTTGTGTGTTGTCCGGGCGCCTGTGTCCCCCTTCCCTTCCTTTCACTTCTGTGTGTGTGTGTGTGTGCCCAGGCGTGTGCTTATGCTGTCTGTTCCACTGTGGCCCCACGGTCTGTGTGCCTATTGTGTGTGGTACCTGTCCATCTCTTCTCCCTCTCCCCCCTCCCTTCCTGTTTCCCTTGTGTGGGTGTTCCCTTTTGTGCCTTCTGGCTTCGTTTGCCCTCAGGCGGCCATGTCTGTGTCCCGCCCCTGCCCGGTGGTTTCTGGGTGTTTTGACTGTGGCCGGGAATTGGTGTCACGTCTGTTGCGCTGCCCCGACCTGTGATCTGCTGGATCGATTCCCTGCCATGGTCCTGGTCCCGTCACATCTGGTCGGGGATTTTATTCACCCCGGGGGGTGGTTGTTTGGTTCACCCTCACCGGGACTCCACTGTGGTGAATCGGGCACCCGTCATGTCTGAAATCACCCTCCATTTGTGGAGGTGGGTGAAGATGTATATGTGTCCATCTGCACCCTCCCCCCCACACACGGCTCCCATAGAGGCACTTAACCGGCTGCACACAGACTGCCTCCCATAGACCATTTAAAAATGGCCTAAAACCACATTTTGTGACTTCAAAATGGAAAATATTTAAGTATCAATTGTTAGACTATCATCTACTGTAGAAAGGATGATATTTTGTTGAAGTTCTGAATTAAAGATTTCGTGTTTGTGTTTAAATAAACAGTGGTGAGAAAAAGTGATTGTCCAGAACCAGGAGGGGGTGGGCATGGCCAGTCGTCCTGTCACATCCCTGAATTCAGGAAAGCCCAACAGATCCTGGAGAAACAAGGGCCCCTCAGTCTGTCATCCTGTCCCACACAGGCCCCACAAAGGAAGGCACACACAGGGCTTGCCATGCTCGTTTGGCAGCTGCTGGACACCAATGTCCCATTTGGAAAGGCTCATAGATAGCAAACAGGAGTGCTTGGGGGAACAGACACTGTAGGAAAATACTGAAATTTCCTATCACAGGAGTGACGAGGAGGGGATCGTGTGGTGAAACGCCAGCAGGGGGCGCTATACAGCTGAGCAACCCACCTCACTGGAAACCCCCCGAAAACTCTTGATATTCCACTGCCACCAACCGAGTGTATTCCAAGAGCATTCACACCACTCAGGAAATGTGAACCCCAAAAGGTATAAGCCTCACAGCTTCCCAAGAGCACTTCCCCTTCCTGTAATCTCTTCCCGGGGTTTCCTCCCCTGCGTTGGAGGCCGAACCCCAGAGTCATCCAAGGAAGGCTTCCCTTGGTCCCAAAGCTGTTGACTTCCAACTGAATGGGGAGTTTCCCCCTCTTTAGTAGCTTGGCCTGGCTACCTGGCCAAAGGAGATGTTTAATGGTCAGCGAATAACACACACTCATCCAGTAGGGTAGAAATAAAGCTTAGAATTTACTGGTGCATATAAAAAAGAATAAAAGCAAAGCTTACACCAAGAACCAAGAGGTGATAAACTCTTTAAGCAATGCGAGTCAGACTTTTGGGGCATGGTAGCCCGTTTGGAATGCATCTCTCTACAACTATATCTGATGTAGCAGGCAGACTAGCAAGTACTCATGCAGGGGAGGTTCTGGTCTGGTCTCCATAGGTGATGTTTTTCCTATGGGGTCAAGGTTCTTGTCCTGGCAAGGCCAGAGTTACAGAGTTCACAGCCAAGCCATCCAGTCCATGTGTGCCTCCCGCAGAGAGGTCATGCTAGCGTACAAGAGTGTGCCAGAGAGTGCCAGAGAGAGAGAGAACCTGTGGCTCCACCTTTTTAAAAGTCCCTTCCCCCTCCCTGTGATTCATTCAGGAGACTCACCTGGCTCAGGTACAGATCCCCCCTGACCAGTCCAAGCCAATCCGTCTGGTCCATCTTTCTGGAATGAGTTTCAGGAAGTGATGCCAGCTGATGCTGTGGATGTCCTGGGGTCTGTTAGAGCCACTAGTTGTGAACTAGATCCATGCCTGTCCTGGTCGGTGAAAGCCTCCAGGGAGACCTTGGGGATGGTGCTTGCAAGGGTAATCAACGCATCCTTCCAGCAGGGGAGATTGTCGCCCGGTCTCAAGGAGGCCATGGTGCGCCCCCTGCTGAAGAAACCATCTTTGGATATGGATGCACTTGCCAGTTACCGACCGGTCTCTAATCTTCCCTTTTTAGGGAAGGTTATTGAAAGGGCAGTGGCACTACAGCTCCAGGAGCATCTGGACAGTGTCGGTTTCCATTTCCCTTTTCCGTTTGGGTTCCACCCTGGCTATGGTACAGAGACGGTGTTGGTGGCCTTGGTGGACAATCTCCGCTGGGAGATGGATGCAGGACGTTCAATATTTCCGATCCTGCTAGATCTCTTGGCCACTTTTGATACAGTGGACCATGGGCTGCTATTGAGACGATTGCGAGTCCTGGGGGGGTCTGGGCGGGACTGTCATTGGATGGTTCTGCTCATTCCTCTCGGGAAGAAGCCAGCGGGTGGTACTGGGGGCAGAAACATCTAGCCCCCGGGCCTTAACCTGTGGCATTCTGCAAGGTTCGATCTTGTCTCCATTATTGTTTAATGTGTATATGCAGACCTGGGGGGAGATCGTGAGAGGGTTTGGGGTGCATTGTCACCAATATGCTGATGATACTCAGCTGTACCTCTCTTTTCAACTGACCCAGGTCCTGCCGGCTCAGTGCTGTCCCAGCACTGAGAGGCCGTGGTGGATTGGATGCGGCAGAGCAGACTGAAGCTCAATCCTGATAAGACGGAAGTAATGATGGTGGGTAGGGTGAAGGAGGTGTTGGCTCCCCTCATGGAGGGGGTCCGCCTGCCCGTAGCCCAGCAGGTTTGGAGTCTGGGAGTGTTGTTGGACTCAGACCTCCACCTGGATCGACAGGTGGAGGCGGTGGCTAAAGCCACCTTCCGCCAGTTGTATTTGGTGTGGAGGCTGCATCCATTCATTTCCAGACCCGACCTCGCCACCCTCATTCATGCCTTCATCACCTCGAGGCTAGACTACTGCAATGCGCTCTACGTGGAGTTTCCCATGATGCTGGTCTGGAGGCTTCAGCTAGTGCAGAACGCGGCAGCCTGTCTCTTGATGGGGATGGGTCAACGGGAACATATAACTCCAGTGCTCCGTGTTCTGCACTGGCTGCCTATTGAGTACTGGGCCAGATTCAAGGTGTTGGTTTTGGCCTATAAAGCCCTACACAGTCTTGGTCCCTCATATCTCAGGGACCGCCTTGCCCTTTGGTCCGCCGGGGGCACCTTTTTGGAGATCCCCCGGGTAAAACGGGGGGCCACAATGGAGAGGGCGTTCTCGGTGGCCATGCTGCGACTCTGGAACTCTCTTCCGGAGGAAGCCTGCCTGGCCCCAAGTCTATTGGCTTTCTGCCAAGCCTGTAAAACCTGGTTGTTCTCCCAGGCCTTCGGAGGGGAGGGTGGGTGTGGGTTGGATAGTTTTCTTTGGGGAAGGATTCTGGGTTTTAGGGGGGGGAAATTAAGATGTGGTTGTTGCTATTATGTTTTAAATTGAATTTTATTGTTGTATTTTATTTGTTGTAAGCCACCCCGAGATGTCATGGGCATGAGGGGACAGCTAAAAAATGTAAGGAAATAAATAAAAAATAAATTGTTTAGAGGCCTAGAACTTGGTTAAACCTGACTCAGTTTCAGGCAAGTGTCCTTGTCAGGGCTAGTGGCATTTTGCCACAATTGTGTCTCCCTGCAACCCCATTAGAATGGCAAGGGGGTTATCATCCTACCAGTTCAGCAGAAACAGTTGTTAAAAACCTAGCAGAATACACACAAAATAGGGTAGGGTGGAGAAACTCTTACTGAACTCTTTGTTGTTTAGTTAGAATATCACAACTGCATAAAGACTGCCTATGTGGCCATAAAGGCTGCTGTGTGACCTCCTTCCTCCAGGGCAACCCTGCAGGGTTCACCAGCCGTTAATGGAATTTGTTCATTTTCTCTCCTTTATTATGTCAGAGAGTCTATTTAATCCCCAGCCACCTTCCCAGAAAGAGTCAATGGCTGGCTGCCAAGTGGGTTCTGGGCTCATTAACAGGGAGGCATCACATGACTCTCAGAGGCTTTCTGTTTTATCACGTTTGTCTGAGCCACAAGCGATGCTAGACTTCTTTGGCTGGCTCCCAGGAGGAGAGAGGGAGCAGCAGCCTTAGTGCGGAGGAATTTCTGGCTCTGGAGCCTGTAAGAAGTCTCAAAGAGGAAAGGGCAGTTACTCGGTTATGCTGTGAGCACTGCATCCTCTGCACTGAGCAACCTTTCCTACAAAGCTTCTTGGCGCAAAGTCCATAACACCCCTCCCCTCTTCCCTACCCTGGCTGCAGGACACTTCCAGGCTCCCAGAGCAGAGCAGGCATGCAGTTAAATAAACAAAGTCAGACAGCAAAGCACTGAGCAGCTGTAGGTTTGCACGGAGGCAAGCATGTGCTATACTTACAGTAGCCTCTGGACTGAACCTGCCCTGTTGTGCTGCCATAGTCTGGCACTTGAGCTGAAACCTGAGCCTGATCTCCCCCCTCCTTGGTTAGCTAATAGCTACTCCCCAGCTTTGTGTGAGCCAGTAAGTTACATTGCAGCCTGGCTAAAAATACAGGTGCTTTCCTTGCTCCAGGGCAACACTACAGGACTCACCAGCTGCTAATGGGATTTGTTCATTTTCTCTCCATTATTATGTCAGACAGCCTATTTAATCCCCAGCTGCCATTCCCAGAAAGAGCCAGTGGCTGGCTGCCAAGTCCAGCAGAGCAGACAGACAGGCTAACTTGCCAGGTATGCACATCCTTCAGGGGAAGGGGCATCCTGTCATCTTGGCCCACTCATGGGGATGAGACTCTGGAGGTCCTGCTGGGAGCTGGAGAGCCAGAAACCCTCTCTCACTTTGTCTTCTCCCCATAGACCAGGGGGACATGTTTCAGGGATACAAAGTGTCCTGGGATGTCAGACAGCAGCAGTAAAACAGCATCCCCATTTAGCACAGAGCTGACAGGAAGAAAGAGATCTCCAGGAAAGAAAACAACCCTGTGATGCCAAGGTGTGTGGATGGACAGACTGACTGTCATAGAATTATAATGTCATTGACTGCCACAGAAACCAGAGCAGCACCCAGTTAGCCATGGGAGGTGGAAGGGGTGGGATTTAAGTAATGACCATGGACCATGATAGCAGACGGTGGATTTCCAGAAATGGGACCTGCTGTGTCACTCTATAAAAGAAGGACAGAGAGGACAAGAGGCACAGCACATACAAACACTTAGCCCCTTAGTGTGACAGAAAGCTATGATTTGTATAATATTGTAAGCTTATGATTATCAGAAATATACTATGCATTATGTAAAAAACAATATTCCTGTAATTCAAATATGCAGGTATGAAGAGCAGTCATGTTTGGTGTCATTTTAATTCTTGTGAAACACTAACAACAGTAATATAAGAATACCATAATCAAAATATGTTTGGTTTACATGCAGAGTTAAGGTCCTTGCAAATTCAAACATGCTCCAAAAAGCAAATTAAGGCTCCTGCCTTAACATCCGTGCCATATAACTAGTAAAGATGTTGTACAGTCTCACTTACAACTTAGGCTCTATGCACCCACACTTTGCCTTGGTCTTTCAGCCCCATTCCTATTTGGGCAACACTCAAACTGGGGAATGGAGGGGGTGAGGGGTTGTGGCGTAACGGAGCCCACTGGGGTTCACCCCAGCCTCCCGGCACCCCGTTACCCACTTATTATCTGGTCTCTTCCCGCTGCCACAACCCAGAATATTTACTTAGACTGCAAGTCCCATCCCTCTGGGGAGAATGAGACCTCTATCCTTTGCTTTAAACAGCCAGGCTCGCAAGCCAGAATAAAACAGTTCCCAATTTCTGCTGCCTGAGCGTACAGAGGCGTATTTGCTAACACACACACACACACACACAGATCTTTTAGATAAAAAAAGGGAATATTACTTTAATGATAATATAAACCCAGCATCACCGGCTGCAACCATGTGAGGCATATTGAATCCTTGAGCAGAAGCAATTGATCAGAACAGTTTAGGCACAATGGCCTTTTTAGTAGCATCTAGCCTAAACTGGTCCCTCAGATGTAACATTAAATTACTCACAGCTTCAGGTGAGCCTTTGCCTTGCAGCAAAGGGGTTCAGTCCTTAGGTTCAGTTTAGTCCAAACAGGCCACTAGTCATTCCCTTAGCTCCATAGCACAAGGTCAGTGTCTCAGAGCAAACAGAAGACAAGATGGAAGACTCTCCTTGAGAGGTGTGGCTTTTCTTTTTAAAAGCCCCCTACCCCTCAATCGTGATTGGTCCTTGGGAGGTTACCTGGCTGTACCTACTCCAATCAGAGAATGACCCCTCCAGCCATGCTGGCTGTAGGCCCCTTCCCCTGGGATTGCGAAATCCTGCCATGCAGCCGGTTGCGAAATCAGGCCTAGTCAACCTGGAAGCCAGAGTGTCAGTGAAGATCACCTGGAAAGAGCAGGGTTGCTCCTGGCAGCTTCTGCCACAGGGGGTGGCAGAGGGGGTCAGGAGGGGGTGATGTATATGGGGGGAAAAAAGTTGATGGATGTGGAATGTGTACACACAGACAAGAGTGGGGGCAATCATGTCCCTGTGCAGTTTGGAAGCAACAGGGAAGCTGAGGACACTGCTCTATAAATTGTTGATATGAATTTCAAGTTGGATACATGTGGAAATGAATGACATTGCACGAAATGGAGCCAACAGCAATGGCAGTTTGTCTGTTGCAGATCCCATTAACTTGCTGTGAAATAATACAATAGAATGGAACCGCATCTTTGGGAGTGGTGGGAGGACAAGAAGGTGTGCAATAATGAGGAACGCACCAGACACAGTGATTGGAATGGGTGGAATGAGAGGGAGGAACAGGGGAAGGGTTCAGCAGCATTAAATGACAGAGGGAATACAATGGCAAACAGGTAGAATGGGAAGGTTCTGAGTAAAAAAAGATATTCAGAAGAGTGATACTATACCATGGACAGCACTTCTATGCAGTCCTATCATTTCACCCAGTTCCAATAGCTGCCTCCCTGTTGTTCCATTCCCTGTTTCCTCCATCTTGGTTATCCCACCTCCTCTCCCGTGTTTTTTTTTGTTGTTACTTGTTTTTCCATTACACACACACACACACACACACACACAGAGCGTTACTCCTGTTCCCTGTGAGAATTCCTCCTCATTGTATTTTTCACAAATGTTGGGTTCTCTGTGAGGGGTGTGTGGGTTACTGGGGAGGGAGGCGGGGGTTGTCCCCTAATATACACCCCCCCAACACTGCTCTGCTCAGGGCCAGCCCAAGGGTTTGAGGGGCCATGTGCCAAGCCTTGCTGTGGGGCCCCAAAGGCTGGCTGGTCTGTTGGCGGCAAAGCCGCCGGTAGGCTGGCGGCACCTTATGGCTGGCAGAGCACTTGGAAGGGGCTTGTACATTGTAGGCGGAGCCCTGGCAGACCTCTAGGGAGGGGCTTGTACATTGTAGGCAGAGCCTCCAAAAAATCCAGCAACAAAGAGTTTTCAGCATTAAGATGTGATGGGCAGAATATTAGTTTACACTGGGAACTCCTTGCTGCTGAGTAAAATCCTGCCACTTGGAGACTGAGAGAACCCTCCTACTAGCATCTCATCCAGTACTTACTTAAATCCATTTATTGTTTTTGCCAAAGGCCATAACAAAATCCATAAAACATAACACAGCACAATATTCCCATGAACTTACCCATAGGCTAGTTCTTTATATAGTTCAAGGACATAGAGAAGACATTAAAAGGTAACCATTAGCCACCTGGCTAGCATAATTTCTTCAAACTCATAGTTACGCAGCCCCTTTCTCCCTTGGGTTGACCCTATTGGAGACCAAGTCCTAACCAGCACTGGGGATCCCCTGACTACCTAGGGGCACTACCACCAAGTTGGTCTAATTAACAGTCGGATCTTTATGGGCATCCCTTGCCCTAATAAAAACTTGAAAAAATTTGGCCACCGCCCTTGCCATTTCAGAATCAGCGCTGCCGAGTAGGCTTGCCACCAGGCCCTCCTGGTCACTTGTAGGAATGAATCTTCCCAAAACCACTGTTCTTGCCCCTGCCAAAGCCGGGCAATAAAGCAGAATGTGGCTGGGGGAATCCATCTCGGGGACTTTGCAAAGTAGGCAGTGTCTCTCCTCTTTAGGGGTGGCCCTCCATCTTCCATCCCTCATTTCTGAGGGGTACACATTGCACCTCAGGCTGGTAAAGGCTCTTCGGCGTCCAAAATCCAGCCACTGATATAAATAACTCCACTCCCCCACCACCCTGCTCTGGGGGCGGTACGCTGGAGCAACCTTCTGTACAGCTGTACAGAGAGGAGCACCCTCTTCCGCTGCAGTTCCTGGTCTAAAATCCTCCTCATTAATAGAGACTTGGCCTGCTCCGGGCCCAGCTGTCCCAGGGCCTCTCTAGAGAACCCTTGGGGCTTCACCATCTCCTCCACCTGCCCAATCCATGAATCTGCAAGCCCTTCTCTCACCACCATATTAAGCAGAGAGTCCTCCTGGGAGGGGAACAGGGCCACCCTAACCCAATATTTCATGATCACTGCCATGGCACGGGACCCTCCTACAATAGCATCTCATCCAGTAAGTGGATGGGACTCCATTAGGACAACTCTCTCTCCATCAGTGGTAGTGCCATAGCAGGATAAAAAAATCCTGTTCACATATTTAAAACATACAAAACCTCTGGGCCACATCAAAATAGCTGCATGCTATTAACAATACTTGATCACACAAGCACGTTCATATTTAGTAAAAATAGCATGTGAGGAGCCACTCGAAGAAGAACAGAAGGTTGCTACCTTGTAAATAAGGTTCTTTGAGATGGCTCCAAACATTCTCACTACACCCACCCTTCCAGCCTCGCATGGAATTTTTCCCTTATATTTCTAGAAAGGGTTGGAAGGAACTGTCATTCTGAGGGGGGAGAGCACTTTTTATACTACAGGAGCTCGAGACCTTCATGTGGCTATTATTTGAATAGGGTGAGCCTGCACAACCCAGTTGTGAGAATGTTAGATGCCATCTCGAAGAACCTCCTTTACTTGGCAACAACCTTCTGATCAGCACATGGGGAGGAGCTGTTTGTAAACAAACAGCTTTATCTACCAGTCCAATCGGGTTTGTGCCAGCTGCTGCTGCTGCTGCTGCTGCTGCAGTGCTACAGAAGGGAGAGGCAGGTGAGGGATGGCGTGAGCCTGGCGATGGAGGGGAGGGGGGGTCATGTGTCAGTTGGCAGGAGGGGCCCAGGGCAGCGGGGGGGGAGAAGACTGGACAGGCGGGTGGCAAACTGCGGCGTTCTATACTCCGTCTCCAACCCGCGGCCCCTCCCTCGGAGTCCGCCGCAGGGCCATGTGCCTGGGCACCGGTGGCACATGCCTCAGGCCGGCCCTGGCTCTGCTCTTCCTGATACAGACACTTCCCCAGCTATTTTTCCCTGCTTCCGGCATCATTGATGCATACACACCAATTATTTATCTGGATTGTCCTGCATGAACCCACCTCAACACCTGCTGTTGATGAAAACAGTTGTCACACTCCCCAAATACCCCCACTCTTGTCTGTGTGTCTTTCCCCCATATAACACCCTCATAATACTCACTTGTACCATTCTCCCTAACCCAAATGAAAGCCTCCTCCAGTCCCCAGCTTGAGTGTTGACCCCAACCTGCAGAGGAAGAGAATTGGGGCTGAATGACCAAAGCGAAGTGTGGGTGCATGGAGCCTAAGTTGTAAGCGAGCACAATATGTGAAACTGTATAACATCTTTACTGGTTACATGGCACAAACGTTAAGGCAGGAGCCTTAACTTGCAATTTCCATGCTTTTTGGAGCATGATTGAATTAGCAAGAACCTTAACTCTGCATGTAAACCAAAGGGTTTTTTATTGTGGTGTTTCCAGGTTTTTCAAAGGATACAGTGCATAGAAAAGTTCTCCTGCTGGCACAGTACAACTATGAGCAGCATAAGATGGAGGTGAGTTCCTCTGGCTATGACATGCACAGCAGCTGAAAGGTGAGGTAGACATCTCCAACTTTGAGAAATTGTGACTTTTAAAGGCATTTTTAAGTAGAAGCAGGAATACATGTTTTATTACATAATTTGGGTATATGCCAGGTTGAATTTCAGCTCCTACACCCTGAAAACCCTACAAAACAAAATGGCAGCATGTTTTCGCAGAAAATGAAAGATCAAAGCAGACTACAAGGAATATGATGCTGGAAATGAATTTTTAAAACGTATAAATCTGGTACATATCATCCCAGTATAATACATTTCATGTCTAAGAATATCGCAATGGTATGCAGCTGCCATACTGGATCCAACATGGCTGCCATTGATAACAAAGTGCAAAAAATTAAGACGGAAAAAGCTGAACTCACCTATATATCATCCTTCAAGAATATATGTAGGGAACAATCCAATGACCCACATACACCACCCGCAGGTGTCGTGCTCAGGCCAGAACGTGTTTGCTGACGTGCGCATGCATGTGCCTGCATTCTGGCCATGCGCTGGGGGGGGGGGGTTGGCGTACATGGGCCATAAGATTGTCTCCATGATGTTCAAAAGTACCCCAGTGGTGCCACAGTCACCATATTGGACCCAACATCACAGCCAACTTAACTTTTGACAGCTAATTTTGAGTTTTCTAATATGCTAAATTTTTTGTTTCAGATGCATAGTCAACCTGGAGTGTAATATTACTGAATAAGAAGACATCTTTTGTATAGTGCTGAAGCTGTTGAATTGGACAAAACTTGTTGCAATGCCAAGTGAAGTCCATGCAAGCTTTGTGCTGTGTTAATATTACACCAACTTCTGTGCTTTGATAACCCAGTATAGAAATAAAAATAGTACCAACAAATCATAGATCCAAAGCTTAGCAACAAATCATGGATCCAAAGCTTATCTTGAAGAGAACTATTAATAGTAGCTCTGTTGGATCTGAACTATTGATCGTTTGTGAGGATGAGAAGATGGAAAAGTTATTAAACTCCACTGAGCAAGGACTCTTCAGCCTCAAAGAAGTGGAAATTGCCAGACATAAAATGAGAAATATTAAAAACCGTGATATTATAGGCAGAAAGAACTGAAAATGTCCTGACTTCAGACATGAAGTGCTATTTCATACCACAAGTCATGCTACTCTAGCTTTGGGTTAGGGCGAAAGCCAGTGCTGTCAATAAATATTTATTTGCTACTCTAGCTACACTAGTAAACAGAAAACAGGTAGACTAACTAAAAGTTCTTCTAGCAGTACTGAAAATAGTCTGCTTGGCAATTTGCAACCACATTATGAGGCTTCTCAAAGTTTTCAACAAACTCTTCACAGCTCAACACAACCAATGGACTGGCAATATTGTATGTTTTGTCAAGAAATAGACACAAGGAACTTATGTTCAAGTTCAAGTTTATTATTATGGATACCAGCTTCCATCATCATCCAAAAATACAACTGAACAATAATAAGTATAACATACAAAAAAACACAAAACAATCACTTAATGTTGGAAAGGAACCTACGCCTAAGCTCTTCTGCCCTGAGGGAAAATGCTGCTAATCGAGCCAGATAACTCTCACTCTCTTGTTGCATAATCCATACTACCTTCTCTCAGTCGGAGAAAGCGTCAAGAGCAGGGGGCAAGGGGAATAAAAATTGATTCCTAATATCTTTATACAGGGGACATTCAAGAACATAATGAATGGTGTCTTCAATTGCCCCTGGACAACTAGGACAGGATCTCTCTTCTCTAGGTACCCCCACACTATGTCCTTCCAAAATTGTGGAAGGCATTTGCTCAAGCCTTAACCTAGTGAGGGCCATCTGAAGTTTCCTAAGGACAAATATTTATCTGAACCCCCACCACGATTCCACATAATGTACAAGGGAGACGAACTTGTGTTCAGTATCAACACTCAAGGCAAGCAAACAAATTCTCAACTTGGCTAAATTTGTAAAACCTTTTTTTCCCCGTTTATCAGGTGTGAATGATCTCATTGCATCAGAAGGAAAATACCATCTATCATGCTACAGCCAGTTCCTAAAAGACTGCAAAAATAATGAAACTCTGAACAGGGACAGTGAGTTCACTATGGTATGGTTAGTCCAGGAGCTAATTGTTGCTGCAGAAAAGGGACATGTGCTGGAGCTCTCAGAAAAATGGAACAGGTACTTCAGTATAGCAGAAGGTGCAAATGTTACAGTACCAGCATCCTTTCAGAGTAGAACATCTTCCTTCAAGCAGAAGCTCGAACAGCATATGTCTCATGTATATGGCCCCATTGTCGTTCGAAGGAAGCAGATAGGAGAACAAATAACAGTGTTTACACCCAAAAGGTTTGCTCATAGTCCAATCAGCAAAGACAAGGATGTGCCTATCAAACTGTTCTGCCCACAAGATGAAGAATTTCTTGAAATCGTTCACGCCATGTTGACATGGCAGCAAGGTTTTGAAGCCAGCTCTCCAGGGTCTCCAGCAGAGGCCTCACTTAGGCATGCTAACTGAGACTCTTGAGGATCCTTGGCAGAGACCTCACCCAGACATGCTACCAGAGATCCTGAATCGGAGATGTCAGGGATTGAACTTGAGGCCTTATACAAGCAAAGCATGTGGTCTATCACCTGAGCCATGGCCCACCCTGAACATATGCCAAGGTGCTGAACATATGCCAAGATTTTGTGTATAACGTTATATAAATAAATGAATATAACATTATATAAATAAATATAACATTACTGAAGGAAAACACTGGACAGCAAAGCACATAGGTTCAGGTAGCACTCTCCATCAGGCAACTCGTTCAAAGGAGTTAGTGCAGCTCTTTCATCATGCTGGCCATATAATCAGTTATGAGAACATCTTGCAGCTCGATACAGCATTGGCAGAGAGAACCCTAGAGTCAATGGATCATGTGTTCCCAGGAAAATTAGTGAATGGGTGATTCCTTCACTTCTCATGTGACAACATTGAAATAAATGGTAAGACCCTTCATGGACAAAATACCTTCCATGCAACGCAAGTTGTGTCTGGCAAAGAGGCCCTGAGGGGATCAACATTCTTAAGGAAATGGTTCCTTCACAAAGAACATTTTTTGAAGTCCCACCAGTGATGGAGAAATTGATTCCATGTGAAGTCCCACCAGAATGTATTACATATATTAAACCACCTGTTACCAGTGCACAAAGTACTTTGACAATTGAACGTAGTGCAGCAACACTTGAAGCATATGCAACAGACATGGCGTTTGTTTTTAGTTGTCAGTGTCAAACATCTGAAGACACAAACTGGAGAGTGTCCAATGAAAAAAGAAGCACACGAGATCCTAATGTCACAACAGTAGGTTACATGCCTATTATATAAGCGCCAGCACCTGACATAGGGTGATTTCAGACGTGACTGGGTGAATATTCACCCTGCCACGACCACAGTCAAATGCGGGCTGCGGTGAACTGCGGTGAACGTCTGTTTGCCACCCGCCAGATGTTCACCACAGTCAAACACGGCCCGCGTTTGCATTGACCACGCTTCGTTACCTCTCACCACCTGGAGGTAACGAATCATGGTCAAAGGCCACCCTAGCCGTGGTGAAGGGTTCGTCATGTCTGTTTACTCACCCTTCACCATGGTTGGGGTTTGCCTTCCCGGTCCCGGGTGGGAGATGCAGCCGGATAGGCCGCACTTCCTGCCCATTGCGCTGGGGGGCGGGCCGACAGCGGCGTGCAGGGGGTGGGGCCGTGCGGCCGCACGCAACACCGCACAGCCCCGCCACCTCTGTGGTAGGGTGAGTCAACAGACGTTACGGCCGCCGGAATTGACCGCGGGCCGTGGTGTCTCTGTTCGCCCACCCCTTGACCCCAGCCCATGGTCCGAACCACACGACGGCCTGCAGTCAATTCGGGCGGCCATAACGTCTGAAATCACCCATAGACACCCCCAACACAGTTGTGGCCAGGTGTCAATTTGTGGCTACCAACCTCGGGCAGAAGTATGTAGTTCTCACTGTGGATGAAGCCCTATATTGCAAACTTATTGTACTTAAATGGGCTGTTCCAGAATACCAAGATTTCTTGATAGCACAGTTGGGTGCATTACATACAACAATGAACTTTCTGGAAGTTATTGGCCAACACACAATTTTCAGGCCTGTTGGATGCTTGGGTGCAAAGTGGTATGCTGGAATCTAACTCTGCAAGACAGATGATATCAGGCAAATCCTATGCCAGACGCTCGAGGGCACACAAGCTCACATTCCAAGTCATGTGGAGGATCATTATGCCTCACTTTATGAACTTCCTTCAACAGCAAGATGGTCCTTTAAAGGCTGAACTCCCAGAAATGATTGCACGTGATGACATGAACAATTTGATCTCAGTTTCTAGCAAGTGAGCCAGTGCTGGAGGTAATAAATTCCTTCATCTCAGAGAAGAAGAATCCAAACTTCCTGTTTTGGTGGGAGTATATGAACATGGTTATGATCCTATCTGCCTTTATGTGAGCACAAAGGGATGGCATCTGGGACTTACATCTTGATTCTTTCTGATCAATGCTGCCTTTCTTTATGAGGTACTCTCATATTAACTATACCCGCTGGGGAACCGTATACCTGAGTGAGATGCACCAGCTACCAGATGAAGTTAAAGAGGAGTTCAGGAAGGGAAACTTTGTTGTTAAGAGGTCTCCATGTAAATTTAATTAAGTGGACCCTGACCACAGCCAAGAATGGTTAAATGCTGTTGGCAAAAAAAGGAGGAATCATTGGCATCACCAAAACAAACTCTGCTTTGAGCAAATGGGCTCTATCATACAATGAAAGGGCTGAAGTTGCTTGTGACACTAGATCATTGTTTAGAGCAGATCATGATGATCTCATACACAATCAACCACTGGAAGGAAAATATGTGATGCAAAGGATGAGGCAATGTTACTAGCTATTTTACAGACATTTAACATTTTTTCTCATGAGGCTCCAACTCTTCTACAGAACATTGCAAACAAGGACTTGGTAATGGTAGCTATTCAGGATTTGGTTCTGAATGTTAGGAAGTTAGGACAAGAACAATTAGAGAAGTCTGTCAGAACAAGACTGGTCAGAACAAACAATGATAACATCAAGTTTCCCAACCCAGTGAAGAGCAATGCCTTGACCTTTGATTCATTGTATGCAGTCAAAAGGAAGACAACTGCAAAGAAGGATGAGGTACTAAAAATAGACAGAAGAATCATTGAAAGACTAGAGATAGTATATGCAGCTGGACGACAGGTGGAACTCAACGATATATTGAAACACGAGTTACTAGCAATAGTGAAAATGAACGGAGGGACATAAAGCTGGGTTATCAGAACTGTTAGCTTCAAAGGTTGATAGTCCTTCACCTCTACTTGATATGGATCTTGGCACTGATGAAAACTTAATTATTGATGGACAGGCACTAGTACATGCAGTTCGTAAACCACAAGGAGTAGGAATCTTCGGAGATTTGGCTGATGTCTTCATTCGATCTGTTATTCATGCAGGTGCAAAGTACAGTCACATTGATGTAGTATTCGATAGATACTACGATGTATCAATTAAGACAGATACCAGACTGAAGCATGCACAAGAAAAAAATGGTGTCAGAAGAGTGGTGAAAAGCAAAACTATTCAATTACCTGAAAATTGGCAAAAGAAAAACACAAAACACCCACCAACAACCCATAGCTCTTGAGGATAACAAAGCAGATCTTGTCAGATTCCTAAGTGAGCACCTCATTGCCAAAGCTCCAAATGATAAGTTAGTCATTGTAGCTGGTGGGTTCTGTGATGAGGAAAATGTTGAATCATACTATCCAGATATGAGTGTTATGGCAAAGCCCAAAGAAGCAGTCACCAGAATTGTCCTCCACTGTATCAACAGAAAATTACCATACATCGTTGTAGCTTCCCACAATACTGATGTCATGATACTGTTACTTCACACTTTCATAAGATGAACTGTAAAAAATTATGGATGAAAGCTGGAATATCTAAAGTGAGAAAATATATCCCCATTCATTCCATTATGGAAGAGATGCCCTACAGCACAACTGTATTATCTGCTCTCCTACCTTTCTGTGTCTTAACTGGATGCAAAAGTACATCCTATATTGCTGGTCATTAAAAAAAAAAAAAACATGCTTCAAAGTGTTTGAGAGGCATTACAAGCTTCTGAATAACCTTAGAAAATGTGAACTCACAATAGAAACATCCAAGCAAGCAAAGGCCTTCATGTGTAGGCTCTACAATGTCTATGATACAGACAACATGGACTGTGCTTGAGAAATTTTGTTCAAGAAATCTGTACCCCAGGACAGACTTCCTCCTACAAGTGATGCCATGTTGTTTCATATTAAGAGATGTCACTATTAAACAGCTGTGTTCAGACAGATGGACATCAAGTATCCAACATTGCTGCCACCTGACACAATGGATTGGAACTTGGAAGTACAAGGGCAGTGGCCTGGTACCAATCCTTATGCCTATCTCACCTGTGCCTAAAGCAAAGCTAGCCACGACTTCATGTGCCTGCACTACCAGGTGTAAATTATTATTGTGTAGTTGCAGAATCTTTAAAACGTGCACGTTGCCATGCAGGTGCAAAGACTTTCAAGATACATGTTTTAATGATGGTGACCATGATGAAGAGTCAGAGGATGAGTGAACCGTTCGATTGTGTACTGAGCAATTTTTAAACACATCTTAGAAGCAGTAAATGTGCGGGAACCTGTGAACTTGTGAAAACCATAATGAGATTAGGCAGTAACCCCAAATTCATTTTCCTTAACTCACAAAACATAAAATTTGCCCAATCCCTGAAATCAGAAACATGACAAAAGTGAAATTAGCAGTCATGTTGGATCCAATATGGTGGCTGCATACCACTGCGGTTCTCTTAGACATGAAATTATTATACTGGGATAATATTACCAGATTTATGTGTTTTTAATTCATTTCCAGCATCATATTCCTTGTAGTCTGTTTTGGTCTTTCATTTTTAGTGAAAACATGCTCCCATTTTGTTTTTAAGGGTTTTCAGTGTGAAGGGGCTGAAATACAGCCTGGTCTACAGCGAACTCAGATTCAGCATACCCAAAACATGTAAAAAAAGAACTTGTATGCCTACTTCTGCTCAAAAATGTCTTTAGATGTTTATTTAACCACAAATCTCCAATTTCTGACCTGTCAAGCAGTACCAGCTCGCATACTGTAAGTCCCTCAGGGCAGGGACCCGTCTCTAATTAATTATTGCACAGTGCCAGGCACATAGTTGATACTATGTGGACGCACTCGCCAGCTACTGACCTGTCTCTAATCTTCCCTTTTTAGGGAAGTTTATTGAGCGGGCGGTGGCGATCCAGCTCCAGGCGCATCTAGATAGCATTGGTTTCCTGGTCGCTTTTCAATCTGGGTTCCGCCCGAGACAGCATTGGTGGCCTTGGTCGACGATCTCCGCCTGGAGATGGATGCAGGATGTTCGACATTTCTCATCCTGTTAGAACTCTCGGCCGCTTTTGACACCGTGGACCATGGGCTGCTGCTGAGACGGCTGCGTGACCTGGGAGGTCTGGATGGGACTGTTCTTGAATGGTTCCGCTCATTCCTCTCAGGAGAAGCCAGCGGGTAGTGTTGGGAACTGAAACATCTTGCCCCCGTACTTTATCCTGCGGCATTCCGCAGGGTTCTATTCTGTCTCCATTGTTATTTATTGTATATATGCAGCCTTGGGGGAGGTTGTGAGAGGGTTCGGGGTGCGATGTCACCAATATGCTGGTGATACTCAGCTGTACGTCTCTTTTTCAGCTGACCCAGACCCTGCTGTCTCGTTGCTATCCCAGCGTTTGGAGGCCGTGGCGGAATGGATGTGGCAGAGCAGACTGAAGCTCAACCCTGATAAGACGGAGATGATGTTGGTGGGGGGGTTCGCCCTCCCATAGCTCAGCAGGTTCGGAGTCTGGGGGTGATTCTGGATGTGGATCTCTGCCTGGAGCGACAGGTGGAGGTAGTGGCGAAGGCCACTTTCCGCCAGTTATATCTCGTGCGGAGGCTGAGTCTGTATGTCTCCGGCCCAGACCTGGCCTCCCTCATCCATGCCTTCGTCACCTCGAGGCTGGACTACTGCAATGTTCTCTATGTGGGGCTGCCCTTGTTCCTGGTTCAGAGGCTGAAGATAGTGCATAATGCGGCGGCCCATCTCCTGTCGGGGACGGGCCATCAGGAGCACATAATACCTGTGCTCCAGACTCTGCACTGGCTGCCAATAGCGTGCTGAGTCAGGTTCAAGGTATTGGTGTTAATCTATAAGGCCCTTCACGGTCTGGGCCCCTCATACCTCAGGGACCGCCTCGCCCTCTGCGACCCAGAGTGGCTCCTTTGGTCCACCGGGGGTGCCTTCTTGGAGGTCCCCCGCATAAAGCGGGGGGTTACAATGGAGAGGGCGTTCTCAGTGGCTGGGCCCCGGCTGTGGAACTCCCTCCCAGAGGAAGCATGACTGGCCCTGAGTCTGCTGGCCTTCCATCTGGCCTGCAAGACATGGCTGTTCTTCAAGGCCTTCGGAGGTGGGGAGGGGAGGGTGGGCTAAATTTTTGTATGGGGGTATTTTAAAATTGTTTTAAATATTTGTGTAGATTTTTATATTTTGTATATATTGTGATAAATTGTTTGTTTTCTGTTGGAAGCCGCCCTGAGATGCCATAGGCATAGGGGGCAGCATATAAATGAAATAAAATAAATAAATGCTCCATGCAAAATAAATAAATGTCTCTAATGCTCCATTATAAAACATGAACATTCTGTTATTTATAACATAGAGATGATTTACACTATCATTATGATATTGATCAGAGAGGATTGCGAAGGTAAGAGGCTGGAACTGTCCAAATTTCAGGCAAATCAGATTTAAAGTGGCTGAGTTATAGTAGTTCGAAGACTGGAGGTTTTTTTTCACTTTTGTAGAGCATAGTGACCGTTTAAAACTGATCAGGGCATGGGGGGTTTACGTTTGTTTGGAGAAGCTGTGAACATAATAGAAAATTAGAGCCTGTCGGTGAGGTGTGCCTTTTTCCCCTTTATCTAAATTTGTCCAGTACTTTACAAGTTATTGTGTCAAACTTGCAATGTTACCAAAAGAGAGAGGATAACACTGAGCTTTCTAAATGGTAGTGCAGAAGCCGTATCTGCCATTTAGAATGTTCAGATCAAAGGATAGAGGGGTGGGGAAAAGGTGAGCTGGGGTTGTACAGTGGTTGCAGCTGGCTTGGTCAGGTCACAGTCGGGGGAGAGGTACTTTCCCCCTGATCCGTTTGGGGCCACCTGCTCTCCTAGTCTGGAGCTTCTGCAGGGGAAGTCCCCCTTTGCAAAGGGCCAGTTGGCTGCTGCCTCTCCTGGCCAGTTCCACTGACTCCCCTCCCCCAATGAAGGCACCACCTCCTGAACTGCCTGAGCCCCTCTGCAAAGTTGTGTGCAAAGGGAAAGAGCTCGGATATGCTCTCTCCCCTCATGCACAGCTTTACAAGCCTTTAAGCAGTCAGGGAGTTTAGGAGGTGGTGCCCTGGCAGTGTGGAGGACAGGGGAGACAGTGGATCTGGGCAGGAGAGGCTGCAGTGCAGCAGGATGGTCTGATCCTGGACTCTGAGGCAAGTTCAGGAGAGAACAATCCTCCACCCTGGCTCCCCATGCCTCCTAGGACACAAGAGAAAACTGTGCTCTGGGACACAGGCTCCCAATGCCCCTAGAACAGCCCAGCAACTGGGAGGGGGGCACCATGTACATTTAAACCTCACTGTAATGTGTCTGCATAATGACCCTCAGCATTTCTAAGGAGGGGGACACCATGTGCATTTAAACCTCACTGTAACATGCTCTGCATGTGTTTCTAAAGTGTTTAGTGTTTCTAAAGAGCTGTGGGCTGCTCCCCTTCTTATGGAGTAATAATCAGGGGGCACATCTAATCCCTCTCAGTGACCAAAATGACGGGTGGAGCTGAAGTTGGGGGAGTAGTCCCTGCACCCCAAAACTCAGGTAAATTAGCGGAAATGGTTCTTAAGAACAGATTTACTGAGCATATTTATAAACATGACATGAAGAGTCAACATGAATTTAGGAAAGGAAACAGGGAAGTCATGCTTCACTAATGTATTGGAATTTTTTGAAGGTACAAATAAGCAAGTGGGTAAGGGTGAGTCGGTCATTAATATAGTGTATCTGGACTTTCAGACTGTGTTTGATAAGGTCCCTCATGAGAGACTCTTGAGGAAATTAAAGAGTTATGGGATAGGAGGCAGTGTCCTATTGTGGATCGGCAATGGCAACTGGTTAAAAGACAGGAAGCAAAGAGTAGGACTAAATGGTCAGTTTTCACAGTGGAGAGAAGTAACTAGTGGAGTGCCCCAGAAATCTGTACTGAGACCAGTGTTGTTTAATATATTCATTAATGATCCGGAGAAGGGAGTAAAGAGTGAGGCAATCAAATCTGGAGATGACACAAAGTTATTCAAGGTAGTTAAAACCCAAGTGAACTATAAAGAATTGCAGGAAGATCTTCCAAGACTGGGTGATCAGGCATCTAAATGGCAGATGAAATTTAATGTGGACACGTGTAAAGTGATGCATATAGGAATAAATAACCCAAACTATATGTATAAAATGTTGGGTTCTAAATTAGGAATTACCACTCAGGAAAGGGACCTTGGAATTATTGTGGACAATATATTGAAGTCAATTTATTTGACTATTCACCATTAAAAGAAAATAAATCAAAATACAGCTAGGATGCACAAAAAGCACACACCATTATCAGGGCCCCGAGGGAAATGCGGGTCTGCGATTCGCAGATTTCCTGCAGAATTCCCCTCCCCCGCAGACTCTCCTGTCTCACTTATCCCAGCGCAGAATTTTTAACCTGCGCTGGGGAGATGCGGGGCAGGAGATTCCACGGGAGGAGGGGGGATGAACACACCCTCGGGGCTTCCCCTCCCCAGCCTCCCCAGATGCCAGGGCTTGCTTGCCCCCTCCCCCTTCCCAATTTAGAAGTTAAAATTAACTTAGCAGTGTCTGTCGGCAGCAGAAGCCGCTCCCCTCACCGTGCTCGTCTCCACCCGGCTCCAGGGACTCTCCGAGCAGCACAGCCAGATGATGTCATCCAGTGCAGGGGGAGGCAAGTCTTCCCCCCCCCATGCACAGTGAGGTGCTGAATCAGGTCCTGACTCCCGCAGATTTTTTAAAAAAAATTCCGCGAAAGAATCGGGGCCCTGACCATTATACAGTATGGCATTATAACAAACATTTCTTACGGCGAAGCACCAGATGTGGACAATACATTGAAATCCTCAGCGCAGTGTGTGGCGGCAGTCAAAAAAGCAAAAAGAATGCTAGGAATCATTCAGAAAGGGATAGGGAATAAAACTGAAAATATCATAATGGCTCCTGACAGGGATGGGACAATGTGAGCACATAACACCGGTGTTCCACGCTCTGCACTGGCTGCCTATAGTGTACCGAGCCAGATTCAAGGTGTTAGTACTGATTTACAAAGCCCTACATGGTCCGGGCCCCTCATATCTTGGGGACCGCCTCACCCTCCAAGCCTCAGAGCGATCCCTTCGGTCCACCGGGGGCGCCTTTCTGGAGGTCCCCCGCCTAAAGCAGGGGGCCACAATGGAGAGGGCTTTCTTGGTGGCTGGGCCATGGTTGTGGAATACCCTCCCAGAGGAGGCTCACCTGGCCCTGGGCCTGTTGGCCTTTTGACGTATTTGTAAGACTTGGCTGTTCGCCCAGGCCTTTGGAGGGGAGGGTGGGGTGGTGGGTTAATTTTTGTGTGGGGTGTTTTAAATTTGTTTTATGTTTTAAAATTGTTTTAAAAACTGTTTTATATTATGTTGGAAGCCGCACTGAGATGCCATAGGCATGGGGGGGTGGCATATAAGTATAACGAAATAAATAAAATAAATAAATAAATACTAGAACACTCTCTCTACTCTACACTCCATAAAATTAACTGGCAGCAGATTTAAAACAAAATAAGAGAAAGTATTTTTTCACTCAGCGCACAATTAACTTTTGGAATTTATTGTCAGAGGAAGTGGTCAAGCCCAGGAGTGTAATTAGTTTTAAAAAGGGATTGGATAAGTTCTTGGAGGATAGGTTTGCTATTAGCCAAGTAGGTTTTGGGGACATAACCTCTTAGTGTTGGAAACTGGAACAACAGGGAATGGATTTCCCATTGTGATCCGTTGGGTATTTCTCCCAAGAGACAGAGATTGGCCACTGTCTGAGACAGAATTCTGGGCTTGATGTACCATTGGTCTTACCCAATACAGTTCTACTTGTGTTCTTATACTCTGGCTTGCATCCTATCCCTCTCATTGTTCATGTCTCTTTGTTAAGTATTTGGTCACAACTTACTTTTTTTGAAAAGGTTTATTATAGCGTGGCGGGCGTCTTGGTTTACTGAGGGACTGTGAGGTATGAAGCAGGAAGGCAGGCGACTAGAGCGACACAAGTGTTGGACTCGCTCTGAATCTGACCGACTTCTCCGTAGGGCCCATTTACGGTCCTACGTTGAGGCTGTGAGGGTGGCAAAGAATTCTTTCTTTGCCACCCTCGTAGCATCTGCAAAGTTGCATCCAGCGCAGCTGTTCCGGGTGGTGCGGGGGCTGGTCAGTCCGGCCTCCCTCTGCCTGGACGGGGACTTGTCCCAGGCCCACTATGAGGAGTTTGCAATCTACTTTGCAGACAAGATCGCTCGGATCCAGAGCACCTTCGACACTAGATTAGAGACAGTAGGAATAGAGTGTGAGGTGATGGAGCACTGTCTGGTCCATCTTTCTGGGATGAGTGTCAGAAAGTGACGCCAGCTGATGCTGTGGAGATCCTGGGGTCAGTGAGGGCCACTAGTTGTGTATTAGATCCTTGCCCGTCCTGGTTGGTGAAAGCCTCCAGGGAGATACTGGGGTTGGTGCTGGCGGGGAAACACGTCCCTTTGGCAGGGGAGTTTGTCCCCCAGTCTCAAGGAGGTGGTGGGGCGCCCCCTGTTGAAGAAACCATCTTTGGATGTGGACGCACTCGCCAGTTACCGACCTGTCTCTAATCTTCCCTTTTTAGGGAAGGTTATTGAACAGGCAGTGGCCCTGCAGCTCCAGGCTCACCTGGACAGCATCGATTTTCTCGACCCTTTTCAATCAGGGTTTCAGCCCGACCATGGTGCAGAGACGGGTTGGTGGCCTTGGTAGATGATCTCCACCGGGAGATGGATGCAGGACGTTCAACATTACTGGCCCTGCTATATTTCTCGGCCGCGTTTGATACAGTGGACCATGGCTGCTGTTGAGATGATTGCGTGACCTGGTGGGTCTGGATGGGACCACCCTTGGTTGGTTCCAGTCATTCCTCTTGGGGAGGACCCAGTGAGTTGCCTTGGGAGCAGAAATGTCTAGCCACCGGGCCCTGGACTGTGGCATTCCGCAAGGTTCAATCTTGTCTCCTTTATTATTGAATGTATATATGCAGCCCTTGGGGGAGATCGTGAGAGGGTTTGGTGTGCGTTGCCACCAATACGCTGATGATACCCAGCTTTACCTCTCTTTTTCAGCTGACCCAGGGCCTGGAAACTACAGGTGAGCCTGATGTCAGTGCCAGGTAAACTAGCGGAAATGGTTCTTAAGAACAGATTTACTGAGCATATTTATAAACACTGACATCAGGCTCACCTGTAGTTTCCAGGATCACCTCTGGAACCCTTTTTAAATATTGATGTTACATTTGCTACCCTCCAATTCTCTGTCAGATTTTCCAGTCGGTTACACATTACTGATAGTAGGTCTGCAACTTCATATTTGAGTTCCTTCAGAACTCTGGGATGAATAGCATCTGGTCCTGGTGATTTGTTACTATTTAGTTTATTAGTTTGCTCTAGAACCTCCTCCAGAGTCACACTTATTTGTGACAGTTCTGATTCTTCAACTACAAAGACTCAGTCTGGCATAGTTATCTCCCCACATCCACTGTCTGTGAATAATCTGATTGATTTAACATCCTCAGCAGTGAAGACAGAAACAAAGAATTCATTCAGCTTCTCTGCAATGTCCTTATCTTTCCTGATTACCCCTTTCATTCCCTGGTCATCTATCTAATGACCGAACTGACTCTCTAGCAGACTTCTAGCTGTTTTTATGATTATTTATTTGTGTCTTTAGCGAGTCGCTCCTCAAATTCACTCTTGGGGTGTTTTTAAATGAGACACTTTCAATGCATGCCTCCCCTCCCCACATCCACATGCCCAAGTGCTTGTGTGAAAGTAGTCTGTGGAGAGGCACACTCCCATGAACCACACACCAGTCACCCATGGTCATGCATGGAGCACTGATGAAAAATCTGTTGTGCCGTGTGGAGGAAGGCAAAACAGTGCGTGGGGACAGGCGCCCATGCATCCTTTGTTCACGTGAACCCCAGGGCACCCACCCATGGCACTGCATAGGTCCACTGCTCCCACAGAGAATCCCCATCCAAAAGCCTAGAGCAGCTCCACATCTGTCATTGAAATGGCCATCCCCCTGATCGCTCCCACAGCCTTACCGGCAGCCCTTAAAGGATGCGCACATAAAATACAAACCTGCGCTGCTTAAAAACAACTCCACCCCCATCTGTAACATAGGCAGGCAACAGCGAATGCCATGGAGGGTAGATATACTGCCAGCCAGGTAGGTGAACAGCTGTCTGGGGAGGGGGGTTGCCAGGTGTGAGGAAATAGCTGTGCAAGGGGGAGCAAGGTAATAGGTGACAGCTGTATAATATCCCTTGCCAGGCAAATAACAGCACAGTGGCCACTAGGAGTACACCCTTGCAGGTCCCAGCAATGCAAGGTACACCCTCCACTACTCCCAGTCCCCGTGGCAGGCCCTGGTCAGACCAAAGCCTTCATCAGCCTGTGGGGGGAAGACAAGTTCCAGCAAAAACTTGTGAGATGCTACCAAAATGAATCAGTATACCAATGCATCTCTGAGGGAATGGCGTGGCTGGGATACACTAGGGACATGACCCAGTGCTGGAAAATGGCAAAGTAACTGAAGCATGACTACAGGGCATGTCATGACCAGAACTTCAGGTCCAGTCATCCCCAGTGTACAGAGCCTTACTACCAGGAGTGGAGCTGTTCCTCTGTATGGACTGTGAGATTGTGGCCTCCCGCATCTCGCTTTGCCAGAGGGAGAAAGCGGGTGGATACCACCCCCACCCCCTGTCCACTCCCAACCCAACTGATCCTGTCCCACCTCCCTCTCAAAGGTGCACCACAGGCAAAGGATCATGACTCGGCTGTCCCACAACTGGAACTGGTGTCCATGAACCCGACCACCAACAATGTGACCATCCACCTGCGTCTTGCCAAACTTGAAGGACACCCAGTGGAGCAAGCAGGGGTGAAGGTGGAGGGACCAGAGACCACAGATGCCACACCTGGTGAGGAACAGCAGGGCACTGGTAGGCATGGGGGGGGAAGAGGCACCAAAGCTGGGAAGGCAGCTGACACCGGTTGCTCAGGAGCACCAAACAAGAACTCTAATGGTCCACTATACCGTGTTCGCAGGTGACGAGGACAGCAAAGGGGTCCTGGAGGAGCAGCGTCAGGAACCAACATACCCAGCGATGGAAGGTGACCGAGAGGGCACAGAGGCAGGAAGCAGGTAGAGAGGGCATGGCAAAAACCAACCCAAACCATGAACTCGGGAGGAGGGACACAGCTGCACATGTATCCTGCTCTGGCATCCAGTGACACAGGTATCTGCCAATAAACTCCACCCCACCACAAAAGGAGTCCAGACGTTAGGAACACACAGAACAGACAGAACAGGTCTCAGATTCCTGATGCACATCCCAACCACTACCATATGCCACAAACACACTGTACACCAAAGCTGTCATGACCAGGCATCCCTGAAGCCGGCCCCCAGCAGCATGGCAGGGACACTACCATGTAGTGCCCCCAGCAAGCAAGGCAGGTCAGTCACCTGTTACGCTACCATTGATACAGCCATCCCTGCACATGACAAGATCCCTGTACAGGTGAAGTAATGGCTCACTTTTTTTCAATTCCACGGGTGAGGGTCTGGCACAGCCACAGCAATGGCCAGCCCCTACACCAGTGGCCTAGAAGAACAGGGACCTCTGGACCCATAACTGATGGCGGTGGGAGGACATCACAAGGGAACTGGTATGGGAAACCAGTAAACCACACTCACGGTGATTGAGATCATGGATGCCATCCAGGGGGTTGGATGGGAGAAGTGGAGGGCCTGTCACCATAACTAGGCAGAGAGCCAGGCTCTCACTGCCCAGGCATGCAATGAGCACCTGTGGGAGCGAAGGGACTCAGCCAGGCACCTGAAGAAGTTGCAATGCTCCCACAATGTGGTGGAACAGATAAACAATGAATTTTCAATTCAGACAGTTCATGCAGGAGTCCCTGGAACTGCAGTGCTCCCTCATCCACCACACTAGTTGCCCGGGGTCAAGTCTAGTATGCCCCACAGGTGCCTACACCTCCCCTCTGATCTTGGCCACCAGCCATGGTTTCCCTACCAGCCACCCCTTGCCGCCCCACACCACCTGGGACCTTCCTGTGCCCCCACCCACCCACCGGGGGGCATGGTGCCCAGAGCACCCCTATGGCCACACTATAGCCGACTAGCAGTTCATCTAGGGCCAGCAGACCACCATCAGCATCCAGACCACCAGCAGCAGCCACTGGACTAGCAGCAGCAGCAGCCTTGGGCGGAGGCACCAGTGCCCAAGAGGGATCGTTAGCCCATTACTGTCCGGGGCCAAGACCATGGAGGAGCTGGGAGGGCCAGAAACTAAGCCCTAAAACATGTGAGAAGTCACTAAATAAATGTATTTCACTGCATTCCCCGTCTTCGTGCTTTGATTGCACTAGCTGGAGATTAAACAGACTGCTCCGGGCCCTGGCGGTAGTAAGGATGGGCCATAGGACAGAGGGGCACAGTCCCCAGGGAGGAAGGGAAGGTATGCCCAACCATTGGTACGCTACAGGGGTTTACAATATGCATGTGCTGGGCAATGCAGCGATGTACACGTCCCTGTGTGGAGCAAAGCATATCGGACAGTAGTCTGTGCAGAACTACGTACACAGCACAATGGGTGGAGGCAAAGAGCCTCTGCATCGGTGTATGCAGCAGCACTGAGGGGTACAGGTAGACTTGCCATGTATGAACTGTTGTAGAGGACACCCATGGGTAATACAGGGTGGAGCCAATGCAGGCCTGCATCCTGTGGCAGCTATCCCTGGTTTGTAGTCATGTGTGAAATGAGCCTGCACAGGCCATCACTGGCCATGCACCACTCCACTTGACCTGGGCCCTGCTGAAACAGAGGCACTGGCACCTCACCCTGGGGTGTGAGGGGATAATCAAGAGTGGCTTCACCTGTCTCGCATATATTATTTTATTTTTATTTCTTTAAATTTATTGGCTGCCCCCTCATGCCTACAGACAATATTAATAAAAATCATCAATAATTAAAATATTTTAAAATAACCCCAACAACAATTTTTTAAAAATCTATAAAATCCCCCATCTCCCCTACCTACCCCACCCTCCCACTCTCGCCTTCAAAGGCCTGGGCGAACAGCCAAGTCTTGCAAGCTTGACGGAAAGCTAGAAGACCTGGGGCCAGGCGGGCCTCCTCCGGGAGGGAGTTCCAAAGTTGTGGCCCGGTCACCGAGAATGTCCTCTCCATTGTGGCCTCCCATTTAACACAGGGGACCTCTAAAAGGGCACCCCCCAGCAGACCGAAGGGCTTGCTCTGAGGCGCAGCAGGCGAGGTGGTCCCCGAGGTATGAGGGGCCCAGATCGTGTAGGGCTTTATAAATCGATACTAACACCTTGAATCTAACTTGGTATGCTATAGGCAGCCAGTGCAGAGTGCGGGGCACAGGTGTTATGTGCTCCCACCGCCCCGTCCCCATCAGGAGATGGGCCACCGCATTCTGCACTAGCTACAGCCTCTGAACCAGAAACCGCGTTGCAGTAGTCTAGCCTCGAGGTGATGAAGGCATGAATGAGAGTGGCCAGGTCGGGCCTGGAGATGTATGGACCCAGTCTCCGTACCAGATACAGCGGTCGAAAAGCGGTTTTAGCCACCGCCTCCACCTATCGATCCAGATGGAGGCCTGAGTCCAAAACCACCCCCAGACTCTGAACCTGCTGGGCTACAGGAGGGTGGACCCCCCCTACCGGAGGAGCCAGCACCTCCCTCGCCCGTCCCACCACCATCACCTCCATCTTATTGGGATTGAGCTTCCGTCTGCTCTGCCGCATCCAGTCCTCCACGGCCGCCAAACATTGGGAGAGTAACGAGACAGCAGAACCTGGATCAGTTGAAAATGAGAGGTACAGCTGAGTATCATCAGCATATTGGTGACATCACACCCCGAACCCTCTCACGATCTCCCCCAGGGGCTGCATATACACATTAAATAATAACGGACCCAGGATCAAACCCTGCAGAACACCACAGGTCAAGGACCTGGGGCTTGATGTTTCAGCCCCCAGCACCACCCGCTGGCTCCTCCCCGAGAGGAATGAGTGGAACCACCCAAGGACAGTCCCGTCCAGACCCCCCAGGTCTCGCAGCTGTCCCAGCAGCAGTCCATGGTCCACGGTATCAAAAGCAGCTGAGAGTTCTAGCAGGATCAGAAATGTTGAACATCCTGCGTCCATCTCCCGGTGGATATTGTCCACCAAGGCCACCAATGCCATCTCTAGGATCAAGGAAACCCTAGACAAGATCCGCCTCGACATCGCTTCCCACACCTCTCTTCCCACTCCCACCCCTCTCCCTCCTCCCCCTCCTTCTCTCATGTCCTCCTTCTCCCCTGCCTCCCTTAAGGAAATCTCCTCGCTTCTCGCCTCCTCCAACCCTTCCACTTGCCCCCTTGATCCCATTCCTTCCCGCCTCCCCACCTCCATTATTCCCACTGTCGCCCCTTCCTTCCTGCACATCATCAACCTCTCCCTCTCTACTGGCTCTTTCCCTTCTGCCTTCAAACATGCCACAGTCTCTCCTATTCTCAAAAAGTCCACTCTTGACCCCTCTGACCCTTCTAGCTATCGTCCTGTCTCACTCCTTCCTTTTGCTTCCAAGCTGCTTGAACGTGTTGTCTACTCCCGCTGCCTTGACTTCCTATCCTCCAACTCCTCCCTTGACCCCCTCCAATCTGGCTTCCGCCCCCTTCATTCTACTGAAACTGCTCTCGCTAAGATCACCAACGATCTTCTGGTGGCTAAATCTAAACGTCTCTATTCCATTCTTGTCCTCCTTGATCTCTCTGCTGCCTTCGATACTGTTGACCACTCACTCTTGCTGGATTCCCTTCACTCCCTTGGCTTTTGTGGCTCTGTCCATAACTGGTTCTCCTCCTACCTCTCTGACCGCTCCTTTAATGTGTCTCTCTCCAACTCCACCTCCTCCTCCTTCCCCCTCTCAGTTGGTGTTCCTCAAGGCTCTGTTCTTGGCCCTCTCCTCTTCTCGATCTATACCTCATCCTTAGGCAAACTCATTGCCTCCCATGGCTTCCAATACCACCTCTATGCTGATGACACTCAACTCTATCTCTCTACTCCCTCTCTCTCTCCCTCTGTTCAAGCTCGTCTCATCAACTGTCTCTCTGACATCTCTACCTGGATGTCTCAACGTCAACTCAAACTCAACATGGCTAAAACTGAACTCCTTATCTTCCCCCCTCATCCTTCCTCTCCTTCCTCACTGTCAATAACTATTGATGGAGTCACCATCCTGCCTGTCCCCCAAGCCCGTAGCCTAGGCTTCATCTTTGACTCAGCCCTTTCTTTTAAACCCTACATTGACTCTGTTGCTAAATCCTGTCGCTTCTCCCTCCATAACATTGCTAAGATTCGCCCTTTTCTCTCTGTCTCGTCTGCCAAAACTCTTGTTCATGCTCTGGTCATCTCTCGCCTCGATTACTGTAACCTCCTTCTCACTGGCCTTCCCCGGTCTCACCTTTCTCCCCTCATCTCTGTCCAAAACTCTGCTGCCAGGGTCATCTACCTCGCCAGTCGCTTCGACCATGTGCAGCCCCTCCTCTCTTCGCTTCACTGGCTTCCCCTTCCTGAACGAATCCTGCACAAGCTCCTAGTCTTCACCTATAAAGCTCTTCACAACCTTGCTCCCCCCTACCTCTCTGCACTTATCGCCCTCCATACTCCAGCCCGTGCACTTCGCTCCTCCTCTGTCCCTTCTCTCACCCTTCCACGCCTTCCCTGCTCCCCTAAGCGCCTTCGTCCCTTCTCACTTGCTGCCCCCCATGCCTGGAACTCCCTCCCTGTCCACATCCGCCTTGCCCCCTCCCTTCATACCTTCAAATCTCTCCTTAAAACTCACCTCTTTCGCTCTGCTCTGTCTGACTCTTTATCCTGCTGAGCCACTATTCCTATACCTACGATCGGTTTACCCTTATCCTTGCAACATGGACCTGCCTGCTGTCATTCTCATCGTAACCAAGCCAAGTACGTGCACTTGAGACCTCGCATCTTCATGAATGTTAGACCCCTTGTCTCTCCCTCTGTTCCCCTTCCTAAGTCTCTCCCCCAGCTCCTGTCTCTCAGATTGTAAGCCCTAGGGGCAGGGACTGTGTCTATTTTATTACTTTGTAAAGTGCCAGGTACACTGCTGGCGCTATATAAATGTTTGTTAATAATGTTTGTTAATAATAAGGAAACCGATACTGTCCAGATGCGCCTGGAGCTGCAGAGTCACTACCCGTTCAATAAGCTTCCCTAAAAAGGGAAGATTAGAGACAGGATGGTAACTGGCGAGTGCGCCCACATCCAAAGATGGCTTCTTCAGCAGGGGGTGCACCACAGACTCCTTGAGACTGGGTGTCAACCTCCCCTGCCAGAGGGACGCATTGACCACCCTTGCCAGCACCGTCCCCAACATCTCCCTGGAGGCTTTCACCAACCAGAACAGGCATGGATCTAATTCACAACTAGTGGCTCTAACAGACCCCAGGACATCCACCATATCAGCTGCATCACTTCCTGAAACTCCTCCCAGAAAGATCGACCAGACGGTGCCTCCATAAACTCGTGCTCCTCACCTACTGCTTCCAACCCGGTGTCAAAGTTACTCTGGATCTGAGCAATCCTGTCTGCAAAGTAGGTGGCAAATTCCTCACAGAGGGCCTGGGACAAGTCCCTGTCCAGGCAGAGGGAGGCCGGACTGACCAGCCCCCTCACCATCCGAAACAGCTCCACTGGATGCGACTTTGCAGATGCTATGAGGGCAGCAAAGAAAACTTTCTTTGCTGTCCTCACAGTCTCAACTTAGGACTACAAATGGGCTTTATGGAGAAGTCAGTCAGATTCAGCGGGCATCCGATGCCAACGTCACTCTAGTCTCCTACCTACCTGTTTCATACACCACATCCCCTCAGTGAACCAAGGGGCTCTGCGGTGACTAGATGGAGGCAGTGGACGTCTCGGAGCCACCATGTCAATGCCCCCCTCCCCAGCAATATGTTCCAGTACTGGACCAGAACATCGACAGAGTGGCTGTCAGGGTCTAAGGTTAACTCCCTCAGAGCCTCCTGAAACAGCTGCGGTTCCATCAGTCTCCAAGGGTGGACCAACCTAACTGGTTCATTCCTCTTCTGGAGGGGGTGCGCTGAGAGGTTGGCCTGTAGGAGATAATGGTCCATCCATGACAAGGGTGTTACCCTCACATCCCCCACTAACGGATCACCTGCCTCAAGGCCAGAGCAGAAGACCAGGTCGAGGATATTCCCCCCCCCATGGGTCGGGCAGTTGACCACTTGGGACAAGTCCATGGTTCCCATGGTGGCCATGAACTCACGCTCCATTCCTACAAGGCCAGCATCGGCATAGGCGTTGAAGTCCCCCAGGACCAAAGTCCTGGAGGAGTTCAGTGCCACCTCCGAGGCCAGCTCTGCTAGAGCAGCAAGGGATGCTGCTGGACAGGAAGGGGCCCAGTATACCAGCAGCACCCCAAGCTTGCTCCCAGCCAAATCAAACGTCACATAGAGGGCCTCAACACCTGAAATCTCCTGGACTGGATGTCTCCTAACTGGCCAATCCTCTCTAAAAACAATATGGAGCACACAGGCAGCCATGGTCAGAAGGGGAGGCCTTGTCCAGTTCCACAGGAGCCTCCAGCATTTCTTGAGACTCACAAATGACTTCTCCACAATGCAGCAGGTGGAACTCAGTTGCTGGTTGAAGAACTCCTGCTCCGGTATGTGTGTCATGGTGTACAGTTTCATTAGTCACAATGTTAATGGGTAGGCAGGGTCCCCTATGATGATAGGGCCCATGGCACCCCCTCAATGTCCTGGATGGTCTGTGGCCCGATCTCCATGTACATTCAGGCATACCACGGTGATTAGCGGAGGATTCGGATGTTGTGGCTCCACCCAGACATCCCAGCATACACGTTGATGAACAGCCCTCGGTAGTCAACCACACCTTGCAGAACGATGGAAAAGAAGCCCTTCCGAGGTTGAGGTAGTCATCCTGGCTGTTTGGAGGACATATAATGGGGATCTGCAGTGCATCCCACCAATCGCCCTGAAGTAGTTAGGGATCCCTATTCAGGTGAACCCCTCCATGCTCTCTGCTGAGTTATGGAATTAGATGACCCTCTCCAGAAGGATGTCCTCTATGACTGTGCACACCTTGGCCCAGAAATTTGGAGTGCCCACTCCAAATTTCTGGGCCACGGACCAGCAGCAGTTTGGGATTGCCAGTCTCCAAATGGCTATGGCTACATGTTTGTGCATGGGTATTAGCTCAAGCATTACCATGTGCTCTCTCTGGGGATGTGGCTGTAGGATTGCCAGGAGGTGGGACAGCAGGCCCTTTGGCATCCGGAGGTGCTCTGTCCACTGTTAATCCTCCCAGGTGGCCAGGATGCTTTCCCACCAGTCCTCACTGTGCTCTATCGCCCAGGACCTCCGCTCCATGGGAACAGCCAGGTATCTGCTGTAGAGCACAGCCATGGCATCGGTGCGCTACAGAAACGCCAGTCTCCAGACCCATGTTCAGTACCTGCTACACATCGTGCTCCTCCCAAACTATCTGCGGGCTATATTGAGCAGGAATGTCCAGTGTTTGAGGACAGCCAAGAACCAATGACTGCAGCCCACTTGCAGTTGTTGCAGGGACCAGGCAGAGGCCTCAGCCTCCATGAGCAGCCGCTCAAGGGCAGCACCCCTTGCAGCCTCCGTTGCTGAGTGACAAACCTTGGAGGGGTTGGTTGCCAGAACCTAGAAATTGTTTTGCTCCCCTGTTCAGGCAAGTGTCAACTGTGATTGCCTTAGGTATAATAGGGTCCCGCTCTGTGTTCTGGGCCTGTGTTCCCTTCCCTGTGAAGTGTGAGTGACTACACTGCTGCTGTCTTTGCCAAGGTGGTCGCTCTGTAGAGCTTTGCAGCTGACAATAGGTGTCTGTGGGCATGCTGCCTCACAGTGGGGAGCAGGGTGAAGATAATCTCTGAATGTACAGTTTGTTGCCCATGTTAGGCATTACCTGGCCTGTTCAGGAAACCCAGCCCCTGTTGCTGTGATGCTAAGTAGATGGACTGTTGTTAAGTAGATGCTAACAAATTTGTTAAACAGATGGTTGTTGTTAAGTAGATGGAATGTTCAAGTAGATGGCATGTTGTTGTTAGGTAGATGGAATATACTTATGTCATTCTTCACGTAACCTGTATTCAGGTCTTTTGTATTTAAGTAGAAAGAATGTTGTTAGTTAAAATATGTCACCAGTCCTGATTAATTCAAAAGAAAACACCAGATATATTTTCAAATTTGCAGATTTGGTTCATTAGCAGCTATTAGCTGGGTAGGTTTGGGGGAACATGACCTTTTACTATTGGGAGCTAGGACTGAATGACAGGGAATGGATCACACATTGGGTGTCTGCCCCGCCTCACCCTTGGACGGGCTGTCTGTTTAAAGACAACCTGCCAGATATGGAGGTGGAGCAGAGCTGGGGCAGGCCATCCCTGCTTCAGGGTTTCCTTACTGGTGGTGCTCTGGAACATCCCAGAGCACCGCCAGCAGAACAGGCAGCCCAACCCCAGAAAGCAGTGGCCAGAAGTGGGGCTACTGTCCGTCTCCTTGGTGGATGGCCACTGCAACCCCATTCTTGGCTATAGCATTGCAGATGATCCACCTGAAATACTATGGTGTGGGGTAGGGGTGCTGGGTGGTGGACCGTGAGCCCCTGCAGCTGCCGGGTCCATTTAAAATGGACCTAGGTGTGACTGCAAGCAGACAGACACAGGGATGTACTCCTGGACTTTTTACAGAGTTGTACACTCCTGCATCCTTATGAAAGTACCCATCATGACCTGTTGGGTACTTCTTCCAAGTGACCGAGGTTGGCCACTGTCGGAGACAGTATGGCACTACTTATGTTCTTATGTACATTTGCTCTTCTCCCAACCCCCAAATCCCTCACCACCAGCAGTTGTTTGGGGAGAGGATGCAGTAGGACTTCTGGTGGTGGCAGCAGTTGCAGCAGGAGCAAGGCCCCAACCACTGCAATCATCTCAAGGAACACACACACATGGTACATGGCACTATGGTAGCATGAGATGGGGTCCCCTGCACTGCAGTCTATTCAGTGTAATCATTTATCCAGTCTTGCCCATGTTGGAATGTGCAACAGTCACAAGTAAAAGCCCATTGCAAGCCCTGCAAGCTCAATATGGGGCTTGTCCACTAGGGGGAGGGGCAGGGGATGAAACAGGTTTTTTTTTCTCTCCTTGTCTCCTCTCTTCTCCTCTCTCTGTCCTCCATCTTGTCCCATGCAGTCTGTACAGTATGGAAGCATGTCTTCTGAGCGCTTAGTAAAGTTCTGTTTTGAAGAAACTTCTGTTGTGTGTTATTCAACAGAAAGCTAACTCTACAATAGGTTATGGGCCCAGGACATCTTCAAGGCAATTTTGAAGACTAGAAGCAGCCCAGAAGGAGTGCAGACTGTGAAAGAAAACTCCCAGACAGAGAGGCCTACTGACTGTGAGTAAGAAGGCCTAAATCCCAGAAGGGGAAAGGGAGGGAAGCAAGTATGGCAAGCAGCTCAGAGCTCAGACTTTCAGTAGGAAAGCTGAACAATGTAAACTACCAATTGTGGAAGTTTAAAGTGGAAATGCTGCTGTCTAAAGATGATCTATGGGAGGTGATTACCACGAACAGACCAGCAGCAAATCACGAGGAATGGGATAAAAAGGACAGGTTAGCAAAGGCTACAATAAGTTTATTGGTAGAAGATGACCAGCTAATCCATATAAGAAGTGAGACCACAGCAAGAGGCATGTGGATTGCATTGCAAAACTTGCATGAGAGAACTAGCCTGAATAGCAAACTGTTTCTACTGAGGAAACTATACAAAATGAGGCTTGGCAAAGAAAGTGAAATGCAGGAGCATATAAATGCCATGTTGGAAGTAGTGGCACAGCTGCGCGGCATTGGAGAAGATATAAAGGACAGCCATGTGGTAGCCCTACTCCTCTGCAGCCTGCCTGAATCTTACAGTGCCCTCATCAATGCCCTGGAGACAAGGCCAGAGGCTGAACTGAAGCTGGAATTTGTTAAAGGTAGACTTGCGGATGAATTCCAGCGCAGAAAGGAGAACCTGCAGAATGATCTAAAGCAGGGTAATGAGACTGCACTGAAAACCTCAGACAAAGCTCCTAAGAGGGAAACCAGAGTATGCTTCAGATGCAAAAAGGAGGGACATTTAAAGAAAGACTGCTATATATGGAAAGCAGAACAGCAGAAACTGTCTCCACGAACACCTAAGCAGAGGGCTAAAGTCACAAACAGCAACACAGTCACTCAAAAGTGGAGTGGGTGCTTCAGAGTAACGCAAGACAGCTCATCCCAAAATTGGTGTGTAGACTCCGGGGCAACGAGCAACATGACTAGCAATAAAGGAGGAGCAGTGAGACTTGAGGTGTGCGTTGGTGTTGAGGAATCAGGGCTACAGGGACACACCTGCCAGCTGTGGGAGCGCGAGCTTGGGGGCAGAGCCGGGGTTGAAAAGGAACCTGCCTACCTACGGCCGCGCTGTAGGCACATGCCGAAGGGCTGCGCGGGCGTGTGCCCTTTGGAGTGCCCTTCAGAGTGTCCTTTGGAGTGTCCAGGAGTGTGGGCCCAGGACTATGCACTACACCAGAGTTTGCTACTGTGAAATATAGTACGTTCTTAATTTCTCTGGGTTTTAGGGATATACACTCTCTCATTAATATTGATCATGAAACGAGCTCGGATAGATGCTGCCTCTATTTCCACGTCTCCATCCAAGCAACTCAAACAGAGAAAGATTGAGAGATTTCTGCGACCCTGCCCAGCTAGACATTCTGGGGAAGACACTCTACTGGTTACTGTTTCCACCTCAAACCATTTCCAACCCCTAACAGATTTGAGATTTGAGTAGGACTGATCGGTTTGATTTGGGTGTGGTAGATCATTTGCCTTCCAAACAGACCGGCTCACTTGGAGCACCTGCGACAATTTCAAACCATCTGGAAGACGGAACATATGCTCCTCACCACTCAGACGGTGCATTTTATATTTTCACAGCTTAATCGCCTGAGCAAAAAGATGGAAAATCTGATGGCTACAATGCAGGCTCATAACCTGGCTCCCCTAGGGTTGCAGAAAGTAACCCCTTTTGGGAAAACAGATATATTAGCTGCAGAGCAGAATTACTCCTTGATTTCAATATGTGAGGCAGAGGCTAATCCTGCTACCAGGACAGTGGGACAGATAAACAGGGATAAACATCCAATAGAGATTAAGAGATCTAGATTACTTCCTTGCTCTATTTTTTTCTCAGTCTCCCCGCTTCCATCAAGGAATTTACCCTTCTGGAATACTCTGTTGGAGATAGCGGAGCATTTGAGGTTCCTGCTGCTTCTCCCTATTACAAGCCATAACATTGTGGTTATTGACCATCTAAATTTTATGAAGGGACGTTGGATATTAAATGTAACATTTGATTCAGGAGAATTGATTAAACAGATATTCCTACATGAGAAGTATCTGGCCACTAAGGGCCTTTATATCTCTAGGGTTTATAAAGAGGGACAAGCGATCCTCTACACTTCTCATAGAGATATTCCAGTTTGCCATTCAGAAAAGACTGTTAAGCCAGGGGCTTGTCCCAAACAAAATAGTGCAGAAAATCAGCTAGGAATTAAAACCAAAAGGAAGGGAATTGCCCCATTGCTGAGTATACCCAGGAGTGAAATTGGTCATACTATAATTGATTTAACTAATGACGGCCATATGGAGGTAGATTTATAGCCAGTGACAAACATCCAGGGTTTGAGCGGGATAGATGGTAGGGTGGTAGGGTGGAGAAACCCCTTGCTCAAAACTTGACTGCTGTCCAATGTGAGTACTTGGGCCATTTGGATTCTTTATTGGGGAAGTTGGGCTGTACAAATAACACAAGTACCCATAATAAAGGGTCTTCAGGGAGATGTAGAGAAATCAATACTGAGCCCAAGATCCCCTTATTATTGTCCCCCATAGAAGGTTCCCATAGGAATAATATTCCCCTTGACCCTTTACGTTTGGAGCTCACTCAATATAAGGAAATAGAACTGGGCAATACAGCTTGCAATTTTGGGGGAGATGCTCGTTCTAAAAAATTCCAAGTGTCCCTTCTTACTAGTGAGACCACCCAGATACAAATATATAATAATAATAAGATATTTTATTGTTTTAGCCCCAAGGCCATAACAAATCATAAAAACTCGAAACCTGATACAATTCACAATACACTATGACAAAATATAATAGCCATACATCAAACAAAATCAAATGCATAATTTTAAAAACTTTAATACAACTTATTGAATACAAATTCTCTAATTGTTCATGCACAAACCCTGGAAAGTCAATTAAATTACAATTTGTTGTGTACGACACTATTTAACCAGGGCGTTAAAAGGTATGACTAAGATGTTCTTGTATAATATCCCGAAACTTGCCTTGCCCTTCCCGAGGCTTATGGAGACAACTTTCAACCCCTGCCCAGCTTTTAAACAAATGCAAAGTCATGCCTTGCCCTTCCCGGGACTTATGGTGGCAACATTTGACCCCTGCACAAATTCTAAACATATATAAAATTTGCCTTGCCCTTCCCAGAGCTTGTGATGGCAGCACTCGACCCCTGCACAAATAATCTGACAGTAAATAAGCATGAAACCACAAAGTTCAATCCCCTCTGCCTCGGTCTCGTCACCGCAGGACTCCTTGGTTCACTGAGGGGCTGCGGTGTATGAAGCGTGTAGGCAGGAGGCTAGAGCGACGCTGGCGTCGGACTCAATCTGACTCCGACCGTCTTCTCCATAGGGCCCATTTGCGGTCCTATGTTGAGGCTGTGAGGACAGCAAGGAAGGAGTTCCTTGCTGTCCTCATAGCATCTGCGAAATCACACCCGGTGGAGCTGTTCCAGGTGGTGCGGGGGCTGGTTAGTCTGGCCTCCCTCCGCCTGGATGGGGACTTGTCCTAAGCCCGTTGTGAGGAGTTTGTCAACTACTTCGCAGACAAGATTGCTCGGATTCAGACCGACTTTGACGTTGGATTAGGGGCAGTAGGGGAAGAGCACGAGGGGACGGAGGTCCCGTCTGGTCCGGCTTTGTGGGGGGAGTTTCAGGAAGTGACGCCAGTTGATGCGGTGGATGTTTTGGGGTCTGTGAGGGCCACCTGTTGCGAACTCGATCCGTGCCCATCCTGGTTAGTGAAAGCTTCCAGGGAGACGTTGGGGACGGTGCTGGCGAGGGTAGTGAACGCATCCTTGCAGCAGGGGAGGCTGTCACTCTCCCTCAAGGAGGCTGTGGTGCGCCCCCTGCTGAAAAAACCATCTTTGGACGTGGATGTGCTCGCCAGCTACCGACCTGTGTCTAACCTTCCCTTTTTAGGGAAGGTTATTGAGCGGGCAGTGGCACTCCAGCTCCAGGCGCATCTGGACAGCATCGGTTTTCTAGACCCTTTTCAATCTGGATTCCACCCCGGCTATGGCACTGAGACAGCGTTGGTGGCCTTGGTAGATGACCTCCGCCGGGAGATGGATGCAGGATGTTCAACATTTCTCATCCTGCTAGATCTCTCGGCCGCTTTTGACACCGTGGACCATGGGCTGCT
>QEPC01010930.1:905630-922249 GCA_003113815.1 Sphenodon punctatus
TTTTTAAACAAAAATCCAGGCTGGGCAGGGTGGGTGGGGGGTGTCCCCCCTTCCACCCGCGCAGCCTGGGAGGGGGAGGGAATTAATTTATTTCATTGATTTCAATGGGGACACAGTGCCCCATTGAAATCAATGAAATAAATCCGGTACCGGTATACCGGATTTAAACCGGGAATCCGGTTTTCAGAGAACCGGTAACCGGTAAATCCAGTAGCTGGTAATGGGCCCGGGGTCCCACCTCTAGTAAAAGCCCATTGCAAGCCCTGCAAGTTTAATATGGGGCTTGTCCAGTAGGGGGAGGGTCAGGGGATGAAACAGGTTTTTTTTCCTCTCCTTGTCTCCTCTCTCTGTCCTCCATCTTGTCCCATGCAGTCTGTACAGTATGGAAGCATGTCTTCTGAGTTCTTAGTAAAGTTCTGTTTTGAAGAAACTTCTGCTGTGTGTTATTCAACAGAAAGCTAACTCTACAATAGCCCAGACCTACTGAACAAGGTCCCCCATCCCTGCACATGTGCTTCTCACATCCTCCTCCTCACACCTGATAGAAATGTGCAGAAATGCAGCCCACATCCCTTGGTGCCTGGAGGGGATATCACACCCACACAGATCCTGCAAGGGCAGTCTGATGCTTTGGATACCAGACTGCATATTAGAAGCTCTTGAACTCTAGTTCTGATATCTCAGCTGAGTTCTACCAGGAGCCCATGGACTTGTGCATTAATCTGCCTCTGCTTGCCACAGCGTAATCTGTCCCAGACAGGGGAGTGGACCAGCACTGCCCAGATACTGCAGGCTCTGGCTTCTCTGATAAGGAGTCCTTATCCAGCCACTTCAAGCAGGGCTGCTTGTGCAATGGCTTTCTCCTGATGCTAGTGCATTAGTCAGTATCATACAGATTCATTCCATTATTCACAAATCATGCCTGCTGTAGATCAATACCCAGGCAAGCAGTGTACTTCAGGAGGTTGCTGGAGAGAGCCTGGTGTCATGGGGGTGGGGGGTGCTCTGCTCACTCAGACCCATGGCAATGAACCAGTTACACTGGCTCCTACTCCACCAGCCTGAGCCAAACACAGGGCAGTGGCCACTAGGACTTATGTGCCTCCTAAGGTGGAGAGGCCACCAAGTATGGGTTAGGGTCACAAACTCCAAGAGATTTCATACCCTCCATTTATCTTTATTGCTGTCTGGAGTCACAGGACTATACTGAAGTCTCAACATGAGGCCATGGTGGCAAATATTTGGGGAAGCACTTGCATACAGGCTGACAGCAGTACTCCCAGGCTGGCCTGGCCAGGACAGCAGAACAAAGGTTGAAACCGCTGAGAGACAGCAGCAACCTGACCACTAAAGCTTCACCTCTTACTCTCCCTCAAGCCCTGGGTCAGGACAGCAGAGGCATAGCTGCACCTTTGTTCAGACAGGAGTCTACACGACACGCACCACCAAGGGTCCAAAAGACTGCCACTGCTGGCACTGTAACTAAGAGGGGAGGGATCATCTGCACCAGAGTGAAGGGCATCTCTGGTGAAACCAGCCTTTCAAGTTTCCCCCATTGTACTCTGGTGGGGGAATAGGGGGAGCTGGATCCTGTGCAAAGACATATCCGCAAAGAGGTTTTTTCAGTGGCTAGAAGAGGGTTTGCAACTGCAAGCAATGCTGGTTTGCAGAACTAAATCCTAAAATCTGTTCCCAGGATTAATTTACACCTGAAAGCTTGGAGCAGGACACTGTCTGATGTAAGTGTGAGTGACCAAAGTGCCTGAAGCATGCTGGCAAGGGGTTCTAGCAATGCACAGAAGACACAGATCTCTATTCTTCGTGCACTTCGCTCCTCCTCTGTCCCTTCTCTCACCCTTCCACGCCTTCCCTGCTCCCCTAAGCGCCTTCGTCCCTTCTCACTTGCTGCCCCCCATGCCTGGAACTCCCTCCCTGTCCACATCCGCCTTGCCCCCTCCCTTCATACCTTCAAATCTCTCCTTAAAACTCACCTCTTTCACTCTGCTCTGTCTGACTCTTTATCCTGCTGAGCCACTATTCCTATACCTACGATCGGTTTACCCTTATCCTTGCAACATGGACCTGCCTGCTGTCATTCTCATCGTAACCAAGCCAAGTACGTGCACTTGAGACCTCGCATCTTCATGAATGTTAGACCCCTTGTCTCTCCCTCTGTTCCCCTTCCTAAGTCTCTCCCCCAGCTCCTGTCTCTCAGATTGTAAGCCCTAGGGGCAGGGACCGTGTCTATTTTATTACATTGTAAAGTGCCAGGTACACTGCTGGCGCTATATAAATGTTTGTTAATAATAATAATAATAATATTCCATCCTCTCTTCCCACAGCTGAGGAACTGCATGAGAACTCTGCTAGCCAGAGCTGTATCACTGAAACAGCACAGCTGGTCCCACGGGCCATTGGCAGCTCAGCCACACTGGACTGTAAGGAACCTCAAGGGTCATCAAGTTCAGCCCCCTGCACCGAGACAGGCAAGATTTACTAAATCTAAACCTCCTCAACAAACAAATCCACCAACCAAAGAATAGAGTCTACAAATAAATCTGCCACAAGCAGGGACCAGGGTGCCCCAATGAGTGATTTTATAAGATCAGTAGTAAAAGCACAACAGCCTCACTACTCAGCAGCAGATGGATTCTGCTCCAGTGGCTGGGGAGTGTAACACAGGGAGTGACTTGGCCCCTGACATTCAGTGAAAAAACACAAAACTGTCAGCTAATGTATATGCTCACATACACATGCCCCAGTTAAATCAGCTTTAAAACAGCAGCTTGGGGAACTCATGGGAGTAATTATAGCAGGGGGTGTGGAGGAGGCATCCCCAACAAATTTCCTTCTCCCCCTCCCCCCATTCTAGGAATATGGGGTGGAGCTTATGTGGGTCAGCGGAATCCCCCACAAATTTTAGCCCAAAGTTACTCCCTGGCCTGGGTCCACGCCCTGGCTCTGCAAGGGGCACTCTGCATGACCTTGGGCAGGTCACTGCAACCTTCCTCCTTGTATCCAGGTGGGCAATAGTTAGCTCCTTGGGGCAGAGATTGGCTCTAGTTATGTCTCTGCAGTACCCAGAACAATAAAGACCTGACTGCAGTGTACAGTTTCACCTGTTCAGGGAGATTCACAGAATACAGGAACTGAGTTAGAGCCTCTTGACCCCAGAGCAAGCCTGGATACTCACTTTCACAAAGCACATCAATCCTGGCATCACTGCTCCTTGCTGTGAGACACTGGCTGCTTCCAGCTGGGACAGCTCAGCCACAAACATCTGAGAAAACAAGTGCCCTGCACGCGTGCTCACCCTGGCTTATCAGCAGCTGCCTAGAGGCAAAATACTGATATCTTTTATTGGACCGGCTTCTCTACAACAGCTGTCTAGAACACACCGTATCGCACCAAACACACTGACTTGTTGTACATGCAGAGAGGAGGGGCCTGTCTGGGGATTGAAGATTACAAGGCATGGGGTAACACTCCCTGACTCTGTCAGCAGTGGTGCTCAGGACCCAAAGGTTCATTCTGCACCTACATACTCCTAAAATGGGAGATCGTCAGACTGAATCAACAAATGACTGGAAATCTAAACACAAGAACTGGCATCACTGCCTGCAGTAAAGGACACTCCGTTTGTGTGTGTGTGGGGGGGGGACAGCTCAAAGGAGGGGGGGTTTCCAGCATCTGGACCTGTGTCTCTGGCAGTTACTTCCCCAGCTTCTGTCTTTAGGAGGCAAGAGGAGGATGGCACCAAGCAAGGTGCATTCGCCCTTCAGAAGGCTCGTGTACCTGAGATGACCGCCCTAGTCAGGCATCTGAGACACTAATCAATCAAAGCTGGGGTGGAAAAGGGAGAAAAAGACAGATACCTTTAGCATCAGACTCAGCCTCTGGTCCCACCTACCCTACACTCATCAGGCCCATGTCCACACTCTGACACAAGGGGTGGAGGAGGCTGGCAAGGATCTATGTGTGACACATCACCATAATGCAGCAGGTATTTCACTTTCTCACTAAAATATTCATGTACATAACAAATGCTGCAGTCTCTTGTTTATGCAATAAAGCATGTCCTAGGCAGTTTAAGGACAGCCTTGTGAGCTCCAACTGTCAAACCTTTTGCTTTAGACAGCTTATGAATTACTTCTTAGCAGCAGCTGGGAACCAAAATCATCAGAGGTGAGTGAAATCCCCCAATTTCCCACCACCACAATCACCAGGTGGTGGGAAATCATCTTGCCACCAGGTCTAGCTCCTGCTTCCCAGCTTTGAGCCCAGCCTCAGTGTTAGGCAATGGGATGTTTTAAATCAGCACAAATGTATACAAACCAACACATGCAAATGTATGCAAAATAGCTCTGGTTTCTTCCCTGGGACAGATGCCACCATAGTCCATAAAGAAATCCATGGCTGGGCATGTAGCAACCAGCAGAGAATCTGCAGGATGAGACTGGAGTTGCATGGGTGGAACTGGAACCATATGAAGACAGGACCTAAAGGTTGTGTGTGAGAGAGCGGGTGTTAACAAATGTGACAACGGAGCGCTGTTGTCATGACCCAGCCTGGATCGGGGAACCGCTGCTGACATGGTCTGGACTCGGTTGGGCAGCCGATCAAATGTGATGGTGGCCAGGCCACCAGGGAGGGCGGGGAGCCACACAAAGGTACAGATGAACGGATGGCACTGCCCTTGCACTGAGCCCAATGATGGGCGGCCATGGCAGACCCAATCTGCGCCAGGTCACAGCAGGCCATAACAAATATTCTAGCCCACTGTGGTCTGATTTGGCCTGATCAGGTGAACCTTTGCCTGAGCTGTGATCCCAGAGGTCTCCAAGATCACAGTCCAGGCTAGCCATCAACATGGCCGGGGGCAATCCAGAGCCAAGATCTGGCAGCATCTGCACAAACATGCAGGTGAGGTCTGGGTCAAAGTATGACAGCGCAGGCCAAAGCACCCCACTGTTGCATTTGCTAACCCGTAGAGTGCTCTAGTTGCAAGCTGTAGCATGTAAATAGTTCTCTTAATAAAGAGCTTGCCTGAAGTAATTAGCATGGAGTCCCTTCAACCTGTGCATGAAACAGGGAAAATTCAGTTCAGGCCACTGGAGCCTGAAACATACTGTACAAAGTCTTAGTAGAATGCAGGGGTGAATGGGCAGGATTATTGCAGGTCAAGCCCAGTTTGGCTGTTCAGGTCAAGACTCTATCCTGACTGGAAGCTGCATTGTTCTCACCCTACTCCATCCTTTCTCACTCAGAAAGCAGACAATCCACTCACTCCATAAATAAAACTTCTCATTCTCTCACTCACTTTCCATAAAACACAGTATCCCCACATCCTCCAGGACAGTAGCTACTTAAGTGCCATGACAACAGTTGGGGTCTAAACCCACAGAGAGCATTCTCTTGGTTTTCTTGCTAGCAGATGTTTTGTTCTCAGAGAGGGGTGTTTGTTCCTTATTTATAAGCATATGATGATGATGATGATGATTGATGATTGATAACTATGCAGGGTCTAGATGATTAATAAGCCATAGCACAAGCGTGACACCAGACACATTCTCTGGGTTTAACCCAAGGGTTAATTACTGCTTTATGGAGTCTCTAGCCACCTTCCCAACCCAGAAAACACTTCAGAATCTGGGAAGTGGGGGCGGATCTGGGATACCAATCTGACTGCTGTGGTGCTCACAAACTTTAGAGAGCAGGCAGCAGGGTACAGCCGATTGGACCTGTCACTGCGAGTGCATCTGTAACTGGGTTTGGGGGTTCTGCCTGACAGAAACCCCACTTCACCTCCAGACACAGCCATGAATTGTTTTCCCCATTTGCAATCATCATCATAGGCTTATTTACCTTACTACCCACTCTTGAAAGATGCCGTGTTAATCCAAACTTATCAAGACAGATGCAAAAGCATAATCTGTAATTTGTTGTGTTCCCAATTGTAGAAAATGTATTTGGATAGGCTTGCCTTGGTATTGAGCAGAGGAACACACTAGATTCAGTGACTGAACACACACCCTATATACAGTAAAAGAAAGCTTTATAAAAGCTTTATATATTTTCTCTGGTCATGATGCAGAGATAAAATCTCTAGACACCATGAATGACCAATTCTTGGAGCAGTTAGTCCTGGAACCCATGAAAGGAGAGGAAACTAGGGGTGTGCATGTTGTTTTCATTATTACAATAACGATAATGAAAACTGTTGTTTTCATTATGATTATTGCAATAATGAAAACGACAAATAATAATAATAATGAAAATAGAAACGAAAACTACTTTTTGGTTTTGAAATAAAGGGAAAAAACTGAAAAACATATTTCTGGCTATACCTTTTTTATTCTTATTCAATTCTGATTAAACTTGGGGAGATTGTACCCACAATGGAGGGCACTATGTGTACCAATTTTTAAAAAGTTTATATAAAGGGAACCGATTTCAGAAGAATTGCATGTTGTGATTTTAAGAAAAGCTCCATACACATTCATGACTACAACTTCTTTATCTTCCATTCAATTTGCATGAAACATATGAATAGTATGTCCATCCACAAGCTTAACACACCTGCCAATTTCCAGAAAGATTGGATAAAGGGTCCTGATGGTATAAGTCATTAACTTGAGAATACATTTCCAGCTGTAACATTTTTACATTCCATCCTGTTTACAAGCTATTTGGCAGGAATGTATAACATACCTTCCCTGTCATATCTGCCAAACTACAGGACAATTTGATAAAGGGACCCAATTATATAAGCAATTGAAGCTGTCCCCTTGAAGACCATTATTCAGATAAATAGCAGCACATGCTGTGCCTCTGACAGCAGGCACCTGGCATGGCAAGGGGAGGGAGGATGTGGAGCAACCCAAAAGACTGACAGACACATTCACTGGCCAATTACTGCATGCTTCCAGCTTTACAGGACCAATCGGTAGTGGCTTCGAGACAGGCATAGGGGTCGGCCCTCAGGCAGGCATAGAAGGGACATAACTGGGACTTTGGAGATAGCATCACAGCAATCAGGAGACATAGTTTATACATCCAGGCTGGCCAATTATCATCACAGTCATATCCTGCAGCACTGTGACAGAGGACATAAGAGAATCTCTATTGGCTCTTTCCTAAACAGATGCTTCTGACTTCCCAGTAACAAGTGGGAGAGAGATGTTTGGATGGTCACAGCACAGAATGAGGATACATTTAAATAAATTTATTTGTGGAGTCATTGGCTATTACAAATACAAAAATTAAACACTTGTGACAAAAGCAAGTACTAATACATCTTACAAGTAAATACAGCATAATTAACAATTGTTTAAAGTATCCAACTATACTAAACTGCCCTGTTCCCCACTCCAACCATAGGCTACTTCCCCCTCTGTCCTCAGACAAGCTACAAGTGCTCATGCTCCCTAAAAATCATTAATGATTTACGCCTACGGGCCACCGCCAATCCAAAATAAGCCACTTGATGGGACACCGGGGTGTCTACTGGATTTAGTAATAACCTTAGGGTGAGAATAGGGTTATTAGCTGACAGCTGGAAAGGGAGAGAATCCTATAATCTTCTCCTTGAGGCTGTCAATGCAGGACAGTAAAAGAAAACATGAACAAGGGAATCAACGTCCTGAGAATCACAGACGGCACAGTACCTGTTTTCTCTAGGAATACCCACGTAACAGCCCTCTAGAATTTCTAAGGAAAAAGCACCACATCTCAGCCGAGTGAAGGCCTGTCTGGCTTGAACATCCCCCCAGTAGGTTAAATAATTGGTTTTTGAAGATAAAGAAAATGGGGGAAAATAGTACAGGACTGCTCTCTGAGCCCCTAGTAGGGCATCCTCCTGCTGAATCTCTTGGTCCGCCAGCCTCTTAACAATTAAAGATTTGGCTAAAGCATAACCTGCCTCCAACAAAAAATCACAAGAGAAGCCTAACTTTTGGATTTCCTTCACCATCTCATGGTTCCATGCCTTTAATAGATTATGGGTCACTGCCAAAGAAATCAACGACCTATCCTGCCCTGGAAACATATAATTCTGCAGCCAATATTTTAACATTGCGCGCAGGGCTAAATGCCTTAGCGTGCAACAATAGACTTCCGCTCTTAATATTACCTGGGGGGTGCCCCTAGAGAGATCCAGAACTGTCCACAGGAACCCATTTTGGATCACTTCAAATCTATGCATATGGGCGAAACCCCAAACCAAGATTGTGTACATAATTTGGGGGATCACTTTTGACCTAAATAATCGCAAGGCTGGTTGTACCAATTTTCCACCCGGACCCATAAAGAAGCCTACTATTGCAGCTATTGTGCGCTTAGTCTGGGCCCTTACAGCTTCAAAATGTACCCTCCATGAACCTGAGTCCGAACAAATCACCCACAGATATTTAAAAGATGTTACTTGCTCAACTGGTGTACCCCCCATTGTCCAATGATGTTTTTTGTGACGTCTAGGATGCCCCAGTACCATCACCTTAGTCTTTTTGTGATTGATCGAAAGCCTCTCATTTTGACAGTAGATTCCGAATTGGTCCATCACCTGGCGCAAACCAACCATAGAGTGTGAGACCAAGACGGCATTGTCTGCATACAAAAGAGCAGGGATAACCCTATCCTCAACTACCAGTGCATGCAAATCGCTGGTATTTAGAAATGTAATTACGTCATTCAAAAAAAGGTTAAATAGCACTGGGGCCAAAATACATCCCTGCCTCACACCAGAAGTTACCTTAACTTTGGGGGTTAAACCACTGAGATTAGAGCAACGTACCTGAAGAGTGTTACCCAAGTGTAGCTTCATTATTAGAAACAATAGACGAGGGTCGATCGAGGTCTTATGTAATTTATATCAAAGACGTGTTCTAGAGACTGAGTCGAATGCCATATGGAGATCGACAAAACACAAAAAAGTCCCTCTGATGGGCAAGAGCTCTCTTTATTAGAGCTGACAAAATCATCACATGGTCCGTGGTAGATTTACCCTTTTGGAAACCCGCCTGCTCTAACTCCATAATATGGGAAGAGTCCATCCAATTTTGTAGTTTTGCTAACAGAAAGCGGGCATATAATTTTCCCACCATGCTTAACAGACTGATGGGGCGGTAATTTCCAGGAGAGGCGGGGTCCCCCTTCTTGAAAATGGGGTGAACAATACTGTTTAGCCGCGAGACTGGAATCTCTCCAGACTCATTAATAGCCGTAAATAGGGGGGTCAAAATACCCGCCCACCACTCAGGTGCACACTTCAAGCACTCCGGGGGAATGAAGTCTTCACCTGGCACCTTACCTGGTTTAAGGTGGGAGATTAAATCCATAATTTCATCCGGGGAAACTGGCCACCACTGCGGAAAACAATTCTTTGGATGGATGGACACACTAAAGCAACCGGGGGGGGCGGGAGGGAGAGCAGAAAAGTTCTGTAAAGTGCTGTACCCACTGATCTGAAGAAATCTGAGGGACTACCAAGGGCTTCCTCCTTAGACCAGCATAACGGATCAATTCCCAAAATTTCCGAGAATCACCTTTACCTACTGCTCTCTGTAAATTGTCCCAACTTTTATGCTGGAATGCCAACTTCTTATGGGTCAGTAACTTCCTGTACCTAGATCTAATATATTGAAGCTGGGTGCAGAGTTCCCTTGTAGGATTCAAACTTACAACCCGCGCCACTTTCTGGAGTGTCGTTCTTTCAAACCGACAGTCTTTGTCAAACCACACATAATTTGATTTGCTATGATGTAAATTTTTAGTTTCTGACAAAATAGGAGCCATCATCCTGATTAAATTTCCATAATGGGAAATATTGCCCTTACCCATGTCTTCAATACCCACTCTACATGCCTCTGCCTCCGAAGATGAAATAAAACTCATCATACGGGCCTCTACCTCCTCGGTCCATTTAACCCGAGCCAAAATTGCTGTAGGTGGTAGATCAGCCACTCTTGTTGTTGGCTCCCTCCAAAGAGGAAAGTCTATATTATCCAAAACTGATAGAATTAATAGGAAGTGGTCAGACTCCTCTCTGGGACTAATTTTTAGTGCTTGAATGTTTTGCAAAAAAACCTTAGATGCCATAAAATAATCTATTACACTGGATCCCAGGTAAGAATGGTGTGTAAAATTGCCCATCAAGTCACCCCTCAGAAGACCATTTAATAAAGCTAGATCTAAATTGTCACAAAAATCGAACAAATATTTGGACTTGGGGCTAATCACCTTGTCACGAGAAGTTCTTGGCGCTAACTCTATAGGCTCTGAAGACTCATCCAGCTGGACACCAACCAAAACTTCCTTTAAGTTGCCAGTTCTGATATTAAAGTCTCCTCCAGCGATAAGAGGGGCCAAAGGGTACAATCTTTTGGCTTCAGAGAACATTTCTACTGCTAATTCCCAAAAGTTTTCAGGAAAGAAATCCTACGATAATGGAGGCAGATATACAATACCTATTAACATGCCATGCCCCAAGGGGAAAGTGCAATGAAAAATCACTAGATTGGATTTTAAAAAAGCCACTTGTTCCACTTTAATCTCGAGCTTTTTGGAAACTAATAAAGCCAGACCACTGGGTCTGCCAGAGGCGGCTGACGGTGTAGCCTGAACACAGTAAACATCAAACCCCCCACAGTTAAAATTATACAAACACCAAGTTTCTTGCACAAGTAAAATATCAAAACCAGCAATAAAGACATTAAAGTTCTTGTCTAACTGACAAGACTTCCAACCTGAAATATTCCAGGAGGCGATCGTTAGCCCCACTGGATCAGCCAATGGCTGTCATGCCCCCTCATCGGAAACCACAGGGGGGCCCCGCTGCAAGCCCTCCAAGGGGCCGTCCCCTGACTTTGGAGATGAATGAACCAAAGTCTCAAGTTGCTGGGCACCTAGCTGATCCTGTGAGCAACCATACAGACTATCTCCCTTTGTAAGCCCTTTGGAGTGATCCTCAGGGTAGAAAAAAGACCCAACCTGCTCACTACCTTCAGCAGCACCAAGCCATGAGCCCCCTCCCATACAGGTTAATGATCTCACTGTTTCTCTCCTGATAGATGACAAAATGGGAGAGACTACAGGTGAGGGCAAATTGGTACTTTGGGACACTATAGAGGATAACCTTCTTCGTCTCTTACACTTCGTAGGGGAAACCTTATGCTGCTTTAAATCCCGCAATTGACTATATAGCTGTTCTAATCGGGACATTAAATTCCCTTGTAACCGTAATGCGGTGGAAGGCTCATCTGCTCTTATACATAAGGCTGCTCCACCTGGGGCTGAAAGGAATTGAGGAGGATTGTTGGGCAAATCTACCTTCATCCCCATCGGGATCGAGCCATTCCCACTAAAGGGTAGTCTTGAATCTCCATCATTGGTTTTAAGCTTGGGTGGAAACTTCTTTACTCCCGGTAGAGGCAACCCGGAGTTCGTCAGGTGTGGGACGTCTTTGTATAGAGGAATTGCTTCCTCTTGGCAAACCAAACCTGAATGGGTCCCATACGCTCTAGAAGGATATACTGCTGATTGATTCAATTGGGACCGATTATCCATTATGAAATTAACCCATACATCTGAGTTAAACCTAATGTTTACCAGATGTCTGGACTTTAACTTGGCCAGGACATCTACCGAGGATATTTGTGTTGACATTTCTGTTGGCCAATTGGCATCACAAACCGATCTTATACCACAGTGACATGTAAGAGAATTCCTGGCATAGGCTCCTTCTCTGCATATGGTGTGCAGGCCTATAAAACTGGGACCCTTTATCACATCTTTCTGATATTTGGCAGAGATGATCATGATAGTGTGAGATGCAGCCCTGTAAAACTTCATGTACACTGGTTGGACTACAAAGATGTTACAGTCAGACATAAATTTACAAGTTAATTTCTTATACCACCAGGACCCTTCATTCAATCCTTCTGAAAGTTGGTAGAGATAGTAAATATTGAAAGGGATATACACTTGCCAAGTTTCATCTATATTATATTTGAGGCAAAGAAGTTACAGCTAAGAATGTATAGGAAGAATTTTGCAAGATAATATAATTAAACTGCTTATAAAATAGGATCCCTTTATCGAATCTTTTTGGAATTTGTTACACTTAATGCCATCCATTGGAGGTACAATCCCTCCATGTTTCAGCCAAATATAATAAAAAACAAAAAGGGTACAGTCAAAAATGTATTTTCCATTGAAACCAATGGAAAACAAAAGCAAAAACAAAAAAGGAAATTTGATATTTATGAAAACAAAAATGACAGATTTAAATTTAAAAAATTAAAAATTAAAACAAAAAATGACATGGGCCCCTGGTGCACACCTCTAGAGGAAGCTGTGGATCTAGTTCCAAATGGAGTACAGGACCTGGTGCAAGGGGTTACAGGAGTGGAGCTGCTTGACAAAAGCGAAGCGATCACAATATAATTAAATTAAACATATTTATAGGGGGAAGAATGCTAGATAAAACTACCACAATGACATTTAACTTTAAAAGGGGGATCTACACAAAAATGAGGACGTTAGCTAAAAGGAAACTTTAAAAAGTGGTCATGAGGATCAAATGTCTTTAAGATTCATAGAGAGTTTTTGAAAACACCATTGTAGCGTCCCAGATTAAATATATTCCATAAATTTAAAAAAAGGTAGCGAGAGGACCAAATGTGAAAAGAAGGTGACCATTAGAGCCAAAGGGCATCCTTTAAAAAATGGAAAGCAAGTCCAATTGAGGGAAATAGGAAGGAGCATAAGAATTTGCAAGGAAAGAGCATAAGAATGGGTAAAATCTTAATAAGTAGGTCAAAAGAAAAACTGAAGAGTGGATTACTAAAGATACAAAACCTAATAATATTTTTTGTTCCAAGTACATCGGAACTAGGAAATCTGTTGGAGAGTCAGTATGGCTATTAGAAAATCAGGAAGTTGAAGGGGTACTCCAGGAAGAGAAGACCAATGCAGAGAGATAAATGAATTATTTTAATCAGTCTTCGGCCCTTTTCACACAGACACTCTAACACTGATCAAATGGGTGTTACATTTTATTATAAATGTTGCAGGGCACCCATAGAGCACACCTGCAGCCCCACAACATGTATAATAAAATGTAACACCCATTTTATCTGTGTTAGAGTGTCTGTGTGAAAAGGGCCTTCTTCACTACAGGAGATGATGGGGAGATACCCATACCAGAACTATTCTTTGTAGGTAATGAATCTGAAGAACTGTCACAATAGGAGAAGGGAAGTGTATGCATTTAAATAAATAAATAATCAACGTGACTCTACAAGTTGTTTGAGACCAGACTGACAAATTAAACAGTATCAAGTCTCCAGGGCTGGATGATATTCAACCAAGAGTTCTGAAGGAACTCAAATATGAAATCACAGAACTACTATTGGTAATTTGTAATCTATTACTAAAATCTGTTTCTGTACCTGAGGACTGGAGGGTAGAGAATGCAACTGCAATTTTTTTAAAAAGCTCCAAAGGCGACCCTGGTAACTACAGACTGGTGAGCCTGGTGTTGGTTAGTGGGAATACTGATGGAGACAGTTTTAAAGAATGGAATCATCAGGCATATTGACAAACATGACATAATGGGGAAGAGAGAGCATTGTTTTAGCAAAGGAAAGTCATGTCTCACTAATCCAGGGGTGGAGAACTAGGGATGGGAGAACGCGGTTCGGAAGTTCGGAGTTTGGACCGAACTCGAATAGTTTGGTCGACTGAACCGAACGTTTGAACCGAACTCGAATTTGGAAGTTTGACGTTCGGACCGAACTCGAACAGTTTGGTCAATTGAACCGAACGTTCGAACCGAACTCAAATTTGAACGTTCGGTTAAATGGAAAACACATTATCGGCTGTAACCTTTTTGTTCTTTATGCTATGTGGCTGAAATTTGAGTTGCCTGTACCTCCAATAGAACCCATTATGTGCACCTCATTTCAAAACAATTGGATAAAGAAATCTGATTTTAGAAGCAGTTGAATTATTGTATTTTGCAATATTCTACATATACATTCTTAGCTGTAACTTCTTTGCCTCACATCTAATATAGGTTAAACTTGTTCAGTTTATACCCCTTCCCATATTAACTATCTTTGCCAAATTTTAGAAGTATTGGACAAAAGGTCTTGGTGGTATAAGCAATTATCATATAAATGTATGTCTCACTATAACATCTTTGTAGTCCAACCAGTGTACATGAAATTTGGCAGGACTATATATTTCACTTTCATAATCATCTCTGCCAAATATCAAAGAGATATTATAAAGGGTCCCAATTTTATATGCCTGTACAACATATGTAGAGAAGGGGCCTATGCCTGGGATTCTCTTATGTCACTGTGGTATAAGATCAGTTTGTGATGCAAATTGGCCAACAAAAGTGTCAACCAAATATCCTCATTCTGTGCTGGGACCATCCCAACATATCTCCCCCACTTGTTTCTGGGAAGTCAGAAGCATCTGTTTAGGAAAGAGTCAATAGAAATTCTCTTATGTCCTCTGTCTCAGTGCTGCAGGATGTGATTGATAGTTGGCCAGCCTGGATGTGTTTAAACTATGTCTCCTGACTGCTGGGATGCTATCTCAGAAGTCCCAGTTATGTTGCTTATGCCCGCCACAGGGCCGCCCCCTATGCCCACCTCGAAACCACTACCAATTGGTCCTGTAAAGCTAGAAGCTTGCAGTAATGTGTTTGGCCATTGAATGTGTCTGTCAGTCTTTGGGGTTGCTCCACATCCTTCCTCCTACAGTCTCTCTCCCCCTGCCATGCAGGGTGCCTGCCTCTGACTGGCACTGAATATGCTGATATTCATCTGAATAATGATCTTCATAGGGACAACATCAATTGCTTATATAATTGGGTCCCTTTATCAAAATCTCCTGTACATTTGCTGAAATGGCAGGAAAGGTATTTGATACATTCTTGTCAAATATCCTGTAAACAGAATGGAATATCAAAATGTAACAGCTGGAAATGTATTTTCAGGTTAATGTCTTATACCCTTGGGACCCTTTATCCACTCTTTCCTAAAATTGGCAGAAATATTAAGCATATGGAGGGATGTAATATGCACAAGTTTCATGAACATTGGATGCAAGATAAAGAAGTTGTAGTCATGAATGTGTATGGAGCTTTTCTTAAAATCACAACATTCAATTGCTTCTGAAATCGGTTTCCTTTATCTAATCGTTCCGAATTTTGGTACACTTGGTGCCCTCCATTGGGGGTACAATCTCCCTAAATTTCATCAAAAAGTAATAAGAAACAAAAATGTTATAGCCAGAAATATGTTTTTTAGTTTTTTCCTTTTATTTCAAAAACCAAATGTCATTTTCAGTTCCCGATTGCACCAAACTAAAGACTGAACCGATCCCGACCGAACCGAATACTGAATCCGAATTCAACATTCGACCCAAACCACCGAACGGCCGAACATCCGAACCGACAAACCAAATGCAGCCGAACCGAACGGGCGAACTGAACGGCCGAAACGAACGCAGCCAAACCGAACGGCCGAACCCGAACCACGATCTGTTCGCCCATCCCTATGGAGCCTGCGGTCCACTTCTGGCCCACGGGGCTTGTTCCCATGGCCCACCTACTTCTAAGGTAGGTTTTCATGAAGGATTTAAAGGTTGGGAGGGTGGGAGTAGAATGGTTATGTTCAGGGAAAAAGTTCTAGGTATAGGGGGCAGCATCGGAGAAGGGGTTAATGCATTTTGAGGAGCAGGGAACTCAGAGGCAGGTGAGGGTGGTGAGAAGTAGAGAAGTGAATTGGAAATGTAGCTGGAAACAATTTGAGAAACATAGGGGGAAGCAAGGACACAAAGAGCCTTAAGGTAAAGACAAGGAGCTTGTGCTGAATACGTTCGGGTAGAGGGAGGGAGGAGAGGAGGGACTAAACATGATCAAAGTAGCAAGCAAGATGGATGACTTTGGCAGTGGAGTGTTGAACATAAGCGAGAAGGACAAAATGAGAGTGGGGAAGGCCAGTAAGAAGGAGGTTGTAATAGTCAAGGCAATACAGCATGGACTAGGGTCTTGGCACTGGAAGCACTAAATTAGGGCCGGATTTTAGCAGTTATGCAGAGAGAAGTAACAGGACTTAGCAACAGACTGGATCTGAGGTGCAAAGAGAGGGAAGAGTCAAAGATGAACCTCAGGCTACATGCCTGAGGGACAGGCTGGAAGGTGACATTATCAATGGAAATGGAAAGGGAAGAAGGAGAGACAGGTTTAGGGGAAAGATAAGTTTAGTCTTGACCATATTAAGCTTGAGTTGATGAGACATTCATTCATTCATTTATTCAGATTGAATAGTCTGCCCTTCCCCTAAGGCTCAGGGTAGCTTACAATATAATTGCATATAAAAAGACATAAGAATCCCTTTAAAAACCCACCTCCAACTCTAAAGCAGCAGCTGCTGCTGCTACTGATAGGCAAGATAGACAAGATCCGCCTCGACATCACTTCCCACCCCTCTCCTCTTCACACTCCCACCCCTCTCCCTCCTCCCCCTCCTTCTCTCATGTCCTCCTTCTCCCCTGCCTCCCTTAAGGAAATCTCCTCTCTGCTCTCCTCCTCCAACCCTTCC
>QEPC01010930.1:938346-955031 GCA_003113815.1 Sphenodon punctatus
CTGGCCTCCCTCACTCTCACCTGTCCCCCCCTTATCGCAATCCAAAACTCCACTGCCAAGGTCATTCACTCTGCCCGTCGCTTTGACCATGTGCAGCCTCTCCTCTTCTCTCTTCACTGGCTCCCCATTCCTGAACGCATCCTATTTAAACTCCTGGTTTTCATGTTCAAAACACTGCACAACCAAGCTCCCCCTTACCTGTTGGACCTAATCTCCCTATGCTCTCCGGCATGCACTCTCCACTCGTCCTCTGACCCCTCCCTCACTCTCCCTCATTTCTCCTGCTCACCTAACCACCTTTGACCCTTCTTCTTTGCTGCCCCCCATGCCTGGAACTCCCTCCCTACCCACATCCGCCTTGCCCCCTCCCTCCGCTCCTTCAAATCCCTCCTCAAGACCCACCTTTTCCTTGCCGCCTTTCCCAATGCCTGCTAGTCATTCCCCGTATACTTACTGTCTTCCCTCCTCTGCAGACTGCTGCAACCTTCCTGATTGTAACCAAGCCATTCACATGCACCTGAGACTTCGCATCCACTTGAATATCTGTTTGTCTTCTCCCCTGTCTCTCCTACTGTCCCCTCTCCCTGTCTCCCCCTCCTTGTCTTTTAGATTGTAAGCCACAGGCAGGGACCTATTGTATGTTTCTGTACAGCACCAAGCACATGACTGGCACTATATAAATGTTTATAATAATAATAATAATAATAATAATAATAATATCCCAGATTATATCTGGCCTGACACACGAGGTGGGACATATGTTGGATCTGATGTTTTTCATCATGCTGGACACAGGGGTTCCGATTATTGGAGGTGTTGTTATAACACCATTGTCATGATCGGATCATTACCTTTTGAAGACCTGAACCCAATCCTCTTATGCTCCTGTCAGGATGGTGGACCAGGTAGGTTGGTCCACCCCCAGAGACTTATGGATCTGATTGGTTGCTTGAACTCTCTGGGGGATTTACCTACTGACCTTGACGGCTACCCTGTTGATGACCTGGTAATTTTATGGAATGACATCTTGCCCAGGGCCATTGATATTGTTACACCCAAGTGTCCGCTCCCACTACTGTGACAACATAAGTACCCCTGGTATACAAGGGACATGAGGTGGTAGAAGTGGAAGGGTAGGCAGTTAGAACTCAGGTGGCGCTCGTCTTGTGCTGAAGCTGACCAGTTGTGACATAGATCATTTTTAAAGAACTATGCCATGGCTATGATGGCAGCAAAGAAAGCTTTGTTCTCTGCCATCATAGCATCTGCAAAGTCTCATCCTGCAGAGTTTTTTTGGGTGGTGAATGACCTGATTAATCCAGCCTGTCTTCGCCATGAACCTGAGTCATCTATTGCCCACTGTGACACTTGTATTAATTACTTTGCAGACAAAGGTTAAACAAGATGCTCCCACTCATGCCCACCCATGGGACATGTGTGGGGTGGGGCACCCATTTAAATGTGGAGGTGCGTGGGTATGCACGCCCATGATCCATGCATTCCCATCCATCTCCACACATAGAGCATCGACAAAAAAGCCAGATTGCTCTGTGTGCGGGCATGGTCTGATATGGGTGTTCAACATCTACCAGACGGTGTGAATGGGGCAGCACACCCACCTGAGGGTACTGTCTGTCAGTACCATAGGGAAAAGGCCACACAAGGTCAGAGCAGCACAACACCTGGCCAACAACAGACACACATCCCTCCGAATATGTCCCCAGCCCAGCCAGAGGCTTTTAAAGGACACACACATGAAGAGACAGGCATGCTGGCTCCAACCATGGCACACAAAAAGATCTTGTGAAGAGAGCCAGAAACATGGATGGCCTCCCAGACACATGGGGCACCACATATTAAGTAGGAAACAAACCCGTAGCACAGGACAGGGATGCTGCAGGGCACAGTGGGGGTTGAAAGGAACAACAGCACATGGAGGGATGTAGCTGACGCAGGACACAAGGAGCAAGGGACAACCAACACTCCCATACGGAGGTGCTCCCAACATATAATAAGGGTGTCCCACCCATGTATACAACTGCAAGTATGAAGATGCACACCACATGCACAAGCCCCCAAGAGAAACTTCTGTAATGGGCAAACAGCACCAGGTATACAACACCACCCATTCCATGTCAGACGCAGGAGTAGGGACAGACAGGTGTGCCCATACAGTGATGGGCGCGCGCGCACACACACACACACACACACACACACACACACACACGACATATGCATGGAAGCAGAACAGGTCATGCCAACCAAGGCCTCCCTTCCATGTACATCCCCTCCTTTGTCCATGTGGCCAAGGTTGTGTCTGTTGAATAAGAATGTGGGAGTGGATTTCCGGTATTCACATGGGGGTGTTTGTTATAAACCATGTTATCTGATGGCTTTGGGCCAGGGTATGCGGCACTTTCACTTTCGATTCTGCCCTCACATTTCTGCCGTGGATTCCTGTCAGTCCGTTGTGCCTGTGAGATGTCGGCTCCATCCAGGCATCAGGGTGCCCATTCTTGCAGTTAGGGTGGTGGAGGGGTGAGGCCCATCTGTGCCAGCATGTTACTTGGAGACCTGTGGCTGAGGGATGATGTCCAGATGTTGTTGTGGGATCCACAATCCTCTTGTGATGGCTATGACCTGCTTTCGCATAGCATGTGGCTGCTAGGACACCCCTTTGGAAGCCTTGATTGTCAGCAGAGAGCGAGGGAGTTGGGGTTCTGTCTGCTGGAGCCTGCTGTGAATGTCCCTCTGCCTGGAGTGGTGCTGCCGTGGGAAGCCAGGGAAAATGTGGCTGTTCAGAGCATTGCCGGATTTCCGGATTTTTACTTGTGCCTCCTGGGTGGTGGTCCATCTCTGCTGACCTGCTTTGTGAATGTCCTGATGCATGCCTGTGGTTACCAGAGGGGCCTTGGGAGTGCGAGGATTGACTCATGGTCTGGAGTTACTCACACCCCCGGCTGGGGGTCCCTACCTGATAGTAGTGCCTAATGTGGTGGAGATGGCTGTCCTGTTGGATGTTCGGATCTGTGTGGATGTCCAAGCAACTTTGGCCACCGGAAACCCCTTTCTCTCTCACTACATGGTAGATGGGCACATGCGTGCCCAGGGGTATCGCCACAGTATATTTGCATGGGCAGAATATGCGGAGGGTGCAGTGTTTCTTGGGTGAACTCCTCAGCATCCTTGAGCTGGCTTTGGAACCCCGCTCCGAGATGTTTGCCCTCGTCCGTCTGCCCTATTGCTGTGTGTGTGTGATTCTGCCTACTTGCTTTACCCATGGGCCCTGATGCCTTTGCTCTTGACCTCTCTCCCCCCAGTCATCGCTGTTAAGCCGCCTGGGTGTGACCTGCTGTTTGTGGCAGGGGCATCATTTCCCATGTCCCTGCATTTGTGATCCCCCTTGGAATGGGGCCCTGTGAACTGCCTGCGTTTGTTCTGTACTCTGCTGTGTGGGGCGTATGTTCAGAACTGGACTCCCTGCCTGGTGGGGTGTCTTGATTAGCTGCTTTATCTTCCTTCTCGTTGTTCACCCTGTTGCAATAAATGTGCACCTTGCATTCATCTGGTGCCTGCATTGGTTTTCCCTTGCCCCATGGTTTTGTATGTGCTGTCTCCCTGTGCCCTGACTCTGGTGGCTTGCCTGTGTGTGCCTTTCCCTATCCCTCCTCCCCACCCCACATGGAGTCTGTTTGGGTTTGGGCAGTGACGGTGGCTGTGGCTTCGTTTGCCCTTAGTCCAACATGTTGACACACCATGCTGTTGGGCGTGGTTTTCCTCTGATTGGTGTAGAGGCTGCCTGTTTGAATGGTGATAGTGTTTGCTGGGTGGAGGACTGGATGGGAGGGGGCCAGTTTCATGGGTGCCACAAACCTCACGTGATCCTCAAGTGACCTACCTGGCCGGTGTCCATTTGAATCCCACACCACTCCCCCGCAGTGGGTGAGCTGTGCATGGTTACTCCACTCACACACACACCCCCCATGGACCCACAACTCAGCCATATCCATTTAAAAATGACCAAAATCGTTCATATTCACCATGACTTGGGTGCTGCTACTTTGACTGCAGAGTCAGAGTTTGGGGCTGTGGAAACTCAGCCTTGTCCCATTTAGTTAGATCAGTTTCAATTAATGTCATCCACCTATGCAGCGGATGTGCTTGGAACAGTGCAGGCAATCAGGTGTGAATTAGATCCTTGCCCATTCTGGCTGGCAAAAGCCAGCTGGAAGACACTGGGACCTTTGCTGGTTGGGGTTGTCAACACCTCCCTTCAGAAGGATAGGTTTTTGGGCATCCTTAAAATTGCCCCTGCTTAAGAAATTATCTTTGGACACTGACTACCTGGCCAGCTATCGGCCTGTATCTAAACCTTCCCTTTTTACAGAAGGTTATTGAACGGGTGGTTGCCCAGCCGCTTCAGGTTCATCTCGATGGTATCAGATTCCTAGACCCATTTCAGTCAGGTTTTCATCCGGGGTATAGCACTGAACTTGTGGCCTTGGTCAATGATCTACGCCTGGAGATTGAAAGAGGGAATTGTGCCCTGTTGATCATGTTAGATCTTTCAGCGGCTTTTGATAACATTGACCTTGAGGTGTTGTTGACACATTTGTGGGACCTGGCAGGGGTGCGCAGAACTGTTTTTGAGTGGTTCCGTTTGTTCCTATTGAGGAAGTCCCAATGGGTGGTGATAGGAGATTGCTCGTCATCCCCTCGGGACCTCCCTTGTGTCCCGCATGGGTTCAACTTTGTTCCCCTCCTGTTCTATGTGTTTCTGAAGTCACTGGGTGAGATCATCCAGAGGTTTGGAGTGGGGTGCCATCAGTATGCTGATAACACCTCGCTCTATCCTTCTTTTTCATCTGACCCAGGTCCTGCAGTCTCAGTGCTGTCCCTGTGCCTGGCTGCTGTTGGAGACTGGATGAGGGTGAGCAAATTGAAGCTGAATCCAGCCAAGACTGAAGTGATAATGGTTGGCCCATCTTGTGACTTGGAGGGGAACAGAATGTCTATTATTGAGGGGGTCTGCCCCCCTTTAGTTACGCAGGTTCACAGCCTTGGTGTGTTTCTGGATCCTCTGCTGTACCTGGATTGTCAGGTCACGGCAGTGGCCAGGAGCACCTTTCATCAACTCCATCTGGTGAGAAAGCTGCAGTCTTTTCTTTCTGACTCTGATCTGGCCATCATCATTCATGCTTTCATTATCTCAAGGCTAGATTACTGCAATACGCTCTATGTGGGGCTCCTCTTGGTGACTGTTCAGAAGTAGCAGCTAGTGTAGAATGCAGCAGCCCAGTTCCTTTCAGGGGTGGGTTGCCATGAGCACATTACACCTGTGCTCTACAGGCTGCACTGGATTCCCATAGTTTTCCGGGCACAATGGAACTCCCTTCCCCATGAAATTTGCCTGAGCTTGAACGTATTCTGGAGGTGGTGTAAGACTTTTCTTTTTGGCAGTGCTTTTGGCACGTAGGGATAGGTATTGGGTGAGTGGGGCTTTTAGGGAGGTGAGGGTAAGGATTTTAGGGAATTTTAGTGTATTGTGTTGTATTTTTACTATTTCTTTACTTTGAGTTCTTGTTGTAAGCTGCCCCCAGCCTTTGGGAAGGGTGGGGGTATACATTTAAATAAATAAATAAATAAATAAATAAATAGCCCTCACCTAACCCTAACCTTCCCTGCCAAATGCTTGCCAAAAAGAAAAGTCTTACATCTCCTCAGAAATATGCCCAGGCTTGGACTCTGATGGATCTCCAGGGGAAGGGAGTTCCACAACACAGGGGCAGCAACCAAGAACCTCCTCTGCACACTCTCATCATACAAACACAATTGCCAGGTGGTACCTGCAAGAGGCCACTCCTAGCTGACTGCAAGGATCGCAGTGGAGCATAATAGGAGGGTGGTCTTTTAGTTATACATATGCGATTCAATGGGTTTATCCAGAGATAGAGTGTAAAGGAAGAAGGGGACCAAGGACAGAGCCTTGGCAAACTCTGACTGAGAGGGGAAGTGATGTGGAGGAGGTACCAGCAAGAGACACACTGAAGGAGTGGTTAGGGAGCTAGGAAGAAAACCAGTTGAGAATTGAGCCCCCAGTACCAAGTGTGGCAGAATATAGGGGAATTTTGTTGCCCTTCTCTGTACCTTTTCTAGTTCAGCTATGTCTTTTTTGAGATTGGGCGACCAGAACTGCACACAGTATTGGTGCAGTCGCACCATTGATTTTTATAGAGGCATTATGACATCCTCAGTTTTATTCTCTATCTCCTTCCGAATAATTCCTAACATTCTGTTTGCTTTTTTGACTGCTGCTGCGCACTGTGCTGTGGATTTCATTGTATTGTCCACAACCACCCCCACATTCTTTTCCTGAGTGGTAACTCCTAGCTTAGTACCCAGCATTGTGTACACATAGTTTGGATTATTTTTCCCTACGTGCATCACTTTGCACTCGTCTACATTAAATCTCATTTGCCATTTAAATGTCCAGGCACCCAGTGTCGTAAGATCCTGTTGCAGTTCCCCACAGTCTGCTTGTGTTTTAACTACCTTGAATAACTTGGTGTTGTCTGCAAATCTGATCACCTCACTCTTAACACCCTTTTCCAAATCCTTAATGAATACATTAAACAGCACCAGCCCCAATACAGATCCCTGAGGCACACCACTTTTTACATCTCACCATTGTGAAAACTGACCATTTAGTCCTACCCTTTGCTTTCTATCTTTTAACCAGTTTCTGATCCATAGTAAGACACTACCTCCTATCCCATGACTTTTTAATTTTCTCAAGAGTCTCTCATGAGGGACCTTATCAAATGCTTTCTGGAAATCCAGGTACACTATATCTACTGGGTCTCCCTTGTCCACATGCTTATTTACACCCTCAAAGAATTCCAACAGGTTAGTGAGGCATGACTTACCTTTACTAAATCCGTGTTGACTCTTCCCCATTAAGCCATGTTTGTCAACATGCCCTGTAATTCTGTCCTTAATGATGGTTTCCACCATTTTGCCCGGCACAGACGTCAAGCTTACTGGTCTGTAGTTTCCAGGATCGCCTCTGGATCCCTTTTTAAATATCGGGGTTACATTTGCCACCCTCCAGTCCTCGGGTACAGTGGCAGATTTTAGTGACAGGTTACAAATTACTAACAGTAGGTCTGCGATTTCATATTTGAGTTCCTTCAGAACTCTGGGGTGAATGCCATCTGGCCCTGGTGACTTGTTAGTATTCAGTTTGTCAATTTGCCCTAGAACATCCTCCAACGTCACATTGATTTGTAACAGCTCTTCCAATTCCTCGCCCACAAAGCAAGGATCCGGCGTGGGTACCTCCCCAAAATCCTCTGCAGTGAAGACCGACGCAAAGAACTCATTCAGCTTCTCTGCAATGTCCTTATCCTCCCTGAGCGCCCCTTTTACTCCCTTGTCATCTAATGGCCCAACTGACTCCCTAGCAGGCTTCTTGCTTCTGATGTATTTGAAAAAGTTTTTGTTGCTTGTTTTTGCCTCTTTAGCAAGCCTCCCTTCAAAATCTCTCTTGGCCTGCCTTATTAACACTTTACATTTACGTTGGCAGTGTTTATTCTCTTTCGTATTATTTTCATTGGGACTACCCTTCCACTTCTTAAAGGATGCCTTTTTGGCTCTAATAGCCTCCTTCACCTCCCCATTTAGCCATAGTGGAAGACTTTTGGTCTTCCTGCTTCCTTTTTTAACTTGCAGGATGCATTTAATCTGGGCTTCCAGAAGGGTGCTTTTAAACAGCCTCCATGTCTCTTGCAAACTTGTAGCCCTTGCAACTGTGCTTTTTAGTTTCTTTTTAACTAGTTTCCTCATTTTGTCATAGTCTCCCTTTTTAAAGTTAAATGCTACCGTTGTACTTCTGTTTGTCTTTCTCCCTCCAGAAATTATGTCAAATGTGATCATATTATGATCACTATTGCCTAGTGAATCTGCCACAGTTACTCCTTGCACCAGGTCCTGCGTGCCATTCAGAATTATTTTAATACCATTAAAGACAGAAATACTACTGGGGACTGTGTGATCATGGGAGACTTTAATTTTCCAGATATCTATTGGAGAATTAATGCTACTAATAATAGTAGGGCCAATTTATTTTTGGATATGATAAATGACAAATTTCTTCATCAAATTGTTACTTGGCCAACCAGAGGAGATGCTGTTCTAGATTTGGTTCTAGAAAATAGTGACGATGTCATAGATAACGTAATTATTGGGAATAATCTTGGTTCTTGTGATCATGCATTAATTCAGTTTAATTTAGTTGGAAGGGTACTTAATAATAAAATAATAACTTAGGTTTTTGCTTTTTAAAAGGCAGATTTTGGGAAATTAAGGAAACTAATTAGGGAAGTAAATTGTACTGAGGAAATTCTGAACCATAATGTGGAGGATGGCTGGAATTTCTTCAAGTCCAAGGTTCAGAGAATTTCTGAAATTTGCATACTTAGCAAGGGGAAATATCTTGTAGGAAGGCATTCTAGACCCAATTGAATGAATAATCATATCAAACAGGATATTGAGAATAAGCAGAGAGCCTATAGGGAGTGGGAAAATGTGTTGCTTAGTAAAGAAAAGTACCTCCATGAGGTTAGAATATGTAAGTAAGACTTGATCAAAGTCAAACCTTGCCCAGAAAATTCAACTAAATAGTAAGAATTGTTATAGTTATATAAATAATAAGAAAACAAGAAAGGAAGAAGTGTATAGTAAGGATGGAGTAAAGATCAATGATAATGTAGACATGGCCCAAATTCTAATCTAAATAAATACTTTGTATCAGTTTTTAATAAGGATGACGATAGGGACCATTATTCTGAAGACAGGATAGGTGATAACAAGTGTGGGGTAATAAAGATTACCTCAGCACAAGTGGAGACCTCAGCACAAGTGGAGCTAACGTATTCAAATCAGAAGGACCAGATAATCTACATCCAAGAATATTGAAGGAACTAGCACATGAAATCTCAGGCCCGTTAGCTATGGTATTTAATAAATCCATTAATTTAGGAGTGGTATCTAGTGATTGGAGAATAGCAAATTTTGTACCTATCCTTAAGAAAGGGAGTAGAAATGACCCAGTTAACTACAGATCTGTTAACCTAACAGCAGGCATGTAAGATGTTGGAACAGACACTGAAACAGATAATAATTAGATATGTTAGCAAAGGGGAAACATGATGAAATGTAGCATGGGTTCACAAAGGGTAGATCATGCCAGACCAATCTGATATCCTTTTTTGAGAAAATAACTGGCTTTTTTGATAGAGGGAATGCAGTGGATTTGGTGGATTTGGATTTTAGTAAGGCATTTGATACATTGCCAAATGGAAAATTACTGCTTAAGCTTGAAAATATGGGAATTAACAAAAAGGTAGTTAGGTGAGTTCATAGCTGGTTAACGGGAAGAAAACAAATGGTTGTGTTGAGGGTTGGACTTTCTAGGTGTGGGGAGGTTGCTAGTGGAGTTCTGCAGGGATCTGCCTTGGCACCCATCTTGTTTAATATATTTATAACTGGCCTTGGTGAGGGAAGTAAGAGTGTGCTAATTAAGGGTGTTTTCAGACATGACACTAACCCCAGTTTAACCACACTTTAACCCCACTTTAACATTTCTTATGCATGTTGCAGGGCTGTACTGGTGCCCTATGTAGCCCTGCAACATGCATAGCAAATGTTCAAGTGTGGTTAAACTGGGGTTAGCGTTATGTCTGAAAACACCCAAAGTTTGCTGATGATACCAAGTTGGGAGGAATTGCCAATGCAGCGGAGGATCCAAAAATTATACAGGATTAATTGGATGGCCTCATGGATTCGAGTGTTAGGAATGGGATGAAATTTAATAGTGCAAAGTGTAAGGTTATGCTTTTGGGGTTTAACAATGCATCATTGTGTGTGTGTGTGCTATTAGCTGGCCAGTGTAACGGGGGGAGTGTGTGGAGAGACTAGAGTGCTTGTGTGACTTTACAGTTTACTTTTCAAATCATATATTCAGTGTCTCTGTGCAGGCTTTTCCTCTCACGTGGTGAGAGGGTGGGGACTGCTGCTGCAGAGACTGAAAGAGCATATATAAGGTGATTCCACCAGGCGCCATTTTATCTCTAGCTCTCTTCCTGAGTCTGACTTTGTGTGAGTTGGTTCTTCGTTGACAGAGAGTGAGTTTGCAGTTGGCCATCCATCCTGGCTGAATCTTTTTCAATCCAGGATCAATTGTGATTTATTTAGATAGTATTTTATTATTTTAAATAATAAGTTAGGTGGTGTAGGTATGGCTTCTTCATCATCATTCCCAGCATCATCTTGCCCTTACTCAGACCAGAAACTGATGAAGCTGAGTTAAAGCAGAGACAGCTCAATTTGCTCTGGGATTTGGAGGTATATATTGAAGGGCAGGTCCCAGGTGGAAGGCTGCTTCAGGTTGCAGACGCTTGGCTTCCCAGGGGATGATTGTGTGATTGATGACAGCTGGCCTTTTCTTTTTTTAAAAAATTGTATTTATTAATTTTTTCAAGAAAAAGGAAAATACAGCACGAATAATAAACACAAATTACTCACAAAACTAACCTTTCATACAGAACACCGCCGAAGCAGTGTGGACTGAACCGACAGAACTCAAACAAAAAATAAAGCAAAACACAAGTACATTCTGCAGTTAGGTCCATGTGGGCAGGCCCAGAGCTAAATTTTCTTATATAGATTGTAGAGCTCAGACTTCTCCACTTCGATATGCCCTGTGATCAGATTCCAGCTTGGCGTCCATGTTGCATAAAAGTCTACGAGCTTCTCTTGCAATCCCGCCGCGATCCTTTCCATAGATAGTACAAACCAAAGTCTACTAATCCAATCCATAATTGACGGGCCTTCAGGTACCTTCCATTTACACACAATACAATGAATTGCAGCCTTACATATGGGGGTATTGGAATTTTTCCCCAGATCCTTGGGCCACATTCCCAGTAGAGCAACCTGTGATATAAATGACACCTGCAGGTGAGTGTGTTCCTCCACTTTACTCCAGACAGCCTTCCAAAAGCCCTTAATTACCTCACAGTCCCACCAGTGGTGAATATAGGAGCCCTTCCATCCACATCCCTGCCAGCACATCTCACTGTATCCCGTTTGCATGGTGTATAGAAAGCGGTGTCAGGTAAAATCTAAAGACTAGTTTAATTTGGGGTTCTCTGACCATGAGGGATTTGGCACACTTCTGTGTGTGTGACCAAACTTGTTCCATTGATTCCTTTGTGAACTCCAGTCCTAGGTCTTCTGCCCATTTATCTATGTATCCCGCATCCGGGGAATGGAATATGTTACGGATAATCCGGTACAGACAAGAAATCACTTTACGCTGTGGAGCGTAATTAAACAGTTCTGTCTCCAATGCGTGGGGAGCCCTTGTGAAGTGTACTTTATTCACTGGATGGGTCAAATAACTATGTATTTTTAGGTATAGCCATCTGTCTATTGGTTTTTGGCATTTAGAGTGTAATGCATCTTTTGTTAGTATGTCCTCTCCCACAAAAAAGTGTCTGACCTGCCATATTCCCTTTTTTCTCCACTGTCCCAGCGCCTCTTTCTCCTTCTTATTTAGGGACAGGGCCTCGCATATGATTCGCCTATATGGGAATTTGCCTTGACAGGCTTCCAATTTAATTTGACACCTTTTCCATAATCTCAATGTGTTACCTATGAAAGGATGTTGTTGCAAACCCTTCGCCCCCGGCTCACACCTGGGAGGGTCCTCTGTCAACAGATTCCTCAAAGAATTTGGGAGTATCAATTGTTTTTCTATCTCGACCCATGTAGATTCCCTTCCCTCTTCATACCATAGTTTTACTCCCCTCAGTATCGATGCCCAGTAGTAATATTTCACATTAGGCAGATTCAGGCCCCCAGACTCCGCTGGAGTCCTCATTATAATATGTCTGATTCGAGGCTTTTTTTCCTCCAGATTATATTACTTATGATTTTATTCAGTTTATTGAAGAAGTCATCCAAGATTTGTATTGGCAAGCAATTAATGTATATAGAAGTTTAGGGAACAGCATCATTTTAATTAAGTTTAGCTTGCCCATCCAGGAGCAACACACTCCCCTCCAGGAAGAGCTTAGGTCAGTTACCTTGTCCAAGAGTGGCACATAATTACTCTTATATAGCTCTGCTATGTTCTTTGGAAGATTGATTCCAAGATATTTTAATGTCGAATTATTCAACTGGAATATTGTGGCTCGGTCCCTCTCTAGTTTTGTCATTTTCTGGTCATTCAATAAGAACATTTGTGACTTAGAAATATTTACTTTAAAACCAGATACGCTACCAAACCGCTCCAGCAGGGCCACTGTCTTCGGGACCGACCACTCTAGGTCCATCAGGAATAACATTGTGTCTTCCACATAAAGCGATATTTTCCACTGCTGTGCGCCCACATCCACCCCATGTATCCTAGTATTTTGCTTTATGGCCAGAGCCAACGGCTCTAACCCAATATTGAAGAGCAAGGGTGAGAGTGGGCATCCCTGCCTTGTGCCTCTCTTTAACAAAAAACTTTCAGTGAGCGCTCCATTGACGATAATTCTGGAGGCAGGAGATTTTTGTATGAGTTTTACCCATTTTAAGAAATTGCCCTGAAAGCCCATCTTTTCCATTGTCTTGGTCAAAAATAAATATTCAAGATGGTCAAACGTCTTGTCCGCATCGAGAGAAATCACTGCAGCCAGGCCCTTGTCCTCCTGGATTTTAAACATCATGTTTACTATTTTTCTAATGTTATCTATGCCCATCCTATCATATATGAAACCAGTTTGATCCGGAGAGATCAAGTCTTTTATACACAGCTGTAACCGGTTGGCAAGGATTTTTGTAAAAAATGTTGAGTCCGAATTTAGTAAAGAAATGGGTCTATATCCTGAGCACTCCTCCTTGCTCTTACCACTTTTATGACACAGTGCAATGTTGGCCTCGTAGAAAGAGGGGGCCAGGCTGTCTCCTGTTGTGAAAGACCGAAAAACCTTCTCCAGGCCTGGAGTTATTACCTTACTGTAGGTTTTATAAAATTCGAACAGAAATCCATCCAAGCCCATGGCTTTGTTGTTGGGGAGCTCTTTAATTGTGGACTGTATCTCCTCCTGCGTGATGGGAGAGTTTAAGTATTCCTTTTGTGTTCCCTGGTTAAGAAGGCCTATGCCAGATACTGGCTGCGATTGCTGTCATTCCAGGAGCTAGCCTTGCCCCTTATGTGCCTGAGAGAGAAGCTTGAATATTCAGGCCCTAGGTCCTATCCGTGGCTCACTTTTCTGGGTTCCTTGCTCCAGGAAATTGACTTCTCACTTATATATTTTTACGGTAAAACCATGATAGTCATCAAGTCAGAGATTATGTCCAGGATTCAGGATATTGCAAGCCGAGAAGATATGGCCAAATTGGCTAGGTGGAAGGTGGCTCCCCTTTTGAGTGCATATAAAAAGCAGTTCCTTTTTTAACCATATCTAGATATCTTGGTTAATTTCAAGCTGAGGCATGCATATACCTTACTCCAATGGCATACGGTTAAAACAGCTATGACTGATGGCAGATATAACCGTATTCCGCGGGCGCAGAGATAGTGCCCTTGTTGCAAAAGGGAAGTAGAGGATACAGTGCACTTTTTATTAAGATGTCCACATTTTGCTAATTTACGGGTAACGTGGATAGCCCCACTATTTTTGGAGGGCCCTTTGTCTAATTCCAGCGATAGTTTCTGTTAGGGGTGGGAATTCCGGATCTACCGGTATCCGATAATGCCGGTATCGGGCGTACCGGCATTACCGGATTCGACCCGGTAATCCGGCCCCAGTACCGGATTTCGGTGTACCGGTTTTTTTTACATTGCAGCCATTTAAAAATGGCTGCAATGTCAAAAAAATTAAAGCCCCAGCAAAACAGTTTTTTTTAAAAAAAACCTCCCCGAGTCCAGGCTGCGCGGGTGGAAGGGGGGACACCCCCCACCCACCCTGCCCAGCCTGGCTTTTTGTTTAAAAAAAGAGTAAGCGCGACCCCGAGGCGAGGCGAGCCCCCCCCCCAGCACCAGCGGCCGCGGCGTCCCCGCAGCCGCCGGTAAGTATGACCCGATCCCTGGGGGGGGGGGGGTGTTTAACACCCCCCCCCCCCCAGGGATCACCCCTACAGTGCGCTTGCCGCTTACCTTTGGGAGCTCCGGCGGCGGCGGGCGGTCCGGCGGCCTCAGCGCCGGCTGTGGCTGCCGGTGTCAGGACGTTCTAGGCCTTCCGGTGAAACCCGGAAGTTCACCGGAAGGCCTACAGCGTCCTGACGCCGGCAGCCACAGCCGGCGCTGAGGCCGCCGGACCGCCCGCCGCCGCCGGAGCTCCCAAAGGTAAGCGGCAAGCGCGCTGTAGGGGTGATCCCTGGGGGGGTGGGGGTGTTAAACACCCCCACCCCCCCAGGGATCGGGTCATACTTACCCGCGGCTGCGGGGACGCCGCGGCCGCTGGTGCGGGGGGGGGCTCGCCTGGCTCGCCGTCTTACTCTTAGTCTTTTCTTTTTTAAAACAAAAAGCCAGGCTGGGCAGGGTGGGTGGGGGGTGTCCCCCCTTCCACCCGCGCAGCCTGGGAGGGGGAGGGGGAGGAATTTATTCCATTGGTTTCAATGGGGACACAGCGCCCCATTGAAACCAATGGAATAAATCCGGTACCGGTATACCGGATTTAATCCGGGAATCCGGTTTTCGTGGAACCGGTAACCGGTAAATCCGGTAGCCGGTAATGGGCCCGGGGTCCCACCCCTAGTTTCTGTTATCTTCTCTCTTTGACTCAGAAAGATGCCATATGGGCTCTTGCATCTTATACTCATCTAGCATCTAGAGAGAGACAGTCACTTAAAACTGGATGCTCTTAGGTATCAGAGTTCAGGGAGAGAACCAGGATCGAGGCATTTTATTTGGGCATTTTACTTGGGCTATTACTTTATTAATCTACTCTGTATGTATATTTAAGTTGGTTACTACAAGACTTTGTTTTCTGTAGCCTCTTTTTAGTGAGGGACCCAGTCTGGTTATGGCAGAGTTTGTTTATTAAATATACTTAAGGCGTATGGATCTTAAACGATGTCTATGATCATGGTTTTTAAATATTTTATTATCGGTACTTTTCTTCCTTTATTCCTTTGTAGCTAGATACGTATTATTTGTAAAACATGTATTCAACATACATATTTATCTGTTTTATTGTTTATATTTGTTTGTTGTCTATTGGGCATTTGGTGAAAGCTCTGCCAATAAGTAAAATTAATAAAAAATTAATTATTATTTTAAATAATAATTATCTCAAGGAAGCAAGCTAGATAGTGTAGTGTGTGTCACCCACTTGGCAGTGCCAAGTGGGTCCATCATCAAACTTGAAACCCATCATCTTGTCCTTGCTCGAGTGGGAAGAAGAGAGATGCTGCTGAGCTCTGGGCTCAGTCCTGCTGGTGGTGAGTATGTTACACTGGGGACCTGGGCTGGGCTGTGGGGAGGACTTGTCTTGGGAGGAGGCCAGGAAGGGGGATGTCAGTGATCAGCATTTTTAAATTATGAATTGTGATTTTAATTCATTGTGAATTTATTATGAATTTAATGATCAATTATGAGATATGCAAGATGCATGACTGTATTGGTTCCAATGCAGTCCTGAAACCTGTGCCTTCTAAGTGCCTTCTAAAAATTAGTGTCTATGGCAACCCTAAGTGGGGAGAGTGGGTGTACTGAGACACGAGGGAGGAGGTTGATTATTATGTGATGATATATACAGTTCTGCCTGTATATTTGTATTTTTAGGATTTTTAAAATTCATTTTTAAATTGTGAGTTATCTGTTTTGTTTATAATTTTTGATTGTGTGTGTGTTGTAAGATGGAGGTTGCTGGATTAAATATGATTGATTGTTGTTGCATTGGGGGGGGCTCGGGAGAGGGGTGTGTGTAGAGTGGGGTGTAGAGTGGGGTGCACTGGGGGTGGGGGAACTGGCTGGGAAATGGAGTATTGGGGGTAGGGTTGCCATAGATGCAAACTTTTAGAGGGCACTTCTGAGATATGCAGGTTGCAGGGCTGTATTGGAACCAATGCAGCCCTGCAACCTGTATATCTCATAAGTGCCTTCTAAAGTGCCTGTATATCTCATAAGTGCCTTTGCCACTGTCATCCATGCCTTCATCACCTCGAGGCTGGATTACTGCAACGTGCTCTACGTGGGGCTGCCCGAGAAGCTCGTCCGGAGGCTGCAGCTGGTGCAGAATGCCGCGGCCCATCTCCTGATGGGGGAGGGTCACAGGGAGCACATGACACCAGTGCTCCGGGCTCTGCACTGGCTGCCTATAAAGCACCGGGTCAGGTTCAAGGTGCTGGTTTTAATCTTTAAAGCCTTTCACAGCCTAGGCCCTGCTTATCTGCGGGACCGCCTCACTCCCCATGTGCCCGTGCGACCCTTGAGATAATCCGTGGGAACCTTTTTGGAGGTTCCCTGGGAGAGACGGGTGGCCACCGATGTTAGATCTTTTTCGGTGGTCGCCCCTGTACTGTGGAATTCGCTCCCGGAGGAGGCTCGGCTGGCTCCCACTCTCCTGCTGTTTCGGCATATATGTAAGACCTGGCTGTTCCATCAGGCTTTTGGCGAGGGGTAGGGGTGG
>QEPC01010930.1:960523-981501 GCA_003113815.1 Sphenodon punctatus
GACGAGAACCCCGGGGACCCCGGATACAGAGATTTACGGGGGAACGGAGAGCCTGTCGAGAATTTCTAGCTCTCTGTGAACTCACCTTTACCACCCAGCCTACCACTTATGATACCCCCGCCCTGCAGGTAGCATTTGTGATTGGGAACCTGGGAGGAGTGGCCCTGGAGTGGGCCATGAACTTGCTGACCAGCAAAAGTCCCCTTTTGGGTGACTACGAGGGGTTCATTTGGGAATTTCGTTTTCTTTTCGACCACCCTCACCGCCGTCGGGATGCGGAAGCCTCCATACTGTCATTACGACAAGGCCGGATGCCCCTCCTCGAATACATTACAGTGTTCCAACAATTGGCTCTGGAGCTGCAATGGTCAGAGGATGCCCTCCGGGTCCACTTCCGGAAGGGATTAGCGGATGAGCTGAAGGATCAATTGGCGTACGTCGCCCTTCCAGACACCTGGGCCGCAGTGGCTTCCCTGGTCCTCCAGATCGATGCGCGACTGGCCGAAAGGTGAAAGGAGAGGCGGCAGGATAATAGAGCCTTCCCGGTCCGATCTGTACCCATCTCACTCCCCCCGCCTGCTGGGAGCGGACCGTCTCTGCCAGACCCGGAACCCATGCAGCTGGGAGCTTCGCGAGGACTCCTGACCGCCGAGGAACGGGACCGACGCCGTCGTTCCCGAGCATGTTTTTATTGCGGTCAAACAGGCCATTTCATTCATGAGTGTCCCGCTCTACCGCCCTCCCGATGTCAGCAGGGAAATGCCAAGGGCCGGGACGAACAGGGGACCGCCCGACCATAAAAACTGCCCCTTCGCTGACATCGCAGGCCCCTCAGAAGCTGCGGGTACCCATCACCCCAACTCTCACCCCACGACGGTCCCTAGTGGTACGGGCATTATTGGATTCCGGAGCCTCAGCAAATTTCATAGATGCCACCCTAGTACATCAGTACATGGTACCAACATGCCCAAAGGAACACACGGAGGCCGTCCATACTATTGATGGGTCACCCCTCATTTCGGGCCCGGTGGTGCAACAGACCACTCCTTTGACCTGTAAAATAGGAAACCATCAGGAACTCCTTATTTTTGATGTGGTTTGTACCCCCCTTTTTCGTGTTGTATTGGGTCTTCCCTGGCTAATGCAACACAAACCCCTGGTTCAGTGGGCACAACGACAGCTGCTTTTTTCCTCCCCTTATTGTGCCCAAAACTGTTTAATATCCGCTCCCGCGAGTCCGGCCCCTAGGGTCATTGGGGCGACAGTTGAAAAAAACTTACCGCCCCTTCCTAAAGAATACCAGGAATTTCAAGAGGTTTTTAGTAAGGCCCGGGCCTCACAATTACCCCCGCACCGTCCATATGAGTGTCCCATCGAGTTATTCCCGGGGGCGGAGCCCCCCTTTGGTCGGATTATGCCCTTTCAAAACCTGAACTCGCTGAACTCCGGGCCTATCTAGAAGAAGCCCTCCACAATGGCTTTATCCGGCCTTCAACTTCACCCGCAGGGGCCCCTATCTTCTTTGTGCCAAAAAAGGATGGGGGATTGAGACCATGCATAGACTATCGGGGCTTGAACAGCGTGACTATTAAGAACCGCTACCCCCTACCCCTAATTCCTGAACTGCTCAACCGGCTCCAAGGAGCCCGGCTTTTCACAAAGTTGGATCTCCGCGGAGCCTATAACTTACTACGTGTGAGACAAGGAGACGAGTGGAAGATGGCTTTCCGTACTCGGTATGGACACTTTGAATATTTGGTAATGCCATTCGGATTGGCAAATGCCCCCGCTGCATTCCAGCACCTTATCAATGACATCCTAAGAGATATGCTGGACACTTTTGTAATAGCATACTTGGATGACATTTTGATCTATTCCACGTCATTCAAGCAACATGTAACGCATGTGCGACAAGTTCTACAACGGCTACAGCAACACCACCTGTATTGCAAGCAAGAAAAATGTGCCTTTCATCTGACCACCATCGAGTTCTTAGGATTTGTGATCAGCTCCAAGGGGATTCAGATGGACCAGAAGAAGGTTCTAGCCATTCAGCAATGGCCTCCCCCAAAGACCGTTAAGGCCCTCCAGCGATTTCCCGGTAGTATTAACTACTACCGGCAATACGTTCCCCATTACTCTGAAGTTACTACTCCCCTCACCCAACTTCTCAAGAAGAATAAAAATCTCACCTTCCTCCAAACGGCCCAGATATCCAATCCCTGACACGCCCGCTGGGCACTCTTCTTCGCACGTTTCACCTTTACCATTCAGTACCGTCTGGGGAAAATGAACCTCTTGGCAGACGCCTTATCAAGATATCAGGAAGGAAGGGAGACGGATACACGGCTGAAAGGTCCGATCCTCGAGCCCCAGGTATTTGCCGCCACCATCCCATTTCTCCAGAAATTACAGCAGGCATCCGCCGCAGAAATCCAGCCCCCTGAGGACCATTCCTTTACGTTGGAAGGGGGACTTTATAAAAAGGGACAACAGATCATGGTGCCACCCTCCTGTCAGGCCCAGTTGTTGTGGGCCCACCACGATGCCCCCTTGGCCGGACACCGCGGGGCGGAACGTACTTTAGCCCTCCTCCAGCGCCAATTTTGGTGGCCCACGGCAGCCGCCGATGTACATCAATATTTTCAAGCCTTCACTACCTGTGCCCGCACTAAAGTGCCAAGGAAGGCCCCGGCGGGCCTGCTCCAACTTACGACGACGCCTTTGGGACCCTGGCAGCGACTTGGACTCGATTTTATAGTGGAACTCCCCCCCTCACGGGGATACACCACTGTCCTGGTAGTGGTGGACCACTTCACAAAGATGGCCCACTTTATAGCCTGCAAAGGCCTCCCCACTGCTCAACGGACAGCCCTTCTATTTATCCAACATGTGATGAAACTTCATGGCTGGCCGGTGGAGATTATCAGTGATCGAGGAACGCAATTTGTATTGGAACACTTGTAAGGAACACTGACAAGGCCCTATGTTTGCGTGAGGGATGTGCTGAAATTCCAGAGGATTTGAGTTGTGTTTGATTAGCAAAGTTGTGATTCTATGTCAAACCTATTGCAAATTTGCTTCCCAGCATGCATAGTTATGTAAATCAAGTTAATTATGCAAATATTAATGCTTGTGGTGAATTTGCAGAATTTGGCTTCACTGGTTGCAGAATTTAAGATTTTTTGGTGCAGTCAACTCGGATCCCTGGCTACATGGCAGTGCTTCCAAGAAGTCGTTGTTCTGTTTTCCTGGCCTGCTGTTTGGTGGTAATGCAGCATGGACAAAGACGGGAGTCAAGGACATTAAGCACCTGTCTGAGAAGGCAAAGAAGCACAATTCTTGTAAAAGCCACCTTGACAACTGCCTAAACCTGTCACAGTTGGGAAAATCAAACATCGCCAAGAGACTCAATGAAGGCTACCGTGTGTCTGTAAGGAAACACAATGAGGACATGGATCGAAATCTATACGTCCTCTTCAGAATAACAACCTGCATAAAGTTCTGTGGTGCCTTTGATTTGGCGCTGCGTGGACATGATGAAAGCGAGGGATCTGTCAATCCAGGGGTTTTTCGAGGTGCAATAGATTTACTTGCCACAGCTGACAGTACGCTACAGCAACATTTGAAGACTGCAACTGTCTTCAAGGGAACTTAGAAAACCATGTAGAACGAACTCCTGGACTGAATGCTGCAAATTGCTCGTGACCACATAATTACTGAAATTAAAAATGCTGATTTTGTGACTATCGAAGCTGATGACACCACCGATGTCTCAACTGTCTGCCAGTCAGTCATGATTTTCCGCTATGTCGATGGCAGGGGTTCAACCGTGGAACGTTTTTTCAGCTTCACACACTTAACAGACTCCCGTGCAGAAACAATCACTGAGTCCTTGCTTGAAAACCTCAGTGCTGCTCTCCCAAGGGACTCTGACAAACAGAAACTCATAGTTCAGAGCTACGATGGAGCAAGCGTGATGCGTGGAGAGCATGATGGAGTCCAGAGGAAGATAAGGGATGTATACCCGAACGTACACTTCGTTCACTATTTTGCCCATCAGCTGAACCTTATTATGCAGCAAGCTGTATCCCAAATAAGACAAGTAAGGATTTTCTTCCAAAGTCTGTCTGGTATCCCTGCTTTCTTCAGTTCGTCTCCAAAAAGGACTGAAGTTCTGGATGCGGTGGTGAAGAGAAGACGCCCCAAAGTAGCTAAAACACACTGGAACTTTAGTGTGCGGACAGTCGAGGTCATCTTTGAGCACAGAGAGAACCTGGTCGAGTGCTTTGAACAAATACGACTAGATAGCCATGATGCCAAGACTGGTATTGAGGCCAGGTCATACATGAACATGTTGGAATTTGACAGGGAGTTCCTCTACTTCTTGTCCTTGTTCCACAGAATCATGCCGCACGTGGACATACTTTACAAGGAGCTCCAAAAAAACAACAACATTGACTCTGTAGGTATTCAAAGATATACTACTGACTTCATAAGAGCCATCAATAAAGTGAGGGACTCCATTGGAACTCTGCGCTCGGAGCTGCCAGAGAACGCTCGGATGTGCAGAAGTGCACCTCGCATGGACACTCTAGAGCAGATCGCTGTGGAAGTGTGTGATATTATAATCTCTCATGCATGTGACAAATTTCAATTCACGAAACATCTAGCGAGCACAACTTTGGCGCAGGGGACTTTGTTTCAAAGGCACAGTGAACGCTTTCCCATCCAAGCATTTAATGTGGCAATACAAGCCTACCCAATGCTGGAGTGAGACCGACTGAGGAGTGAGCTTGGGACTTTGTATGACAGGTCAGAATTCCATTCCGCCAAAGATGCCTCTGTGCTACTTGCTGTGTTGACAGAGGACAACTTAGACAAATCTTTCTCAGAGGTGGTGAAACTGCTGAAGATTGTCATGACAATGCCTCTCACAACTGTTGAAGCAGAATGAAGCTTCTCAGCTCTAAAAGGAATTAAAACCTTTCTGAGAAGTACCATGACAGAGGACCATCTGAATGCTCTAGCAATGCTGTCTATTGAGCAAGCCATGATCAGGGACATTTCAGACTTCAACAACAAAACAATAGATCTGTTTGCACAACACAAGGAATGGTGAGCTGATTTCCAGTACAGGCGCTGAATAGACTTGAAGATGATCTATTCTGGACAGTGACCTGCACAATCAGAAGACCTGTGTTGCATCCATCACGCTCCAGCCTGCATGGTCTTTGTCCTTATTAGGGAGACCCATGCCAATGTGGACACTGCACCCAAGTAAAGGTAAAAGAGGTGATGATCTGGACTCTCCATTGCATGAAGACAAGAAGGAGGGGAGACCCACACAATGAGAAGACCTGTGTTGCATCCATCCAGCTCCAGCCTGCATGGTCTTTGTCCTTATTAGGGAGACCCATGCCAACGTGGACACTGCACCCAAGTAATGCTTCCCGGGCTTCTTTGAGGACAGAGCACAGAGAGGAATGGTGCTGCAGAACCAACACCATGAATAAACCCAGCACCCAAAGGGCACCACGTGACATCGACGGCACACCAGGCAGAGGGAGGCGTTTCTAGCAGCTGCGAGTGTAGGATGAGAGCCAGCAGAGGACATCCCATGGTAAAGATAAGTATGCTTCCTTTTCAAGTTAAAAAAGTTGAGTTTAAAAAGTTAGGTCTTAAGTTACAGTTAAACTGTAAACAGTTTAAACAGTTAAACAGTTTAGAGTTTAACGCTAGTTAGAGTTCTTTAAAATTATTGGTCCTAATAATGTAGTGAAGTAGTTTAGTAATTCGTTAGAATTTAGAAATGTTTTGGTCCTAACATAGTTTAGAAGTAGAAGTAGTTTAGAGGTATGCACTAGCACTTTGTTGCTCGCTCTGTGTCCCCCCCCCTGCCCCCAAGGAGAGGTACAGTGGGCATTCATTGGGAGAGGGTGGAACCTCTCCTTGGGGGCAGGGGCGTGCCCATGGCCAGGGCAGGGGCACCGAGCCACAAAGTCCATAGGAAAAAAAGGATAAATAGTTTAACACTTGTTAGAGTTCTTTGGAACTGTTAGTGCTAATGTAGTTTAGATGTAGTTAGTTATTCAGAGTCGGCGGCTTTGGACCTGCCCCTGCCCCCAAGGAGAGGTACAGTGGGCATTCATTAGGAGAGGGTGGAACCTCTCCTTGGGGGAGGGGTGTGCCCACAGCCAGGGGACACCATAAAGTCTTAGGGCACCCCCAACAAATCATGTGGGCTCCAGAACCCCAGCCATAGGGACCTCTACACCAACTGGGCCCACCACCACTGTGCCTCCAGATGCAGTGTTTGACTTTAGGAGTTACAGGGCTTCTATAGGTCCAATGAAACCTGAAGTCACACTGTGTCTAGAGGCTTCAAGAAGACCAGCTGTGGGACCTGAACAGAGAATGGACTGGGAGCCTACCGTAGAAAACTACAGGCAGCCAAGGACAGCATGAAAATGAAGAGTGTTCAGGATAATGGTAAGTGATGGCATGGGGATTGGGAGGGTCTTGGACCTCTTCTTTGGGAGAGAGGTCCACAAAGAAGCAAAATTAAAAATGTCATTCAAAATGCAAACATTTAAATTAATTTGCTTCTTTTTTCTATCTAGTTTGTCTGCGATCTGGCATGCTTCCACACCTTGCCTCGCTCTCCTTGTGAACAGAGGAGAAAGTAGGTAGGAGCACGGCAGAAGAAAAGGCTGCAGACAACAAGGAAACCCTTTTCTGCTGTTCCCCACTGAGCCCATCTCTTCCCCCTTCCTCTTCTCGTTCTCCAAAACCAAACCCTTTCCCTCCTACTTCTCCTCTGTCCTGTTTTTCTCTTCCCTTTCATTCCCTTCTGATTCAGCTTGTCGCAGAACAGGGAGCTAACTCAGTCCTCCCAAGTTCTCCAAGCCAGAAGGAAGGCTTGTCCCAAAGCCTACATCTTCAGAAGACTACAGGTGGCCAAGCATGCCATGAAAATCGAGGTTTCAAGGGTTCAGGATAAAGGTAGGCAATGGCAACGTGATCTATTTTTTAACCTAATATGGTTAATTTGGACCTGGTCAGAAAGAGTGTGTACTGGACCCCAGTAAGAGGGTTCTCTTCACACAGCAGCATTCCCAGCATTAAGTAATGTAATGTCCATCCAATGTTAACCCTGGGAACTCCTTGCTGCTAGGTTATGCCACACCACTGGCCTACCGTTGCCCTGGCTCTGCCTACCATTGCCCTGGCTCCACCTACCATTTCCCTGGCTCCGCCCCTAGACTAGGTTCCAGCCCCAAGGCTCACCGGCCAGTCCAGGAGAAGGGTCTAGTATCGGGGACCATAGCCGGAAAAATAGCCCTTACTTTTGTCAGCAAGCTGATGGGCTTCCCTTCCCCAGACAAGGATTTCTATTTGAAGCATATGTTGGAGAGTTGGGCAAGGTGCACAGCTGCCCCAAACGTTGCTAGGGCACCCATAACAACACCCATATTGATTCAGTTGGTGAGGACCCTTCCAGGAGTATGCCACAATGCTTTTGAGGTGCAGTTGTTTACTACAGTCTATGCCATAATGTATTTTGGAGGCTTCAGGATTAGCGAGGTCGTGGCTAGGTCAGGTAAGGATAGCACTAGCCAGGCTTTGGGGATAGATGAACTGGAATTATCTCTGGCCAGTTTGCAGATACGGCTACACTGTTCAAAGACTGACCAGAGGAGAAGGGACCACACTGCCGAGTTGTTTGGGATTGGGCCAAAGGCGATATGCCCAGTAGAGCAGATGAGGTGGTATTTGGTCATTCACCCACGGTTCCCAGGGGTGTTATTCGTACACAAGGGCTGGTAACCCTTGATGAGTTACCAGTTCACAGCAGTCCTTCGTGCTGCTCTGGGCAGAATTGGTTTACCTCCTGGGGAATTTGGGTCACACTCTTTTAGGATTGGCGCTGCCACAATAGCGGCTGCTGGTCTGCCTGAGGAAGCAATCAAGACAGTCAGGAGATGGCTGTCGGGAGCATATAAAAATATTGTGTTTTCCATTAGGACGCAGAGCTACTGTGGCGGCAAGACGAGTGGTGTGGATCGTGAGCCACAGTCTGGTGTGTTGGGCGAGCAGGGCGGCCGCAAGGGCCTCCTGTGGTCTACAACAGGGTTTGGCTGAACTGATTCAGATTAGATGGATAGGACGGAGTGGGATGCGCTGGAATCAGCTGCTTCCGATGTTAAGGGGATTGGAACGCTCACCTGCACCACACATTTTAGTGATTCGCTTAGGGGGAAACGATCTCCCTGCTCGAAAAGGGGTCAATTTGATAATTAAAATTAAAGAAGATTTATTAACTGTTAAGCAATGGTTTAGGGGAGTTCATATAGTTTGGACAAGTTTAATTCCCAGGGTAAAGTGGGATAAGGCACACAGGCCTGGAAAAGTAGATAAAACGAGAAGAAATATCAATAGGGAAATAGCTAAATGGTTAAGGGGCCTGGGAGGCACTAACATAGTGCACACTCGGCCTGATCTGAACCGGGAAGATGGGGTGCATTTGTTTCCCACAGGGAATGAGATGTACCTGGTGGCATTGGCTGGGCATTTGGAATCCTTGTTGATTAATTAAGCGGTGGGTGTCGGGGTAGTTCGGGATCAACTACCCCTTTGTGGCAGGGGTCCAGTATGCTATTGTAGGATAAATAGGAAGGAAATAGGATATCAAGAGTCATCTCCTTAAGAGATGGGGAGGTGATACCTAGTGTAATGCAGGGCACAGCATGCACTGGGGTCATGGGCCTGGGAGGGATGTCTTAGCAGGGTTAGTAGGGACAGGCGCTGTCTTCATACCTTGCGGGCACTTAACTCCTTACTCATGCCCAGAGTTGGGCCTGCTTCTCTTTGGCCAAGGCCAGGGTGCTGTCGAAGGGGGGATTGTTGCTGTTAGTGATACTGACACTGGAAGGCACATCCAGGACAGTACTGGAGTTAATAATTTATGTTGTTTAGCTGGCATACTGGACCCACAATTGCTTAGTGCAATTACCCACCGGTCTTCTTGATAAGGGCTTAAATAAAGAGTTCAGCCTGTTTTGAATCCAACTACGGTCTCTGTCTCATTCGAGGGTGCGCCGACAAAGCACAGCTGCTTTACTTTAGGTGCTGTCCTTTGCTTCATCCAGTGCCTGCAGCCTCACTAGCCCCTGCAACCAGGCTAGTGCTAGTTCTCTTATAGAGCTAGCCTTTCTTTCAGGCTGTGCCCTGCCACAGTAAACCTAACCCAACCTGAGAATTGAGGGAATGGGCAGGATAAAAATGTGAATTAATAAATAAAATATCGGCTGTCCCTCTCTACCAGCATCACCTCAATCTTCCCTGGATTGAGCATGAGGTAGCTCTGACTCATCTAACTGGCTACATCATTCAGACAATCCTCCAGGACAGAGGCTGAGCTGACATGTTCATGGGAAAAGAGATATATAGTTGTATATCATCAGCATACTAATGATACTCAACCATAACGTCTGTGAAGGGTTGCCTGTATACACTGAACAACATGGGCAATAGGATAGAATCTTGGAGACGTCGTATTTCAAGTATCTCAGGGATGACACATAACTATCGCCCCATTTTGCTCCTACCCTTCACTTCCAAGCTCCTTGGCAGACTGTATACATGCAATGTCTTGATTTCCTCTCTTCAAATTCCTCCTTTGACCCCCTTCAATCGGGCTTCCACCCTCTCCACTCAACTGAGACTGCCTTAGCTAACATCACCAATGACCTTCTCTTAGCTAAGTCTAAGGGCCTCTACTACATTCTTGTCCTCCTCAATCTCTCTGCTACCTTTGACACTGTTGATCATGGCCTGCTCCTGGTTTTGCTATACTCCCTTGGTTTCCAAGACTCTGTTCTTAACAGGTTCTCCTTTTATCTCTCAAACCACTCCTTCAGTGGTTCTCTGGCTGGTACCTCCTCTATGTCACTTCCCCTCTCTGTGGGAGTTCCCTAAGGCTCTGTCCTGGGCCCTCTTCTCTTCCCCGTTTACACTATTTCTCTGGGTAAACTCACTGAATCACATAGCTTCCAGTATCACCTGTATGCTGATGATATGCAACTCTATCTCTCTACTCCTGCGCCTTGACCATGTTCAGGTCCTTCTCTCCACGGTTCGCTGGCTCCCTGTACATTGGGGCGGGGAAACTCAGGCCCGGGAGCCAAATGTGGCCCTCAGCAAGTTTTTATGTGGCCCTTTCTAATGCCTTGATCTGGCTCCTGGATCCAGTCTCTACCCCCAAGCACTGAAAAACCAAGCTCATGTTAATGGAGCAGAGAGGAGGGCATGCACACAAGGGTACAGTACAGATCCACAGCACAGATCCATAATCTGGGCCCTCCTTTTCTTGAATACACCCCTGCACCCAACCTCAGGGTGGCCCTCGGAGCTCATACTAATTTTCAATGTGGCCCCCGGGACAGAAAAGGTTCCCCACCCTTGCTCTACATGAACACATTCAGCACAGGTTCCTGGTCTTCAACTTGAAGGCACTTCATGGCCTTGCTCCCTCATATCACTCCGCTTTTGTATCCCACTCCATTCTTGCCCAGGAGCTTCAATCTTCCTCTGACCCCACCCTTGCCTGCTTGCCACTCCCTTGGAGTCTTCGTCCCTTCTCTCTTGCTACCCCCATGCCTGGAACTCCCTCCCTGGATACATTCATTCTGCTCCTTCCCTCCATCCCTCCCAACTTTCAAATCCCTCCTGAAAACCTACCTCTTCATCAGGCTTTCCCTAGTTCATCATGAATGAAATTGTGTCTTCTTCCCCTTTCATTCAGAACCTTTTCTCTGTAACTAAGACCACTTTTAGATGAGTGGGGCCAATCTAGCACGTTGAAAAACACACTTTGAGAAAAGTTGTGCAGGGGGCATATAGATGCATCAGAAGTCACCGGCTGTCATTGGAATAGCGGCTTTTGCATTATTGTTAAAAGTGCATTTGAAAGACCTCGATATTGAACTATTTCCATGCCTCATATAAACTTACATTTTATAACTTTTACATTATAACCCTGGTCTTTTCTTATAACTTCCTTATATTATTCTAACCAGTGATTCACAAGGATTAAAATGATCCCAAACATGACTGGTGTACATACATGCAATTGCGAATGACAGGAAGAGTTTTTTCATGACATATCATGCCTAATCCTGTTTGTCATATATTACATAAATCATAGTCTACAGCATCAGAGAGGAGAAAAATTGAGCCAGGGCAAGTACTGATTAATATAATACAATCTTCAGGACACCAACCCATCCCAGCAACATCTGTGCACAGAGCTAAACCTGTTTGGAAAATGCTACCATCATTTAAAAGACACCCCCACCCTCTGCAAATAAGCAGTCCACTTGCCCTCGCACTACTGTTTGGATCAGGGGGGGTCTCATTTTTTTTTCTTAACTGAAGCATGATACTCAGTGGTTTCTACCTGAATCCCCTATTGGGGGCGGGGGGGAGCTTCTTTTCCAGGAATATAGTAGTAGTCCTTCAAATATCCCATTCCCAATACTATCAAGTTTACCTGAGTCACCAGAGCCCATTCAAAAGTTCAAAATGCTGGTCTCTCTTTTCTACCAACAGCTCCCACACAACTCACTCCTTTCTTCATGGGTCACAGGGCTATGGCTTTTCTTGCCTAGCAGTTAGCAAACCATCAGGGCAAAGCAGGGCAGGGATGGCTTTGGACACCAGTGCATCTGGGGGAACCCTGCTTACCCTTCTACAGCCTCTTCCTCTCACCACATATTCACATGGCCCAACGTTTGTGCACACACACACACTCACAAAAGTTTACATATGCAAACATGTGTGTCTTCAAACTCACGTGCATGCACGTTTCAAACATGCTATCATACACATTTACACTTATGCACATTAACATATATGTGCATACATACTTCATTTGCACAGGCAGTCACTGCTAACTACTGAAAAGGTTCATGGCTTATGCCCAAGAAGCCACTACTGCTCAAAACAATTAAATATACTGCAATAGATTACCGGTTGCAGAAGATAAAGCACAATCTAAGTTCAATCTGCAACTATCTATTGTTTGTTTTAACTCTCAGTAAGGGAAGTCGATAATCCAAAATTCTGCATTTTATTTTTAAAAGAAATGCACTGGCCCACATGTAGAAAATAGAAGCTTTCTCTAATACAGATCTTCTGTAGCCTCAAAGAATACTGTCCAAGCAGCTGTGCATTGGCAGGGAGTTTGAATCCCAGTACAGCCACCTATGCATCCTAGACACGTGTTTTTCTTCTTCTTTCAGCTAGTACCATGCTAGCCTCTTATTTTCAGAATATGAAGACAGAGAGGTGACATAAGAGTACAGTTCAAAATAGAAGGAACCCAGACTTCTAGCATACTTGCACCTTTTACTTCAGCTACCCAGAAAGGGGCCCTGATTCTGCAAAGGCTTGTGTACTTAACTTTCTGCCTCTTTCTGGTCTTACTGGACTCAATGCTTAACATTCTGTGCAAATATTAGCAGGGCCAGTGCCTTAAACAACAAGACAAAGGGTAGGACAGGAAGCAGAAGCTGAGCATGATGGGGGTGGTGGTGGTGGTGGCTTGGGCTGCTTTTAGACAAGCACTGCCTGCTTGCACCTGTAATCATGCACCCTCTAAAAGTGTCACGGACAGCATTTAGATTTGCCTAGACGCGTCATAGATGTGCCGTATTTCCGGTTGTGCATTCTTTAAGAGCACAAATTAAATACCTTGATATCAAGGTATTTAATTTGTGCTCTTAAAGAAAGCGCGACGAGAAATACAGTGCGTCTATGGTGCATCTAAACGCTGCCCACGGCACTTTTACAGGGCGCATGATTACAGGCGCAAACAGGCGATGCTCATCTAAAAGCAGCCTTAATCATGTTAGGATAAGTCTGTAAAGAGTTCTGAGGTTGTTGGGGATGAAGGATAATTTTTAAAAACCCACCAGATTTACTGTGATTAACAACAACATTGACCTCAATGCATGTGAGACAGCACAAATTGAGCACCTATTGAGGTGGAGCGAAGAGGTGTCTGGTGTATTTTCTATGGGTAGGGGTTACATTTACAGTTCTACTTCTACTCCTTCCTCCAGTATTTCCTTGACCCCCGGGGATGGAGGCTTGTTGGAGCCTTTCTAAATATGATGGGGCCAATGTCTATGCCAGAAATCCATAAGCCAGAAATCCTGACCCTAGAGCCACAGGAAGCATTCAGAGGCTTGAAAAACATGAGTTTTATAAAAATTGAGTGTTGCTTGATTTTGGGGGTTCTGAGCATCTAGGGCATGCTGCACTCACGTTTTCAAGCATTTCTCTGCACTTTGTAGTTTGTCACAACAGCAAAAAGCAGATGAAAAGGTAAGAACTATTCTTACAAGTGAAATAATTGAATTCCTGTTCTAGGCAGAGAAATACTCAGAAATGAGTGACTTATTAATCTTTAGAGAACAAGAGCAAGGATGCACATGACATTTCACACCACTTGCCAAAGTGTTTTCGGATTGCTACCCAAGCACAATAAATGAGCGATCTTGGACTCTGATGCTGTTACAAGTTTTGAGTCTCTAAACACCCCTACGAGACAGGCGAAAACATGAGACACAGAGGACTATGTGCAACTACCTCACAATAGTCAAATGTACAAAACTAACACAGACTTTCGCTAAGCATAAAGTCAGTGATCATAAACTAAAGATGGAAATTGGAAGACACAAAATGCCCTCCAAGTCTAGAGAGGTCCGCCCAAGCCCAGTGAACAAATGTTCATTCCGTGGTGTATTTTCCTCTACCGGGCAAGTCTGCTGAGGAGTTCCCCAGATTTGTTGGAGAACAAATCTCAGCAAACCTGTGTCTTCTTTGTGGCTAGCTCCCAGGTTTGATGAGCAAAAATAACACTTGCCCCCACTGCTAGGCAGCTGAAACAGAGGCAAGGGTTATATGCAGAGGTACCCAGTGGTCCCAGCTGAAATGGCTACAAACATGCACCTTAACTCGACTTTAACACCGCTTTAACATTTCTTATGCATGTTGCAGGGCTGCATAGGGTGCCAGTACATAAGAAATGCATAACATGCATAAGAAATATTAAAGCAGTATTAAAGTAGAGTTTTGGGCATGTCTGTTTTCTCCTACTGTTGTGCAGCATATGGAGGCATCACACATTATTGAACAAATAATGACAAACAGAATGTTAGGAATTATTTGGAAAGGGTTAGAAAATAAGAGAATTCTGCTTTATAAATCTGTGGTGGGATCACACCTTGAATATTACATGCAGTTTTGGTCACTGCATCTCAGAAAATATAGTAAAACTGAAAAAGGTGTAGAGAAGGCAACAAAAATGATCAAGGGTATGGAATGGTTTCAGCTTAGGGAAGAGACAACTGAGAGGGGATATGATAGAAGTTTATAAAATCATGAGTGGAGTGGAACGAGTAAATAGGGAATTGTTTTTACCTTCTCAAATAGTATTAGAACTAGGGGACACCCCATGAAACTAACTGGCAACAGATTTAAAACAAACAAAAGAAAATACATTTTTAAATTTCATTTTTATTGCTTATATATATAACTGTATAAACATATAACAAGGCAAAGTAAATAAACCCATAAGATAGAAACAAGAATCATACATAGCAAAATACAATTCTCATTATGTCCAAGAAAGTTCTTTTTCACTCAGTGTACAATTAACTTGTGGAACTTGTTGTGAGAAGAATTTGTGAAGACCAGTTACATAATTGGGTTTAAACTATTTATTTATTTATAAAAACTTGATACCCCGCCCCTCCTGACACAGCAACTCAGACTGGATAAGTTCCTTGAAGATAGGTCCATAAATGGCTATTAGTCAAGTAGATCAGGGCATGCAACCTCTGACTGTTGGGAGCTGCAAATGTCATTCCTCTTGGACTTCTCCAAAGCAAACAAGAATGACCAGGATGCTGGGATCAATAGACCATTGGTCTGACCCAGTATGACACTAGTACTTATGTTCTTATCTAGAGATTTGCACCCATGACACACAGCTGAGGTTAGCCTCCTCCAGATAATAATTGATAATTAAGCGCCAGCAGTGTACCTGGCACTTGTACAATCATTACTTATAAACAAGTCCCTAGCCCAAAGGGCTTACAATCTATGAGAGACAAGGGAGAAAAAGGGGAGATGAGGAGGGCACGTGAACATCTGGAGAGACAAAGATAACATTCATGAGATTGAGAAAATGCAGGTGCATGTACTTCACTTAGCTATAGCCTATAACCTACCTAGGCAACTTGTTCCATTGCTGCACAGCTCTTACTGTTAAAAAAAGAGTTTTTCCTGATAATTAACCAAAATTGACATTCCTGTCTGGCAGCTGTGGGGGACTGGATGAGCGATAACCAACTGTGACTGAATTCTGACAAGACGGAGGTGATGCTAGTGGGTAGGTCGATGGAGTTGACAGCTCCATTGATTGATGGAGTTTGCCCTCCATTGATGTCCCATGTGTGGAACCTGGGGGTGGCTCCTCGACTCGCAGCTGCGTCTGGATCTCCAGGTGGAGGCTGTGGCGAGGAGTGACTTCCACCAGTTACATCTGGTGCGGCAGCATTGGTCGCTGGTTTCAGTTCCGAACTGGCCACAATCATCCATGCTTTTATTACCTCTCGGTTAGACTACTGCAATGCGCTCTATGTGGGGCTACCTATGGTGATGACTCGGAAGTTGCAGCTGGTGCAGAATGTGGGTCTGGCTCCTGGTGGGACTGGGTCGCCGGGAACACATTGCACCAGTGCTCCGGTCTCTGCACTGGCTGCCAATAGTTTTTCGGGCCCGATTCAAAGTGTTGGTTTTGACCTATAAAGCCCTACATGGCCTGGGCCCTGCTTAACTGCAAGACCGCCTCACTCCCCGGCTTCTGGATCGGCCCCTACGGTCATCCGGGGGTGCCGTGTTTGAGGTCCCCCAGGTTTCCTGGGAGCGGGGGGGGGGCACACAGAGCAGGGCATTCTTGGTGGTCGCGCCATGCCTTTGGAATTCCCTCCTGGTGGGGGCTCGTCTGGCCCCTGATCTCCTGGCGTTCCATAGGAGCTGTAAGACCTGGTTGTTCTGTCAGGCATTTGGCGAGGGAGAGGGGTAAAGGGTGGGATGGTTGGGTTTTTTTCCCTTGTTTGTTTCTGTTTTTATGTTTTAAATGGTTTTATATTATATTTGTATTTGATATTTTATATTTGTATTGTTGTTGCCGCTCTGGGCCGCCTGTGGCGGGAAGAGCAGGGGAAAAATATGTAAAATAAATAAAATTATTATTATTATTTCTAGTCCTGTCCTCTAACAATGAAGAACAATTCCTTGTCATTCTCTTTCTAGTGGCTCTTTAGATATCTGAAGACTGCTATCATGTCTCCCCTTAATATTTGCTTTGCTAGGTTAAACATACCGAGTTCCTTCAACCTTTCCTCATAAGCTGGGCTCACCCCTGCAGACCCGCCGCTCCCCAGCAGAGACTCTGAAGGACTTGCCAGTAGGTTTGGTGGTTAAGAGAGTTCCTGAGCCCCTGATCACTCATCATCACCCCTCGCCTGTGTCAGGGGGAGAGGTCCCCTCTCCCCTTGACACAGGGGAGGGGTGATGATGAGGGATCCCCTCCCCAGATTTCTGGCTGGATCAGGGGAGGCAGTTAAGAGTGGTGCGACCTCTGGCAGCATTGCAGGCATGCACCACAGGCCATGCACCCAAGGGCCACGGCTAAAGGTCCCTTTGGCATAGCCTTTCGGTGGAGTCCAGGTGGTCTGAGAATTTTATTGTCATTTCTGCTGGAGGTTGGTGAGAAAATTGGCTGTTTTACTTCCTGGAACTGGGGAATTTGGTGGTCTATGGGTGGAGCTTTGGTGTGGGGGTGGTGGTTCTATTTTGGGGGGTGGGTTGGTGATGGGGTTTGTTTGATTTTTTTGGGAGGTTAGAGGAATGCTGACCCACCCCCTGTGAGGGGGGGCAGGGAGGTTGGGTTAGGGTGGGTGGGGTCTGTGAGAGGGGGTGTATGACCCCTGGGGGAGGGTTGCTGTATATCCTCTTGTGAGTGGGGGGTATGGGTGTGGTGGGGAGAGGGAGATCTTCCCCGTCTGCCGGGCAGAAGAGGCATGGGGGTGGAGGTTCCGGGGAGGCAGGGCTGGCCAGGCGGAGGACCACAGCCATTGGGGTCAGGATGGGTGAAGAGAAGTATGGTCCCTTGGTGGGGTTGTTTGATCTACGAGGCAGGCGAGGCATTTGGTGCCTGTTCCCCTCATTGCCCTCTGTGCAGGTGGTGAGGTGGTTGAGGATTGGAGGGCTCTTGGCCCAGGCTTAATGCTGTTGAATGTGAGGTTGGTTGTAAAAAAATCAACAATGGTATGGAAGCTTATCCTGGACCAAGCAGCTGACCTTGTGTGCATTACAGAGACCTGACTGGACAATGAGTCAGGGCCAATTTTGGCTGACCTTGTTCCAGCCGGGTACTCCATACAGCATCAGTCACAACTGAGGGGATTGGGGGAGGTGGGGTAGTGTAGCCATTATTTGTAAGGATACGTGGTCTTTTAGGAGGTATCCAGTGCAAACTTTTCCGGATATCGAGCACCTCCATCTTGTGATTGATTTGGTGGGAGACAACTTAGGGCTACTGCTAGTATACTGCATCTCTGTGCTCTCTAGTGGAGCTGGTATCGGAAGTGGTCTTGGGGTGATCCTCAATTCTCAGCTCCACCTGGATGCCCAGGTGGGGGCTGTGATGAGGAGCATGTTCAGCCAACTTCATCTGGTACAGTGACTTTGTGTCAGGACCCATCTTTGCCGGCATTTGTTCCAGCTGTTGTGGGGGCGGGGCCGAGGCTGGCGTGCATTGCGCGGTGGCAGCAGCCTACCCCCGGCTGTTGGGCCACACATGGAGGCGGGGCTGGTGGCGCCGGCTCCGCAAACAGCTGAAGGAGCTGGGGGAGGGGAGCCCCAGACCCCACCAGCACGGGAATGGGGCAGGACCCTGCATGGGCTCCCATACCCCTCTGCCCCGGGTCTCTTCCCCCTCATTATCTGCACATCCTTTCCCCCCCTAGCACCGTGTAGGTTCGAATGACTGTGTGGGTGGTAAAGGGTGTGTGTGGCATGTGGGGCACGTCTGCAGAGTGGACGGGTTCCACTACAGGCCTTGATTACCCTCCCCCCCTCCATGATGATCTGGCCTTGTCCCATACGGGGCAGATCCTGAGGGGTTGTTTTCCTCAAATCATATTGTGGAACCCTTGGGTGTGTGTGAGGGTGTGTCCTCCCAAGGGTTGTGGGTACTTCCGAGCCCTAGATGCTGTCTCGTTCCCCCCTACCCTAACAGTATCACTGGCACCCCTATGGATCCGGCCAAACAGCTTGAAGAAATGGCAAGAGCCATCCAAGCTCTATCCATGGAAGTAAAAGATCTTCAGGAACAACGAGATCAGGGCGCCATGGGCAACGCTGCTGTAGCAGCAGATATAGGCCTAGCCGCCCCAGTAGTACAACCCTCTCCAGCTGTGGTGGTGGAGGGAGGAGTGGGGGGTAGGGAACCCAAACATCCTCCCATAGCAAAATTTAGTGGGGACAGAAAACAATTTCGGGGCTTTTTAGCCCTATGCAAGCTTGCCTTTCAATTGCAGCCTCACACATACCACTCTGATGCCACTAAAGTGGCTTTCATTATAGGTCACTTAGAGGGGCTCGCACTTAATTGGGCCACACCCTCTTAGTAAACGAGAGTCCCTTGCTAAAGGACCTTGAGAAATTCCTTAGAGAGTTTAAGTTTCTGTTTGATTATCCACACCAGGTCAAAGATGCTGAGACCGCTATCCTGACCCCCAAACAAGGAAAAGGACCCTTATTAGAGTACATCACACACTTCCAACAATTGGCAGTGGACCTAAATTAGCAGGACAATGTATTGATGGTTCTTTTTCGGAAGGGACTAAATGAGGAGATGAAGGACCAGTTATCCTATACGGCCATGCCAGATACATGGGCTGGGTTAGACAATTTAGCCTGCCAAATTGACGATCGCCTGATGGAGAGGCGATGGGAATGACAGCAAGAGGGAGCACGCCTGTGGCCACTCCACCCCCCAGTTACAAGTCAAGGGCATACAGAGATGGAAAAGACAGAGGACCCTGAACCCATGCAATTAGGTGCAGTACGAGGGCTGCTGGTTGCACAAGAGAAGGAACGTCGACGAGAAGGGCACTTGTGTTTTTACTGTGGAGACCTAGAACATTATGTACAAAATTGCACCCAGTTGCCCCAGAGCGATGGGTATCAGGAAACGGGAAGGCCCGGGACGGGCAGGAGACATCCCGGTAAGCAAACATAGCCCCTCTCCGTCCACCACACTGGGATCATCGATGCCCCTTACAAAAGTCAACCAGCTTCAAGTCCCTATTACCCTGGAACTTTCCCCAGCTCGGTCAGTTAACACCCTGGCCCTTATCGACTCCGGTGCCTCTGGAAACTTCATCAATAATGTCTTTGTACAACATCAACACATCCCTATGCAAAGCAAGATACACCCTGAGGCTGTCTACGCCATAGACAGCTCCCCTTAAGTCTCCGGCCTCAGAACGTCCTGCACCCATACTATGAGAGGGATAATCGGGGAACTCCAGGAAGTTTTGTGTTTTGATGTTGTTCGTACTCTGGCATTCCCAGTAGTGCTGCGGATCCCTTGGCTACGAACCCATAACCCCCACATTGATTGGAAACAAAGAACATTGGCATTTAATTCCCCCTTGTGCACCTCTCAGTGCAAGATGGTATCCCCTGTGGTACCGAAGAAAACCGCAACCGGAATTTTGACTGTACTCTCCTCCTCAACACTCCCACCAGCCTATCATGATTTCACCAATGTATTTAGAGAACAACAAGCGTTGGAGCTGCCACCACATAGGAGTTATGACTGCCCCGTGAACTTGCTCCCTGATACTACACCCCCCTATGGGAGGATCTATGCCCTTTCAGAACCTGAACTACATACACTCAAAGAATATATCAATGAGAATTTAAGTAAAGGCTTTATTAGGCCCTCTACTTCCCCAGCAGGTGCACCACTGTTCTTTGTGCCCAAGAAGGATGGTGGGCTATGGCCATGCATTGACTACAGGGGTCTAAATGCCATTATGGTAAAAAATTGCTACCCTCTTCCCCTTATCCCCGAACTGTTAAATATTATTATTATTATTATAAACATTTATATAGCGCCAGTCATGTACTTGGTGCTGTACAGAAACATAGAAATAGACATGGTCCCTGCCTGTGGCTTACAATCTAAAAGACAAGGAGGGGGAGACAGGGAGAGGGGACAGTGGGAGAGACAGGGGAGAAGACAAACAACATTCATGTGGATGCAAAGTTTCAGGTGCGTGTGCTTGGCTTGGTTACAATCAGGATGGTTGCAGCAGTCTGCGGAGGGGGGCAGACAGTAAGTATATGGGGAACGACTAGCAGGCATTGGGAAAGGCGGTGAGGAAAAGGTGGTAGGGATGGGCGAACAGATTGCTGTTCGGGTTCGGCCGTTCGGTTCGGCTACATTCGTTTAGTTTGTTCGGTTCGGATGCGTTCAGTTCGTTTGTTCGTTCGGTTCGTTCGCCGAGTTCAGGTTCGGCTGTTCGGTTCGGTCGTCCGAACAGGCCGTTCGGTTAGGCCATTCGGCTGTTCGGGTCAGCCGTTCGGGAAATGTTGTTATGGGTGTTTTTTTGTTTTTTATATGGTTTTTTGGTCTGGTATTGGGTTTGATATGTTTTTCTTTTTTTTTATTTGTTTTTTTTGTTTTTATATGGGTTGGTTTTTTTTAAACTAATATTATATCTATCTATCTACACTAAATCTAACTGCTATTAACTATTCTAAATGCTATGAACTAAATGGATTATCTAATAAGTACACAGGCCTACTCCTACAAACACTAAAAC
>QEPC01010930.1:1003535-1019274 GCA_003113815.1 Sphenodon punctatus
CCACCCCAGGGATCATACAGTACATGTACTTAATACTTACCGGCTGCTGCTGGGACGGCCGCTGGTGCTGGTGGGCTGGCTCTGGGTTGCCGGCGGCGGCCCAGAGCCGCAGTAGGGGACACTTAGGGGAATTTTTTTGTTTAAATCCAGGCTGGGTGGGTGGGGGGTGTCCCCCCTTCCACCCACGCAGCCTGGGAGGGGGAGGGGGGAGGAATTTTTTTATTCCATTGATTTCAATGGGGACAGTGCCCCATTGAAATCAGTGGAATAAATCTGGTACCGGTATACCGGATTTAATCCAGGAATCCGGTTTTTTGAAAACCGGAATCCGGTAAATCTGGTACCCGGTAATTGCGCTGGTGTCCCACCTCTAGTGCTTTATTACTTACTTTCTACTTGTGGAATGTTTGTAGCTGGAATTGTGGGAAACACCCAATTGTAAACCATTATTGATGGTGTAGTGAGCGCAGACAACCTCCATTTTGAGGAAGGGCAAAAGTGCCTTTAAAGTTAATTCACATGCATGCAAGCCGGGCAGCACGCCCAGGCCAACCAAGTCAGGTGCTGGCGGGACACAAAGGCAAACGTCCCTATTTTCATCTGTGAAATGTTGGAGGGTATGCTTCTGTTCCTCCTTGTGGTAACACAGATCATTCCTTTTCAGTAATGCAGACCATTCAAGGAAGCAGTTCCTACAGCAAATAGATCCCCACTGTATTGCAAAGACAGAAATTCAGGACAAGACCAGAGAACAAGTGGAATCGTTAATAAAACTGCTAGGCTTGAAAATCCTCACAATTGGAGCAAACCTGACAAGGGTTCCAATATTCTGATTTACAACATGCAGGTGAAGCTCATGTGCTCAAATGTTTGCACAAAACAAATGGGGAAAAGTCATCAACATGACTGCTTGCATGTCTAAATCCAAACTCTCCAAGTGAGGAAGGTAATTTCTTTCCTTGTAGTAAAGCTGCCCGTGGCTCTCTCCCTCCAGTCTTCAGACCTAGCACCCAGTTAGACTCCAGCTGCTTTGTTTCTGTCGCAGCATCACCTGCCTCAATCTAGGTCTCATCTGAACAGTGCCAGTTCTAAGAAATTGCAGCATTTGGCACCATGCCCAGCAATATGGCCCAAGGACAAATTGCTTCTTAATTACTGCTTATGGGGCAGGTTTCTGCTTTCACTTGGGCAGCTGTCAGTCCCAAAGCCATGCTGAGCTCACAGTGAATCCATCTCTGCCACTGATCCTGTTGCAATTGGCAAGATCATATCTCCACCTGGTACTCTGGAGGCATGTCTATTAGGGTTGGGGGAGAGTCCAGTTTCCTGTGCAAAGTGGCCAGAGACTGCAGTTGTTTGCAGTGCTGATTCCCCTGCATGCTGCACAGCTGCTCCTGGGATAAAGGTGGGAGCATCCTCCATTGCAGATTTCAGGAGTTGCCCTCTGTGATAATCTCTGCACCTCCTGAATGTATTCTTTGCTCTCAGCACATTCACATGACAACAAACAAGGAAGATGCCAGGCCCTGCAGCCATGGGTTCATCTTTGCCTCCTCTGCTTTGTGCCACATGAACTCAGACGGTGGGTGTGTGTGTGTGTGTGTGTGTGAGGGGGACGTCCACCACTCTTCCCCCTCCCCTCCCCCTTTGTTTCCTACAACTATCTCTAGAAATTGTGGACAGGTTTGTCTGTCTCAGTAAGAAAACCAGACTTGTCACAGAGGACAATTCAAAACTGGTCAAAGAAAGGAACCCAGACTTGTCACAGAGGACAATTCAAAACTGGTCAAAGAAACAGCAATCACACACTCTCAATGGAAGAAATCAAAATTCACTCACTTAAAATGGAAACTGGAAGAAGGAAACCAGACTCAACAAAGACATCTATTTTCCCAGCAAATGCAAAAAGAGAACATCCAGGACTTACTATCTATAACCCTCTGACCACTACATATAAATCAAAGTATGCCAATCAACTCTGCAGCTATACCCTCCTTGCATATGTTCAGTCTATAGTTCTCATTTCTTATAGGTTGAAGTGGGGGTTGTGTATACCTAAAAGTAGTGTATTTTTTAGCCAGAAGATGGACTGATTCAAGGATTGTTATTATCTGCTCCTCTCCCTAGGTACTATAAGTGGGCTAGTCTTCCTGAAGGCAGTGGCCTTCAGGCATCAGCTGAAGGGTAACACCAAAGGGCACTGGCTGTTGATAGGCCATTTTTGGCAGGTGTGCTCTACCCATAGTGTTGCTGCTTGGAAGGAGCAGAGGTTTTTGGTAGACCTGAAACAAGAAATCTCAGCAAGTCCTGTTTCTATTAGAGGCAGAGCATTTGTCTCTCTTCACGTGATGCAGACACTTACCGGCTTTCCTACTGTTTTCATCATTTTCTGGGGTTTTTCCCCAAGTTGAACAAGGCTGATCCCAAGCCTTGTGTGCACCCCATGCACACCCCTGGGGGCTATGGAGATTCAAATGTGCTGGTTAAATGTTGGGGAAGTACTGGAAATTGCCATTAAAAGACTGTAAAACTGTTGTAAAATTCCCAGAAAGTGTTGAAAAAGTCCTGAAAATTTCTGTAAAGTGACAAAAATGACAAAAAATAGCAGAAGTGCTGAATCACAGGAAACGGACAAAGTACAGATGGACACTCGTAAGCACTCCCAAAAGGTTGGCCCTAGTGTTCACTGCTGCTGAATTGACTATAATAAGAACAATAACATTTTTATAGTGCTCCCCTGCCTTTAACTGGCACTCAGTGCATTTTACAATCATAAAAATATAAAATCAATATAAAAGGGGAAATTAAAGAGGAAGGACAAACTACATTAAGGGAACCAATAGTGGATCCTAAAAGCACCGAGAGAATAAATGAGTTTTCAGGTACTTTTTAAAGGTAAGGAGGGAGGAACTAAGACAGACATCAGGAGGGAGCAAATTCCACACTAAGGGCCCCCCACAGTAAAACCCAATCGCCTGCCAACTTAAGACACAATGATTGGATGCCCGAACAATGGGTGGTCTCTGAGGACAGATAACTATCAGTGCGAAGCTCCAGGAGCAGATCTCAAATATAGTCAGAGACTAGACCGTTGAGGGCCCTGAAAAGCAGCAGTACAATCTTAAACTCAATCCATCAATCTACAGGCAGTCAATGTAAAGAATGCATGGTGGGTGCAATATGATCACACCTGCCCAAACCCGTAAGCAGCCATGCTGCCGCTTTCTAAACAAGCTGCAAGCGATGAATAAGCACCTCTGGCAGCGTGTAAAAGAGGGAGTTACAAATACCAAGCCTTGTGGTCACCAGGGCATGGGTCACTGTGGCAAGGTCAGCCTGGGATAAATAAGGGTGTAGCTTATATAAACTGTGTAGCTGAAAGAAACATCTCTGAACCATGTCTGCCACCTGAGTTTTCATGGACAGAGTGTGGCTGAAAATGACGACTAAGTTCTTTACCTGGTCCACTTCCTCTACCCAGACCCCATCCACATGCCGGGGCAAGAAAGAGGCAAGGGCATCCTCCTATTGGCTGCCCCACCCCACCATCACCACCTCAGTCTTTCCTGAGTTGAGTACGAGGTAGCTCCAGTGCTTTCAGATAGCTACATCATTAAAGCATTTCTCCAAGGCATAGGCTGAGATGACAGGGCTCACAGGGGAAGAGATATTAGGAATGGGCATGTCAAATTCAAATTAATCCATGACTGCCCATAACAGGCCATTACAGATTAATCCAAAGCAGTCTGTAACAGGGGCCTGCCATTTTCAGATTCCCTGTTACAGATCTGGATCCGCCCCACCCATCCCCCAGGGTCCTGGAGTGTTACTTACTGGCCTCGGAGGGTTTGATTGAAGTTCCTTGGGCCTGCTGATGCTGTGGGGGGCCTCCCAGCAGGCTCCCTCATCACAGCGGGCTGCTAAGCTCCTTCAGAGGGCTTGATTGAAGCTCCAATGGGCTGCTGCTGCTGTGGAACACCTCCTGGCAAGCTCCCTCACCACAGCGTGCTGCCAAGCTCCCTGTAAAATGGCCACCGGGGCCATTTTGCACATGCACAAAAAGGCCATTGCCCTTAACTAAAATTGTGCCAACATCATCTTGTCTGCTGCCTTTTTGGGTAAGGGCATCAGCCATTTTGTTCATGTACAAAAGAGCCCTGGTGGCCATTTTGAACATGTGTGGTCTGGAGCAGGGAGGTCGGCAATGCAACACAACAAGGGAGCCTGTCAGGAGGCCCCCCCACAGTAGCGGCAGCCCAGCAAAGCTTCAATCAAGCTCTCTGAAGCCATTAAGTACTATTCTAGGGCCCCATGGGATAGGGGTGGCGGAGGTCAGACCCACTGCCCAGGAGGGACTACAGATGGATCGGTTTCCCATTGACTTCAATGGGATCCAAATCCAAACCTGTAGAAGTATTGTTTATTGTTCAAGCCAAAGGCCATAACAAGAATCTGTAATTCACAAATTACAGATCCAAATCTGTAATTTGATCTGAATGCCCATCCATATGAGATCTACAGTTGTGTATCATCAACATACTGATTATAGTCAAACTCAACCCTGTGCTTGGTCATAGCATCCCCAAGGTTGTATGTATATGTGGAACAACATGGGCGAAAGAATAGAACCTTAAGGAACGCAGCAATTCAAGTCTCTTGGGGACAACGCATATTCATCCATCATCACCGATTGACTCAGCTCATCCAGGTATGACTAAAGTCAACAACTGGCAGCTCCCATCATGCCAGCAACTAGGGATGGGCGAACGTGGTTTGGAAGTTCGAAGTTCGGCCCGAACTCGGCCTGTTCGTGTTCGGATTCGGTCGTCCGAACTGGCTGAACCGAACTCAATTCCAAACGTCGAACTGACTGAACAGTTCGGTCAGTTCGGATCGTGTTTGGGTGAGTTCGGGTGGCAAAAAAAGGTTCACTGGAAGGTCGAACGTGACAGGGAGGGGTAGTACTAGTCAGAGCAAACTTCCAGGCACCAGGGGTGGAGAGGCTTGCAAGAAATGAAACTATCTGCCTCCCCCCTTCCCAACACCTTCTGAGCTAGTCACTGTTCCTGAACAGCAGGCACTGAGTAGGATTATTAGATTGCTTTAAGTTTCATTTCAGTTTTGTACTGAAATGAAACTTAAACCTTAAACTAAAACCCTGTGTTATTTGTGATTCCCCCCCATCCTAGATAGATAGATAGATAGATAGATAGATAGATAGGGACAGTAGACAGTTGTAGGAGTTAGCTTAGTGATAGAGATAGCGTTAGTGATTTAGTATTTGTAGGAGTAGGCCTGTATACTTATTAGATAATCCATTTAGTTCATAACTTTTAAAGAATAGTTAATAGCAGTTAGATTTAGTGTAGATGGATAGATATAATATTAGATTAAAAAATTACATTAAAAAACCCATATAAAAGCAAAAAAAAACAAATAAAAAACAAGAAAAACCATATAAAACCAAATAAAAAACAAAAAAAAATATATAAAAACCAACAAAAACACCCATAAGAAAACATTTCCCGAACAGCTGAACGGCCGAACCAAACGGCCGAACCCGAACCCGGCGAACTAACCGAACTGCCGAACCGAATGGACGAACCGAATGCAGCCGAACCGAACGGCCGAACCCGAAGCGCGATCTGTTCTCCCATCCCTACCAGCAACATTCCTCAGCTGCTGAAGCAGCAACCCATGGGCCAGCATGACCAAAATTAGCATCTATAATAACGATAAGAACTTTACCACCAGGAATACAGTTCTCCTCATGCTTTGTTGTTGGGAAATTCCATGCTGAAGGTTTATCATTGTCATTTGAGGAGAGTCCCAAAAATGTATGAAAAGGCTTGCCTTACTACTGACTGTGGAATTGTCGTGTATCCTGTATACAGGCATTTATTTATTTTTGACCATCTGTGTTTCAGTATATTGGAAATCAGAATTCACCCCTCTGTATGATGACTTCCTAAAGAGCTGTCCTATAGTGACCTTTCTACTGGACTCTTGACTGGAATAGGAGATGTAATCAGCCTGTATACTGGAATAGGAGATGTAATAAGCCAGTCTGTCTCTTAAAGAAATCAACATTTTCTGTTGACCAGTCTCAAGATACGTGACTCCCAAGTTGGGCAGGAAGACACCTTGTTTGTTTGGAGTTTACTCATTGTTAATCCTATTTTAGATGATAGACACCTGTTTTAGTATGTATCAACAGGCTTCTTACTATGTACATTGAGAAAGCCCTCCCTGTCAGCAGTTTTGATCTGATGTCATTTTTAGCTGACTTCCAAGCATTTCCCTTCATAAGAAGGGAGAGGAGAAATGGATTTTTCAGAAACAGTTCCTTCCTTGGAGCTTTTCTCACATCCATATGGCATTATGGGACAAAGGACTGGGTAATATGATGCATTGAGTCAACCACAGCAATAATACTTAGAGCATATGTTATATCTTATAGATGTTAAGATCTTTGAACTTGTAACAGAGCTGTTCCTTGAACAGAAATGTCCTCTTAAAGTCATGTATTTTAACTGACACTGTTTCTTTTTGTACTATGTCTTTATTTGAACTTAAGTAAACTATTGCTTTATATTTATAATATTCTTAAGTCTCATAGCTTCATTTATAAATGAATTGTCTTTCCAATACTTTGCTGAGCAGCTGGCTTATTAGCATAGTGTAAACTGAGTTTCCACATATTGGAAAAGAGCCCCTTATATCCAGACCAGATCATGTCAGGCCAGGACCACTAAGCGCAAATTCCCTTTGAGGAAACTGACACACAACGCAACAGAATGGATGTTTACCAAACTCTGTGGATGTCTTGTAATATAAATTGTTTGTCCTGTCTCTTCTGGGGAAGCCTTGCTCTGTTGACAGGAACCCTAAAGAGGCATAATTTGGGTGCTGCTTAGGCACAGTATCTTTTGCTCTGTGGCTTATCTCTTATTCTGATATGGTAATCATACAGAGTAAGAATACCAAGATGCCTTTAAGAGACATGCCCTCTACTTTTTCCTGACTCTTATTCTGTCTCTCCAAATCACAAAGAGGGCAAAAAATAAAATCACAGACTTTATTCTTATAGGCAGCATGGAGGGGTATTTGGAATGTGTGTTGGGAGCAGTAGTAATGACCCTCCCTAAGCATTCCTGCTCTAGCTGAGATTGAGGGCTCTTATAGTTTTACCTCTGAGTGAGCTCACTCAGTCTTTCATGCTGAAACCAGCTAATCTCACTGCTCCTGCACACCTGAGAAGGATTATTCTCCCTCCCAGCAGGAGACGGTAAGGACCTGGGCCTTGGGCGCAGCAGCTGACTCTACAGTGCCACCAGTTCACGCTGGACAGAACCAAATATTGGCCATACGACCTCCCATAGTGTCAGTAATGCCACACCCCATCCCCTTCTCTGCTTCACTCCATGCCCTCAGCTTCCTGGTTAGTTGCTAGCCTTTATATAAGGCCAGGCAGTAACCACAGGAAGGTGGGTGGATCATCAGTCAACTTCTGTTCCCCAATATGCCTTTTCTTTGTTGCTGCACTCTTGTTTTCATGCACTTGAATGGCTGTTCACTCCCCCTCTCCCAGACCTAGTATGTGCTTTGGGCCTGCTGGAGCCCAGCCCTTCTGACCCTCACTCCTGGACCTCATCCTTCAGATTCTGCTTGGGAGTCTGGCTGCTAGGGATGGGACTATCGGTGAATTATCGGTTACTGGTTTTATCGGTATCGGATTAATCTGATATCTGATTTATCGGTATCAGCATATCGTGTTTTTAACATTGCCGATTTTTTGGATCTTTAACATTGCGGCCATTTTTTAAATGTTAAAGATCCAAAAAATCGGCAATGTTAAAAAACCGATATGCTGATACCAATATTATCGGTATTAGCAGATTAATCCGATATCGCCGATCATTGGCATTATTGGATTAATCTGATACAGATAGTCCCATCCCTACTGGCTGCCCCTCTGTCTATCTGCCCTTGGTCCCTGAAAGTGTGGCTCGGTGCCTACTTGGATGGGGCCCAGCATCTGTGGGATGCACTCCCTACGTGACTGCCCCATAAGTCTCCTATGCAACTGTCCAGTGAGCCCACTACACTCCATCTGAGTCCTGTCTGCCCCTCGCGTCCATCCAATCCTGCCACATCTGCCTCATCCACGTCTGGTCCATGCGTTGATCCTCATCATGACCCTTGGACACAATGACACAAAACTGGGAGGGATAGCTAACACCTTAGAAGACAGAAACAAGATTCAAAATGATCTTGACAGGATGGAAAGCTGGGCTAAAACTAACAAAATGAAATTCAAAAGAGATAGATGTAAAGTTCTGCATTTAGGTAAAAAAATCAAATGCACAAGTATAGGATTGGTGATACCTGGCTTGGCAGCAGTACGTGTGAAAAGGATCTTGGGGTTGTAGTTGATCACAAGCTGAACATGAGTCAGCAGTGTGATACAGCTGCTAAAAAGGCTGCATTAACAGAAGCATAGCATCCAGGTCACAAGAAGTAACAGTTCCATTCTATTCTGTGCTGGTCAGACCTCATCTGAAGTCCTGTGTCCAGTTATGGGCACCGCATTTTAAGAAGGACATTGGCAAATTGGAATGGGTTCAGAGGAGAGTGACAAAGGTGGTCAGGGGTCTGGAAACTAAGGGCGCAGTCAGACGTGCGTTTAAATCGCACAGCTGTGGCGGCAGCAGCGTGCAATTTAAAGCACCGCGCACTTCTAGGTTGGTCTGAATGCAACATTTCCACCTAACCTGACCTGTTGGAGTGCGGTTTGAAAAGCTTCTCCGAGCAGCTTTTCAAACCACACTACAACAGTTCGGGTTAGGCTGAAATGTGCGCACTCACCGCATTCAGACCAACCTGGAAGTGCGCGGTGCTTTAACTCGCACGATGCCGCCACCACGGCTGTGCGATTTAAACGCACGTCTAAATGCCGCCTAAATCCTATGAGGAAAGGTTGAAGGATCTGGAAGTGTTTATTCATTTATTTATTAAAAACTCTTATTCGCTGCCTTCTCGGACCACAGGCAGCTCGGGGTGCCTTACAACAATAAAACAAATTAATAATAATAATTCAATTAAAATACAACATAACATAAAATTTCCCATGAAAGTGCTATTTGTGACCACAAAGCCCTTGCAATAATAGATCAGAGTAATTAATCACTGACACTAAGCTGAAATCTGGGAGACTTGGTTTATTTTATAGTTTCATCACAGCCTTCCTGTGAAAACTTGTGAAAGCCACTTGGGCTCCAGGACAGGTGCCAGTGCAGTGCTTTGAGGATCAGATCTTGAGTGTCTCTGGCCTCCATCTGTACCACCGTGCCCTGCCTCATGGGGAGGTTGGGAAGATAAGTGTGGTGAAGAGTGGGAGGCATCCATGTCCTTACTTGAAGCCACGTACTCTAATCCTTCAATTTTACTTCTGAGACTTCTGGCATTGGTATACAAGCATCTAAGCATCCTGCACCTGAGAATCTGACTGACTAATAACTGTATCGGGGGTTGAAAGGACCCCCATTAATAAATAGCTGGAAAATAATGAATGTGATTGATTTAAAATGGACTCCAGATTAAGAAAAAAAATTGACCGTTTATTAGTATAACAACTGAAAAACAGAAATACAAAACAACCCCCCTTGGTATTGGGGGTCACCATGACCCCTCATGTAAAGCAGCACAACTAACAAAAACGGTACAGGGTGTCATATTGACCCCCTCCAATCCCAGAAAAGGAGAGGCGGAGCCAGCTCAAAAGTCTTGAGTTCACAGTAGGATGGCCAGATATGCCAATTTTAGAGGACATTTATGAAAAATACAGGTTGGAGGGCTTCATTGTTTTCAAGTGAGCTCCAAAGCTCACAGTAAATGCAGGGGTCATCAACACCGCCCCCCCCCCCAAATGCAGAATGAATAGGTATTTTTCCAACACAAAGCTGCTAATGGCTGTGATAAAAGAAACAGTGTCAGGAGTTCAGTCTAAATAGATAAGGAACAATAGAAGTTGGCAAGCTGACCTTTCACCGGGGGTCAATGTAACCCCCCAAAGCAGTTTATAGTGATATTTTCCTATAACACACCACCAATGACCTTTGTGAACTCAAACTAAGTGCTACATTTTGTCCTTCACCCTCATTGAGGGTTTTAATTAGGAGAGCAGGTGCTGGGTTAAGTTTTATTTCTTTAAAAGACACATGTGCAAGGGATCAACATGACCCCCAGTACAAAGGGCGTATAGTGCTTTCATTTCTCCATTGACTTACATTGGGGTCGAAAGGACCCCGGATGATGAAATGATAAAAACCTCCATTTTAAAACAATGGGGAGGGAGAGGAACATGAAACAACACAGGACAGTTGACCTCACACTTCTTGAGGAATACATAGGGGGAGGAGTGGTTCAGGCTTGCCAAACCAGTTTTATGATTTTTTTAGCAGCCTTTGGGGTCATACAGACCCACAAAAACGCAGGAGGGTTGTATCATGTTTGTGGTTGCATATTTTGTCAAATATGGAAGTATTTAAGTTTGTCTGTTGACTGTTCCACAGTATTACCATCCAGATATCTCTTTGTTTCTTCCCTATTTTCGTTACTGGAATACACTGTTCCACTACCAATGTCTCCGTCCGAACCACATGCTCCACAGCAGCTGCTGGCTTTCCCCAGGTCATAGCTTAAAAACTCCTCTGCCACCTTTTAATTTTTAGTGCCAGCAGTCTGGTTCCATTTTGGTTAAAATGGGGCCCATCCTTCTGGTATAGATTTCCTCTTCCCCCAAAGGTTCCCTAGTTCATAATAAATCTAAATTTCTTCTGCTTGCACCATTGCCTCATCCATGCATTGAAACTCTGGAGCTCAGCCTGATTCTGGGGCCCTGCCCATGGAACAGGAAGTATTTCAGAGCATAAGTGACTGGTAACTGATTATAGTGGGAGGGCACAGGAGTGGAGGCTGAGCAGGGGTATTACAGGGCTTCTGAAATCTGAGGGGGTATGTGTGTCCTGAAGTCAGATAATTGGCCATCGTTCCCTGGGGAGGTAAACAGGTACGGTAATCCCTTAGAAAAAGGGTATCCCTAATCACCGCTGCTACCTCATTCTGTCTAGCTATATCAAAATGTCTAGACAGAATCATCTTTTGAGCCACTCCCTGGGGAATGCTGTCAATATAATCCAACGAGAGACCCATTTGCTTCAAGCAATGTTCTACCCTGATCTGCCACTTACTTCCCAAAGTGTCACTCCTAAGCAGATGGAGAAGGCCCGAGTCCACTGAGAATCTTAATTTAAGCCAGAATTTAAACACTTGAGACCAAGCAGTCACCATCCAACTAGTTTGGCCTGCTTCTAGTCTCAGGGCCATAGTGGGGATTCCATTGGGTAACTCCATCAATCTCCTAAGGAAGTGAGACTGGAGCCCCTCCACCCTACAATCCGAGGGGAGAAGGGGAACCCAGATCTCCACTCCGTATAGTAGCTGTGACTTAACCCTGGCATCATGGACTCGAATTGCCATCTCGAGGTTTACATGACCGGACCTAGCAAAAAAATTCTGTATGGCCAGGGATGAACACTTGGCCACCCGCTGTACAGTAAAAAAATGGCCGGACCAAAGGCCCCTAGAAGTAAAGTTTAGTCCAAGATACTTGAACGTTTTGACCTGTAGTATTTTTTGAGACCCAATCTGCCAGCTATATTCCTTTCTTCCTTTTGAGAAAACAACCACTTTGGATTTGTTATAGTTGATGTTGAGTTTGTTTGTGTCGCAATACTCCTGAAAGGCTTTTAGTTGATGAGAAAGACCCACCCTAGTCTGAGAAAGAACTGCCAAGTCATCTGCATATAACAGACCACCAATAGATCTTTCTGTCAATTTGGTTGGGAAAAATTCTTTTTTGGAAAGAAGGGGCACAACATCATTTTTAAATAAATTTAATAAAGAAGGGGCCAGGACACACCCCTGATGAACCCCCTGAAGGGGAGTTAACATTCCTTGTAAGATGACTTGGTTGTCAATTTTTACTGCCAAGTTTGAATTGGAATAATGCCCCTTAATTAATGAAAGAAGCCTCTTATCTATTGAAAGCTGGATCAGTTTCGTCCATAGCAGTTCCCTGTTAACCGAGTCAAAAGCTGACCTCAGATCAAGGAATGCCACGACCAATTTATTATTGGAGGCCTGATATTTTTCTACTAGATGGTACAAAACAAATGAATGATCGGTGGTGGACCTTCCCCGCTGGAAACCGGCTTGTTCCGGAAAAATTATATGCTGATGTAACATCCAGACCTCCAGCCTACACAGGAGGTGTTTCACATAAATTTTGCTAACAACACTGAGTAGGCTGATTGGCCTGTAATTTGCCGGATCAGACGGCGGGCCCTTCTTAAATATAGGGATAATTATAGCCCTATTCCAATGAGGAGGAATTATACCTGATTCGTTTATCTCTGTAAAAACAGCAGCCAGTAGAGGGGCCCACCAGTCTAAGTTAGCCCGAATAAGCTCGATCTGAATAAGATCGGGGCCCGGGGCACCAGCCACCTTGAAAGGGTATGGGCATGTGGATGTGTGCATGCACACAAGAGAAACCTGGGCTGCTTTTAGACGAGACACATTTGTGCATGATTGTTAAAAAATGCGCTTGTTTTAATGCTCGTTTAAACACCTAAACCGTTTTAAATGTGTATTTGCCGTGAACGTGTAAAAGCCCAAACTGTTTTGAATGTGGTTTTTAATTAATGCGCATTTTTAAAAACTGGTTTTGGCACCCCCAGATCATCAAAGATGCTCAAAACCGGTTTTAAAAAATGCGCATTATTTAAATGCGCATTTACAAAACCACATTAAAAGTGTCTCGTCTAAAAGAGCCCTTAGACAAGTCACTGAGGGGCACTTACCAGTCTCATAGGCTGCATGGTGAACACGCTGCATAAAATCACGCTGCGTGTAAATATGCTGCATGTGGGATTTAGACGTGACATTTTGCACATTAAAGCCAGTCGTGCATTCTTCTAAAGCCGCGAATTAAATACCTCAACATCGAGGTATTTAATTAGCAGCTTTAAAAGAATGCGCGACTGGCTTTAACGCGCAAAATGTCACATCTAAATCCCACACACGGCATATTTACACGCAACGTGATTTTGTGCAGCGTGTTTGCTGTGCACGTCTAAAAGCAGCCTTTGATATTCTTTCCAAGCTTATGTCCCTCTCTGGCCACTTGAAATGTTGGGAGGTTTGCACCCAGTTGCCTTGATCCTTCCTTCCATTCCCTTTCCCCAGTGCAAAGGATGGGTTAGCAGCAGAAGGAACAGGGGATACAGACAGTGATATCTGGTGGATGGCTGGGGGAGCCAAGGCAGGACATACCCTGATCTTCAGCGACAATTGGTGCCCTCTACAATTCTGCAGTTTTCTCTGCCCATTAGAAGTTTGGTTCAAGGGTGGCCCCAGAGGGGCGGGGGGCATACTCCCTGATACAGCTGCATTCCCTGCAGCTTGGAGGCAGGGGGCAGCAGGGGTTATTTCAACCTAGCTATGCCCCTGGCCTGATTCAAAGCCCAGGGAAAGAAAAATCCCACACAACTGACTTCAATAGACTCTGAATCAAGCCCTAAAAATGGTCTGCTGTCCATGTTTGAATCCTTTGCTTCAGAAGAGTAACCTGCCTCCTACCCTTCCTTCCCACCTCCATCCTTGAATCAGAAGGGGGAGGGATTCATGCAAGCAACAGGGGGCTTGTACACCACCTCCTCCCATGCTGATGATGGCAAACAACATCTCTGGATTCACTTTCCAACTTCCTGTCTGTGATCTAACCGTAGTCCAGGCAACCCATGCTCAGAAGGGTGCAGACACTGCATAACCCACTCACAGCACACCAGTCTAAACCTTCCTCGATTACTGAAAATCAATATTCCCATGGAAAACCTGGTTCAGCCTGAGTGAATTACCTGAAGCCTTAAAATACACAAGTTCCACTTACTGAATGATCCAAGAGAGACAAGCAAACTCTCACTCTTCAGCATTTAGGAGGACTGAACTGCATGGTATTATTTCTGATGCTTAATTACGTAAGACTCCTTCTGATAAGAGCAGCAGAGTATCAGTTCCTGCAACCCTTGTTCAACCGCTGTTTGAGAAAGTTAACAGTCCTAAAGAAAAGGAATGAAAACAAAGAACTGCCCACCCAGTTGTGCTAATGGAAACTTTGCCATTGTTCTAAAATGGAATGAGATCAATTATTTTATTTTCCCCTGGCTGACAGCTTTTCCACTGAGCTCCTGCAGCATCGGCGCTTTCCTCTGGCCTCAGCTGTACTTGTTTTGGGAGCAGAGCCACTCTGGCACTTGGGCAGGAGGAAGTTAAGTGCAGGCAATGGATACTTCCATGCTCCAGCAATTACTCCCAGGGAAGCTCTGCAGCTGCAAAAGAGCAACCTGCTACTCCAGAAATCTTCAGCTGTACACCGCATGGTGCAGAAGCACAAGCAGCAATACCCAGAGGAGTTGTGAGGCACAAAAGCATGACCAAGATTGAAACTTCTTTCCTCCCTCTGTCCTGAATCCCCCATCCCACTCCTTTACCTTCAGGGGCGGCATGCGTGGGAGCTGTGTTTGCCCCACCCCAAATAGGGGAAAGACAAGCGGGGGAAGTCGGGTGGCCGTAAACGGGTGCAACGCAAGACACAACCTGGTGGGTGCCATTTTAGGGTGCAGCAGGACTCAAGCCAGTTGGGCCGAAGAGGAGCAGCAGGAAAGAAGCTAGGAGCAGCCACTCCAACTCCTTCTGCAGCAGCGTCACTCCTCGTGGCAGGAAAACTGAGGGAGCAGACCTGGCCCCCTTGAGGGTAAGCAAGGCACCCCCTCCTTGTCAGAAACAGTTCTCTCCTACTTGCGTGAGGCGGGGGCATAGAGGGAGGATACTCTATCCCCCCTCCCCGGCTGATCAGCATAGCTGAGGGGCCCCAGGAGCATTGGTTAGGTGCCCCCCCTTCCACTTTACATTTGCAATGGGCAGGAGGGGCAGGGGCCAGGGAAAGCCAAGGGCCCATCCAAGCAGCCCCCAACAGGGACCAGAGAGTGACAGCTGCAGGCGGAGGCTATCATGGCCTCATTGCAGCAGAGAATGGGGGGATGTGAAGAGGTCTTGAGGGGGCTGGCGGAGTGCCAGCCCTCGCAGGTCTGGGAGCATGTACCCCCACAAGAAAGGACAGGGCGGGAGCCATCACACAGCCCCTGCCACATCCCACAGCAGGGAAAATTCCCCTTACAGGGAGGGATCCCCAGAACCCCAGGCTGGGAGCAGGGAAGTCCCCGCCCCCTCAGCGGCAGGTTGAGCCCCTGGTTCTGTCACCCAGACAGGCCGAGAGGCACACAAGACCCCCCGCTTGATACAGGGATGACTCCCCACAACCTTCCCTAGTGGGAGGGTGGGACATGAGCCCCTCCCAGTGCTAAGGCAACGCGGAAGCACACTCCCGCCCCCCAGGCGGGGCATCGCAGATTGTCTCCTGACAGCCCTGGCGAAGAACCCCTGCCCAGGCGCCGCCCAAGGGATGACCTGTCCTTGACCATTCTGAAACAAAGGGCGCAGCACTTTGGGGCACTTCGGGGCCACAGGGGGTGGCAGGGGGTGACTGTTTGTTGTGTGGGCTTTTTTTTCTGTACAGGGCTAGGGTGGTAGGGTGGGGGTTGTAAGTAGGGGGGGG
>QEPC01010930.1:1022085-1072804 GCA_003113815.1 Sphenodon punctatus
TGTCTCCGGCCCGGACCTGGCCTCCCTCATCCATGCCTTCGTCACCTCGAGGCTCGACTACTGCAACGCGCTCTACGTGGGGCTTCCCTTGTTCTTGGTTCGGAGGCTGCAGCTAGTGCAGAATGCGGTGGCTCGTCTTCTTACGGGGACGGGCCGCTGCTCCGAGCTCTGCACTGGCTGCCGATAGCGTGCCGAGCCAAGTTCAAGGTGCTGGTGATGGTTTATAAAGCCCTACACGGTCTCGGCCCCTCATACCTTAGGGACCGCCTCGCCCTCCGCGCCCCAGAGCGGCTCCTGCGGTCTGCCGGGGGTGCCTTCCTGGAGGTCCCCCGTGTTAAGCGGGGGGCCACGATGGAGAGGGCATTCTTGGTAGTGGGACCGTGGCTGTGGAACTCCCTTCCAGAGGAAGCTCGTCTGGCCCCTAGCCTGTTAACATTTTGGCGAAATTGTACAGCCTGGCTGTTCGCCCAGGCCTTTGGGAGGGAGGGTGGGTAGGGTGGGGTTTTTAGTTCCCCCACCTATTTTTGGTTTTAGATTGTTTTTCTAGTCCTGCTTAATATTTTTATAATATTTATGAGTATTTTAACTGAATTTATTGTATTTTAAAATGTTGGAAGCCGCCCCGAGCTGCATGGCAGGAGGGGCGGGGTAAAAGTCTATAAAATAAATAAATAAATAAATAAATAAAATAAACTTCAGGATTTCGTGGGAAGGATGGAACTCTGGAGGCCACGGTGCGCACGATTGCCGAAAGGCACCCCCCAGAACCAGAGGGTAAAGCAATTACACGCGACAGAGCCCGGACCATCAACCCGCTCAGGCAGCCCCCACCGACACTATGATGTCCCCACATCAAACCCAGGTAGATGCAGCTCTGAAACATTCCCAAGGGGGTGGGAGCCACCCTGCAGCAGTTGCTGCACTGGGCACATTCGGTGTGGCACTGCCGAGCCCGCCCCTCAGCAACGACTGGAATGGATTGGCTCCTGGGTTCCATGGCTGTCACAGCCCAGCCCTGTCCACCCAAGTGAGGATGCCCATGACCACTCCCCCTCCCCTGCACTGGAGTCAGCCAGCAGGTAGCACGAGTATGGTTGCACCCGGGACACTCCACTCCACTCCACTGTGCCAATGGGCTAAACCCTGATGCGGGATTTGCCACCCATGGCATGGGGATATGCTGAGGTGAACGCCCCCATCGGATCCCACCTTATGCAGACCACCAGGGAAAGGATATGGAGGGGCAAATGCGTGGATGTATTCGCCCTTCTCTACAGCGATCCCATCTTGGATCCTAACTCCAAGGAGGAGGGTAAAGAAAAAGAGAAGTTTAAGAGACCTAAGATGGACCGTAATTGGTCCAACTGGTCAGCCGCCTTCTCTGTATTGATGAAAGTCATGCTGCAAATGGCCCCTGAGCGAGCTACCGAACTGATAAAGTATCAGGACATTGTTCGGCGTGCTTTTGACGCAGGCAACCCGGGGGCATGGCTATGCTATGATGAGGCCTTTGGGAAACGAGCCTCCATTACCCCCGGCTCAGGTGGGACAAATATGCACAAGACCTGTGGCTCAAGTGCATGAGCAATGTTAGCAATGTCCCACATACTGATAGTGACCATGCCTTAGTGAAAGGAGGGGTTGCCCCAGTGAACGACCCCTTTCGATCGGAGGGGCACTGCCCCCCTGCCAAGGTGGTCACGTGTTGGGAATACAAAGGGTCAGGAAGTTGCGCCTGCACCCCCTGCCATTTCAGGCACACCTGTTCCCACTGCACAGGCAACCACCCAGCCAGCCAATGCAACAGGGTTAGACCCCATGCTGAAGGCAAGCCACCAACCAAATACCCACAGGGAGGACAGGGGGTGGGTGGCAACAAGGGACCCAACCCCGGTACAGTATAGAGCCCTAGCCAGAGCCCTGCATGACTGCCCCATGTGGGGGGAGGTCCAATACGTGGTCAGGGCTTCAAGGAAGGTTTTAGGATCCCAGCGGGCTGGGTCAAGGTGAGGACCTGGGTGGAGAATTTCAAATCAGTTAGAGACATGAAGAACTTGGTCCATGCCAAGCTCCAAAAAGAGATGGCAGAGGGCAGAATGGCCAGCCCATTTGATTCCCCACCCATGGCGTTGTTACACATCTCACCTCTGGGAATAGTACCTAAAAAGACCCCCAGTGAATTTTGCCTCATCCACCACCTCTCCTACCCTAAGGGGGAGTAGGTCCCCGAAGAACTCTGCACTGTCCGCTACACATCCTTTGATGCAGCGGTCAACATGGCCAGGGACTGTAGCCCAGGGGCTCTCCTGGTGAAGTGTGGTATTAAATCTGCTTTTTGCCTGCTGCCTGTCCACCCCAATGATTTTGAGCTGCTGGGCTTTCAATTTCAAGGTCAATTCTACTTCAATAAAGCCATGCCGATGGGGTGTTCCATCTCCTGTTCGGCTTTTGAAAGGTTTAGCTCATTACTTGACTGGTTGGTTCATCACAGAGTGCGGTCTTGTTTTGTCATCCATTATATCAATTACTTCATGTTCCTGGGCCCCGCGGGCTCACGCAACTGTGAGAAACTTCTCCAGATGTTCCATTCTGTTGCGAAGGAACTGGGGGTCCCCCTTGTACCGGAAAAAATGGTCAGGCTGGTGACCATGCTCACATTCCTGGGAATAGAGGTGGATCCTGTCAGGGAGGAGTCCCCCCTGACAAGGTGTCAGCCCTCTTGGAAGTGATCAGAGAATGCCTCACTCACAACAAGGTTACCGTATGCCAACTACAGAGTCTGCTGGGCAGCCTGAACTTCGCTTGTCAGGTGGTGCTGTGCCGTGCCGTGCATTTCTGTCCCGGCTCTACGCCAAGGTACCCGGCCACCTGCCCCCCCCCATTACCACGTCCATGTGACGGCAGACATGAAGCAGGACCTCACAATTTGGAGCCGGTTCCTGTCCGCCTTCAACGGGGTTAGCCTATGGAGGCAGAGGATGCTCCTGGAGGCTGAACTCCAGGTTCAGTCCGATGCACCTGGATCGCTGGGCTTCGGCCTCTATTTTAGGGGTAAATGGTATGCTGCCCTGTGGCCCCCTCGTGGCCCCAGGCAGGAATAACTCAGGATCTCACCTTCCTTGAGCTTTGCCCCATAGTTTTGGCAGTTCACCTGTGGCCTCGGGAATTTGCCAGCAAAACTGTACTGTTTTGGTGCAATAACATGGCGGTCGTGCAGGTCATCAATACCCTCTCCTCTAAATCCACTGAAGTAATGGGGCTGGTACGGGCCTTTGTGCTGCAGTGCCTCGGTAACAATATTCTATTTAAATCCAAGCATGTCCCAGGAGTCAACGGCATAGCCGATGCCCTCTCCCGCCACCAGATGGACCGCTTCCACCTATTGGCCCCAGAAGCCAACGAGGAACCCGAGGTCATGGCCCCACACTTGTGGAACATTGGACAGTAGAGCTGTAAGAGGCTGTGCAGGGTTCAGTTGCCCCCAGCACCAGGGAGTTATACAGTAGGGCCTTTTCTGAGTTTCAAGCATTCAGGTCACTCAAGGGCTGGGACCTAGGCTTCCCCATCCCGGAACTGCAAGTGCTGCAATTTGTGATTGCGCTGTGCTCTAAGGGCCTCACGCCATCTACGACTGCAGACAATTTGCCTGCTGTGTTCTTCTCTAGCAGGTTAGTGGGCCACACACACACACATCCCGGACCAAGAATTCTTTGCGGGCAAGCTGACTGAATCTTGGTCACGCCAGCATGGCACCAGAGCAGACCCCAGGTTGCCAATCACCCCAGAGATCCTTTCAGCTCTGGTGGACTCACTTCCCCATACTGGTTTCGATGCATCCAAGGCCACCTTCTACACCATGGCATTCATGTTGGCCTTCTTTGGGGCCTTCCGGGTAAGTGAATTAGCGGCTGCCTCCAGATCTGACCTCGCATCAGGAGTGATTGGCTACAGGGACATAGCTATCTGGGAACACTCCCTCACTATTTTCCTCCGTAGGTCCAAGACTGACCAAAAGGCATGGGGACATATCACACTACAGGGGACCGACTCTCCTACCGCACGCCGGTACATTTCTATTTGCCCCCCTTTGCCCGGCCCTTTTCTCATACACTGGAATGGCACACCTGTTACCCACCACCAATTCGTTGCAGTACTTCACCGTGCCCTGCGACAGATTAACCAACCAGCCCAGCTATTTGGGTCCCACTCTTTTCGTATAGGCACAGCCAGTTACGCAGTGGCGCTCAGCCTCTCGGTGGAAAAAGTCCACAATATAGGGAGGTGGAGATCATCGGCATTCCGATTGTACATCCGGGACCTCCCCCAATGACAGCTCGTCCCGATTAACACCAATTTTTTTTGTCTACGGGAGCAGGACTGAGAAGCCAGTGAAAATCTATTTGGATAGTTGGCCACAGCATTGTCTATTGAGCAGGCAAGGCTGTGGGCCACACACACTGGGGCACCCAGCTGGGGCTCAGTGACAGAGCCGACGTTATCTGGAAGGCCAGAAGCGGCATGAGGTGGGAACAGCTGATGCTGCTGCTCCACAGGGCCTCCAGGGGGCAGCACCCTGATATTATGATAATCCATCCAGGTGAGAACAATCTCCCACAATCAACGGGGCTCGAACTGGTAGTTAAGATAAAAAGGGACTGGGTACAGGTGTCCAGGCTACTATCCACTAGAGGTGGGACCCCAGGCCCATTACCGGCTACCGGATTTACCGGTTACCGGTTCTGCGAAAACCGGATTCCCGGATTAAATCCGGTATACCGGTACCGGATTTATTTAATTGATTTCAATGGGGCGCTGTGTCCCCATTGAAACCAATGAAATAAATTAATTCCTCCCCCCTCCCCCTCCCAGGCTGCGCGGGTGGAAGGGGGGACACCCCCCACCCACCCTGCCCAGCCTGGATTTTTGTTTAAAAAAAGACTCAGAGGCGAGCCCACCCCCCAGCACCAGCGGCCGCGGCGTCCCCGCAGCCGCCGGTAAGTATGACCCGATCCCTGGGGGGGGTGTTTAACACCCCCCCAACCCCCCAGGGATCACCCCTACTAAAGTTCAGTCCGCTTACCTTTGGGAGCTGCGGCGGCGGCGGGCGGTCCGGCGGCCTCAGCGCCGGCTGTGGCTGCCGGCGTCAGAGACGCTCTAGGCCTTCCGGGGAACTTCCGGGTTTCCCCGGAAGGCCTAGAGCGTCTCTGACGCCGGCAGCCACAGCCGGCGCTGAGGCCGCCGGACCGCCCGCCGCCGCCGGAGCTCCCAAAGGTAAGCGCACTGAACTTTAGTAGGGGTGATCCCTGGGGGCTGGGGGGGGTGTTAAAACCCCCCCCCAGGGATCGGGTCATACTTACCGGCGGCTGCGGGGACGCCGCGGCCGCTGGTGCTGGGGGGTGGGCTCGCCTCTGGGTCTTTTTTAAAACAAAAATCCAGGCTGGGCAGGGTGGGTGGGGGGTGTCCCCCCTTCCACCCGCGCAGCCTGGACTCGGGGAGGTTTTTTTTTAAAAAAACTTTTTTGCTGGGGCTTTAAGTTTTTTTACATTGCAGCCATTTTTAAATGGCTGCAATGTAAAAAAAATCCGGTACCCCGGAATCCGGTACCCGGTCCGGATTACCGGGTCGAATCCGATAATGCCGGTACGCCCGGTACCGGCATTATCGGATACCGGATTTTACCGGTTTCCCACCCCTACTATCCACCACCATGCTGGTATGGACACACGATAGAGAGGATTAGATGGAACAATGCAATTCATCCAGGCAGAATAGATAGGGCGTGCAGAAAAATCAATAGGGAAGTTGAGAAGTTGGCCACTGCCCATGGCGGGGATACCATTGTCCACGAGGGTATCCGTTTTTCACGGCCCAAGCCTTACAGGGCAGACAGGGTCCACCTCTCTGAGGTGGGCATTGAGATGTACCTAAAAGCGATAAAGGATAAGTTGTTACAACTACTTTGATATCGGAGGTGGGGGGTCACAAACCAGCCCAGCAGATGCTGGCGGTTTGGTGTGGCAGGGGTACAGGGTATTAATTATTAGGTTCTTTTGTAGAGTTAGCTTCTCCTTAAGTCATCTCCTTACGAGATGGGGCCATGGGTGAAGCTAGAGCAGGGGCAGTCAGCTTCCAACCCAGGCCCAGGAGGGGGGGGGCATCCCATACCACAGAGGACGTGGATGGTCCCTGTAGTGGCCACCACCTCCCTCTTACTCCGGTCACAAGAGGTCCCATACCTCCTGGACCAGCTGGGCGGCTGGAGTGAGAGTGACCTAGCAGCAGTAAGAAGTTCAGCGGCACCGAGAGACATCGGGCCACACAAATTAGAAGTTACAGTTAATAGTTAAAATCATAGTATAAGCTGGACCCTGGAGGAGGAATGCCCCCTCCCCGACTTTAACCTTCAGTCAATAAAGAGTGCAGCCTTTAAATCCCACACAATGCGTACTTGTCTTCTTATGGGGCGTATTAGGGCAATGCCCCCCAGCTTATTTAAAAAGCAACAGCTCCGATACCATCCCTTCAAGTCCTCAGTGTTCCTCTCTAATCTTTTTCATAGAATGGGGAGTGATTTTGTGCATGTGCTCTTTTTCAAACCTAGGTGCACACATGAAAAAAATTCATCCTAATTTGCATATACACATGACCATTTCTGCAAAGTTATGCAAAACTTAAGTTATCCCATTAGCTAACATTTTTGTGATTAATTATTTAGTTTTTATTTAAAACAAAAGAAAAGAAAAACCACCAAAGCCTCATCAACCCAACAGCAACAAAAAAATACACCAAAGAAAATACACTTTACACAGTCTCATGATCCCAGATATCTTAACATAAGCAGTTCCATACTGGGTCAGACAAATGGTCAATCTAGCCCAGCCTCCTGTCTCTGGGAGTTTTTAGATGAGATGCTACCCCACATGGCCACCTAGGAGCCTGGTGTCCGTCTGAAGGTGAAACAGCCAGGTGCATGCTCCTGCGAGCCTCAGAGCACCCACTCATGGAACGCTGCTGGGAAATCCGGAATGCTTCATGCAGCGCAGACCAAATAGCTCAGTGGCAACATGCAGCCATGGAACCCCTGCCTGTATGAACAGTAGCAGTCAACCATGCCAGCAAACAGGGCTGCCACTCAGTTGCACTGAGTGGCCTTTGCAAATCACAAGAATTTGCCAGGAGCAACGGGGAGCTCATGCTGGGGACATGTCACTTGCAAAGGCCAGCCAAAGGCACCTCCCCTCCACTATGGCCCATGGGGGGGGGGGGGCGGAGTGCATAGGGGCTGCCTCTGTGGTCATGATGCCCACTTTGGTAGCTGCCCATTTGAATTGCTCCCCATGCATTCCACCTGTGTGGGTGCTCTGCAACAGTGACATACAGTGGTCAAAGATCCCCCCCTCCACCCCACCCCCCCATTGCCTTACTCATTTAAGAACACCCTCTGACAGTGGCCACCTTCAGTTGCTTCAGAGAAGCACACAACAGGTCATGATGGAGGGTCCATTCACTGCTATTTTACCCCCAGCTCCTAACAATCAGATTATATCCCCTGACCAACTTGACTAATAGCCATTTATGGACTTATCATCTATCAACATATCCTATCCTTTTTTAAAGCCAGTTACACTATTCATATCACAACATCCTCTGCCAACAAGTGCATGCTCTATGGAATTACAAATATATCTATAAATTATGTAGTTCTATTGAAACTATTACCTAACTATATTATGCTATATTTGTATAGCATATACAATCTCTCTGCTGCTTTTGACACCGTTGACCATTCTCTCTTACTTAACTCCTTTGATTTCCATGGCTCAGTCCTCATCTGGTTCTCTTCCTACCTCTCTGACGGATCCTTCAATGTGTCTCTTGCTGGTGCCTCCTCCACTTTTCTGCCCCTCTTGGTTGGAGTTCCTCAAGGCTCTGTCCTTAGCCCTCTTCTCTCTATACACTCTGTCCCTAGGCAACCTCATCGAATCTCATGGCTTTAGGTACCAACTGTATGATGATGATACCCAACTCTCTCTCCCTACCCCACCCCCTCTCTCCCCCTCTATCCAGTCTCGCCTCACTAACTGCCTCTCTGACATTTCTGCCTGGATGTTTCATCGTCAACTCAAACTTAACGTGGCTAAAAACAAACTCCTGATCTTCCTCCCTAATCCTTCCTCTCGCTCTTCATTCCCTCTTCATTCTCTGTCTTCGTTCATGGGGTCAACATCCAGCCTGTCCCTCAGGCATGTAGCCTAGGGTTCATCTTTGACTCCTTCCTCTTCTTTAAACCTCAGATCAATTCTGTTGCCAAATCCTGCCGCTTATTTCCACGCAACATTGCTAAGATTGGTCCTTTCCTCACCGTTTCCTCTGCTAAAACCCTTGTCCATGGCCTGGTCATCTCTCACCTCGACTATTGCAACCTCCTTCTCACTGGCCTTCCTCTCTCTCACCTTGCTCCTCTCATTTCTGTGCATAACTCTGCTGCCAAGATCATCCACCTTGCCTGCCACTTTGACCACATACGGCCCCTCTTCTCCTGTCTCCACTGGCTCCCTCTTCCTGAACGCATTCTTCACAAACTCCTGGGTTTTACCTACAAGGCTCTTCATGGCCTTGCTCCCTCCCCCACTCCCCTCTTAGCACTCATTTCCTGCTACACTCCTGTCTGGGAGCTCTGCTCCTCCTCTGCCACCACCCTTGCCTGCTCATGGCTTCCCTGATTCACTAAACTCATCCACCCCTTTCCCCTGGCAGCCCCCCCATGCCTGGAACTCCCTCCCTGAACACATTCACTTGGCTTCCTCTCTCCAAATCCCTCCTCAAAACCCATCTCTTCCATCAAGCTTTCCCTGGCTCTTAATTCCCCTCACTCCTTGCCAGCTCATCCTGAATCATCGCATCTTGTGGAACATTAATTGAGTAACTACACCTTTGTAACCAAGCCAAGCACGTGCACCTGAAACCTCACGAGTTCATGTATGCATCTTTGTCTCTTTTCTCGGTTTCCTCCATCCTTTGTCTCCCCCCACCCCTTGTCTCTTAGATTGTATTATTCCAGGCCACTTATGAAAAAGACATGTTGCAGGACCTGCATTGGTGCCATAGGTGCACCAATGCAACATTTATTTTTCATAAGTGGCCGGGAAGAATATACAGAAGGTGGCAACGCTAACTTAAACTGGGAATGGAGGGGATGAGGGGGCAGAGATGGGGATTGAGGGGCAGCTAGGCTGTTGCACCAGCATTAGGGATGGGCGAACAGAACGAGTTCGGAAATTCGGTTCGGTTCAGTTCAGTTTGAAATTTGAGTTCGGAAATTCGGTTCAGTTCAGTTCGGTTTGAAATTCAAGTTCGGTTCGGAAGTTCAGTTCGGTTGACCGAACAGACCGGGTTCGGTCAAATTCCGAATTTCCGAACCGAGTTCGGCCATTCAAACCCAGTTTTTTTGGTGTGTGTTGCCACTAGGGATGGGCGAACAGAACAGAGTTCGGAAATTTGGTTCGGTTCGAAATTCAAGTTCAGTTCGGAAGTTCAGTTCGGTCAACCGAACAGACCGAGTTCGGTCCGAACTCTGAACTTCCGAACCACGTTCGCCCATCCCTAACCAGCATGACCAACATGCAAACCCCTAGCTCTCCAGCCACCCTGCCCATGCCTGTGCAACAGGTCTCCTGCTGCCCCTCAATATCCACTCTCTCCCTTCACCTCTGCCACTGCCCCTAAATGCCCATCCACATCCCCTGACCCCCCCCAGCCTTGTTCCCCACATCTGCAGCTACCCCTCAGTCCCCACACGCATCCCCTGCTCCCCAAGCCATTACCTTTTCCCATCTCTTCCGTTGTCCCCGTCTCCACCTGCACCCCTTGATCCACCACCCCTGAGCTCCATCATCCTCTGCCGCTACCTTTCAAACACCCCAAACCCCTGTTCCCCCATGCCTGAGCTCCCCCCAGCTCTGCCACAGTCTCTCAATCAACACCTCATCCATCCCTGACCACCTCACAGCTCTGCCACCACACCACCCACAGCCCCTGCCTCCAGCCCTGAGCTCCCCCCAACTGTGCTACTGTAGCTCAGTTCACACCTGCACCCCTGCTTCCTCAACCCTGCCCCCCCAGATCTGCTGCTGCTGCTGCTGCTCCTCAATCCCCACCCCCCACTCTCTCAGTCCTAAACTCCTTCCCAGATCTTTTGTTGCCCCTCAATCCCTGCCTGGAGCCCTGCTCTTCCACCCCTAAGTTCCCTCCCCAGCTTTACTGCTGTCCCTCAATCCCTACCTGCAGCCCCTACTGTCCTAGGTCTGGGCAGTTCTGTTGTTGCACCTCAATCCCCACTCACAGCCCCTGCTCTCCCAGCCCCAAGCTCCCCCCCAGCCTCCTCACCACCTCCATTCCCCAGCTTCATTGCCGCCCTCAACCTGCAGAGGAAGAGGTTTGGGACTGAAAGACCAAGGTAAAGTGTGGGGGCATGGAGCCTAAGTTGGAATCAAGCACAACATGCAAGACTATACAACGGCTTTACTGCTTACATGACTTGCATGTTAAGGCAGGAGGCTTAAATTGCAATTTCCAAGCCTTTTTAGTGCATCAGTGAATTTGCAAGGGCCTTAACAACTACTATTATGAACTGAAGGGTTTTTTTATTATCTAATTTGCTAAGGTTTTTTAAAGAATTTGAAATACAGAAACATTTTGCAATACATAAAATTCCACCTGGTGATGCATTAGAACGTTGAGCAGTGTAACAGTAAAATTTCTGATTTGCAAAGGTTCACCAGGTACTGAAATGTGACTGCAAGAAGCTTTGTGTTTCTGAGTGTATCTTCCTTCAAACAGATGATGATGATGATGTTGTTCTTTATTTTTTCTTGGTTTACTCCACATTTCAATTTAAGGATAACAAACTCATTGGGTGATTTCAGACGTTACGTTTGTGGCATTCACCACAGTAAACCACAGTCAAACGTGGGCGGTGGTGAAAGAGCCATGCATGTCTGTTGGCTCGCATCCAGATGTTCACCACAGTCAAACATGGGCCGGGGTGAACCTAACCACGCTTCATGAGGTCGGGGCGGGAGGAGGTCGAGCAGTGTGGTGAATGCTCACCATGGCAGGGGTGAATGAAAAGTAATGTCTGAAGGGAAAACCGTGTCTGCAGTGGAAGGAAATGACCAAAGGCCATGGTGACAGCATGCAGCATCGCTGCTAGGCAACCAACAACAAGCAGCACACGGAGGAATATTGAAAGGGCAGGAAGCAGTAGGGGAACGTGGCGGAGCAGTCGATGGAGAGGAGGGTGGAGGAAACAGAGCAGAGGATGGAGTGAGAGGGCGAGGAGGTGCAGCAGCAGCAGCAGGAGGAGGGGGAACCCGGCCCAGCAGGGGACACCCAGCAGCACATGGGGCCACCCCGGAAGAAGGTAGGGGGTGCAGCTGGGAGTGGGTGGGTCGGAGCCAGGGAGAAGAGGGGCATTGGAGGGAGGGAGGGACCACAGCTGCCAGGAGCCTAACCAGCAGCCTCCATCGTCCCCCCCCCCCCAACAGACCAGCAAGAGGGCACATGCCTCAGAGGAAGCCGAGGCCGAAGGGAGCCAGGGCCAGGCGGCGGCCACGGAGGAGGAAGAGGCAGCGGAGGGGCCGGCATCCAGGCGGCGGTACCAAAGGGGGGTCATGGGGGTTCCAGGAGACCCACGACCTCATTGCCATCTGGCCGACACCCAAGATGCAGGGCGAGCTGGCAGTCAATGCCAGGAATGAACAGGTGTTCGCACAGATAGCCACGGAGATGGAGAAGGCCAGATATGACAGAATGCCCACACAGTGCCAGACAAAAATAAAAGAACTGGAAATGGGGTTCAAGGACATCATGAACAACAACTGGAGCTCTGGGCGGGCGACATGTGGCTCCTCCTACACGGACGCGCTGAGCTGGGTGCTGCACCACAAGGGCTCCATAGTGGCCCGGTGCCCGGTAGGAGGGGGCACCCTGGAGGAGTGGCCTGCGGAGGAGGACCCCCCCTGGCAGCCGGAGATCCTTGAGCAAGCCCCGGCACAGGGCACTGACACAACGGAGGAGATGCCAGGGACCTCGGGCACACATGACTGACACCCCCCCAGCCCTACCTCCGGCGAGGGCACACACGCCCCAGCGGATTCTGAGGAGGGGGAGGGGGAGGTGTCACCCTGACCCTCACAGCCTGCCGCCCCGGAGACCGGGCAGACACCAGCCCCAGCGACCGCCCAGCCTCGGAGAGAACAGACACCGAGGAAGCAGGTAAGGACAAGGCAGGGCTCATGCATGAACCCCAATGGGAGTGGGGACCAAGGCAGTGGACGGGGATGGCAGCCGTCCATCCCCCACAGCCCCAAAGGCAGGGATGGGGCATGGGCAGAGGGAGTGGCACAGGAGGCGGGTGGTGCCCATGCCAGGGGGAAGGAGCGTGCAGAGCACGGAGACGGTAGGGGGGCTGGGGAACGGCACCCCGCATGATGAACTGCCCCCTTTGTCACTGCACAGAGCCACACCGAGCACGGGAGGGCCATAGCCGGGGGCCGCCAGTACCGCCGGCCCAGAGGTTGTGGGAGCACCGAGCATGGGCGCGCAGGCGGAGGGAGGATCTTGCGCAGGAGCTAGTGGCAACCAGCACATGCCAAACAGAGGAGATGCTGGCGGCTGTAAACTGGCTGGAGGAGGGGACAACGAGGGTACTGCAACAGGTGGAAGGGAGGGACTGGGCGCTGGTGGTGGAGATGAAGCAGGACCGGCGGCGGCTGAGGTGGGACATGAACCGTCAACTGGAGGCACTCCAGGCCCACTCGGACTGGCAGGACCGCTGGGCCGTGGACCATGGGCAGAAACTGGACCGCTCACTTGAGCAGGGCACATCCCTCCTCCTGCAGGCAGGGGCCCTGAGTTCCTTCATCATGGCAGCAGCCCTGCCGGGTGCCATCCCAGCACCTGGACACGTGCCCCCCCACCCCCACTGGCCGCACCACAGGCCCTGCCAGCGACGCCACCCAAGCCACCCCAATAGCATCAGGGACCGCGGATCCGGAGACCTGTTCCCCCACAACAGAGATGCGGTCCGCCAGGCCCTGATACGGCACCAGGCGGTGCAGGGGGGGAGGGGAAGGAGTCCCTCAGGGGCAGTGGACAGGGGGTAGTGGCAGGCCTCCCAGCCCAGAGGCCTGACAGCACCTCCTCCTCCAACTCGGACAAGGGGGGGTCGGTAGCCTCAGCCATCCCGGTTGGCTGGGGGAGGGGCCGGGCCAGGGGCTCCAGGGGAGGGGGCAGTGCAGCATAGGGGATGGGGAAGGGAGGGGGCACCCGGCACCACTGAGGGGGTGGGAGGGCACAAGGGCACACGGGTGTACCGGGGTATTGGGCAGGAATGGGGAAGCACAATAAAATGTCGGTGGCTCTATTTCATGTAGGTACATGGCTAGAGCAGCATCAGTGTGACTGCGGTCATGGTGCAGGTCCGGTTGGGGGTGTCCAGGTGACAGGCGTTTCAGGAAAGGGCCATGCGCTCAACGTGACAAGCCATCACTGCCCTGATGCGCTTGGCATAGCGGTACTCACAGGGGTTGGGCACATCAGCATACAGCGGTACCGGGTCAGGCAGGCAGCGTGGGGGTGTGTGTTCTCCAGAGCAGCCCCGTCGGACTCGTATATGTTGTGGAGAACACAGCAGGCTCCAATGACAAGGGAGGAGGTCTCCACCCGATAGTCCAGCCGCCCGGCTAGACATCGCCAACGCTGCTTGAGGGCACCGAAGGACCTCTTGACCACGGTGCGAGCTGTGCTGAGGCAGACGTTGTACTGCTGCTGAGCTGGGGTGACGGGTACTGGGAATGCCTTCATCAGTCACCGCTTCAGGGGATATGCTGGGTCACCAATAATGCATGGGGGCATCATCACCCCCTCTATCCGGGTCATTCGCATGTCTGCGAAGTCCCCCCTGTACATGCGGGCAAACAGTGGGGAGATGGTGAGGATTCGTGCATCGTGGTTGCAGCCCGAGTGCCCAGTGAATATGTCTGTGAAGCGCCCCCGATGGTCCGCCAGGCCCTGGAGCTGTAGCGAGTGGTACCCATGCCGGTTTATGTACTCGGCCGCATCGTCATCTGGGGGCTGCAGGCTCGCTATATGGGTGCCATTGATCGCCCCCAGGCAATTGGGGAAGCCCAGGTCCCAGAAACCCACCATAACAGTCTCCTGATCAACCAGCTGGATAACACATTCCAAGAGCACCCCCTCCACAAACTCACAGAAGTCCCACACCAAGCACATCACAGTTGTGAGCCCCATCCCAAAGTGCTGGGCAATGGACCAGCAGGAGTCCAGGGTGGCCAAGGCCCACACAGCAATGGCGACCCATTGTGGCACGGGAATGGGGTCCCTCATTTCAGTTCTCAGGGGCTCGAGCCACTCCCGCAGCCACTCTGCCAGGCACATGAGGGTGCGCCTGTCCATTCGGAAGTGTTTGACCCAGGTGACATCGTCCCACCGTGCCAGCACCCTCTGCCACCACTGATGCGCCCTTGGCATGGCCCACGTGCACCTCTGGATGGGCATGGCAAGCTGCAGTGCCAGGTACCTGGCAGTCCTTTCCCACACGCTCCTGGACAGCAGACCCCTGCTGCTGGCCGGTAAGTTGTTGGTTCGTAGCAGCGGCCTGCTGTAGGCCGGTCCGAGCCACCGTGCCGTCCCCAGGGCTGGGAGCCGTCCGGCCCTGCTACTTGCGTGACGGGTGCACGCCCCCACCCTGGCCATGTACCACTGCTCCGCGTGCATCCCATCCACCTCCTCTGCGATGAGCCTCAGCAGCGCCCCGTGCTGCTGGAACCACTCCGTAACCGCCTGTAGCAGGACTATGCGAGCACCCAGCTGGACGCAATGCATTCCTGCAGGTGTGGCCACTCTGTTGGGCGGGCTCGCAGCTGTGGAACCGTGTGCTCGCTTCCGCCCCTGAACACGCACCTGTGCCACATATGTGTACGCCTCCCCTTCCCCATGGGCCTATGGGTGAGCACAGGTGGCCGCACACCCCGACAGTTGGGCTATCAGCCCAGGAGCTGTCGGTGGTGGTGGCGATGGGGGGGTGGTGCCCTGGGGCCCCGCTGCGCTCCCTCCAGTGCTGCCTGTGGTCCCACATTGGGGGTACCCTGTGGGGGTACCTTGGCCCACTGCTTCTCCCTGTGCGTGCATGTGCTGTCGTTCCTATCCCCTCTTGGAAGTGTGCATGCGTGGGGCTGTCCGGCCTTGCATGCCGGCAGCTGTGCACTGCCCACTCCCTTCGCATCCCTCCACAGCGGCCCCATTGTTCCTGCCCTGCCATTATCTGTCGGCCTTGGCAGCTCCTGTCTGCTTGTCCAGCTCCCCAGCCACACAGCCCATGCTGCCCTCACAGCCGCTGCAGCTCAGACCCTCCGAGAGCTGTACCATGGCAGGTGCAGCTCAGCCCGAGGTCCCACTCGGAGGCTCTGTCCGAGCCTGGACCACCCGCGAGAGCATGGCCCTTTGCGACCTGTGACGTTTCACCATCGTTCAGCGCTGCCTGCGCTCCTTGCCCACCCCGCTGGATGCCTATCAGTGCCTGAGCTTTGGTATGCTGCACTTTGGCTATATCGCGACCTCTGACAACTGCTGCGTGCACTGCGTGGAGCTGGGGCTCACCCCCTTCCCTGAGGGGTGCCTACCGGACATGATGGGGGGCCTTGCGGCATGAAGGTCTGCTGAGACGGCCTCCACTCTGTGTGTGTGTGCCTTCCCGGGATATGTGACCTGCCTGTGTGAGGGTGGCCATGCCCTGGCCGTGTCCTACTTCATCAGCGTGCAGGATGCCCGTGGGTATTCACGCTCCTGCGGGGTTGCCTACTACCATCTGCTGGAGCTGTCCCACCTGCCCTGGCCCCCTGAGAATGATTATGGCTTGCCTCCCCCCTCCCTTCCCGGGCCAGAGCTGGCGGCCCTGTCGGAGGTGTGTAGCCACTCGGATGTGCAACTCAGGATGAGCTGTACGGATTCCTTCGAGGTCTTCTACCTGATCTGCTTCCACATGGCTGGCTGTGGCTTCTGCAGGGGACTGTGGCAAATCACCCCGCTATGTGCACCTGCTGTCGTTACCGCTCCCTCCACCCGATGGGAGCCCCTGCAGCTGGGTGTAGGGCGTGCTGGCCCATCCAACATCCGGCTGCCCCCTCAGCGCCTTCCTTCCGCCTGTGGCCTGGCTGCTCGCGGCAACGCCTGCTGCTTCCTTGGGACTGCTGGAACCCCTGTGCCCTGTCACCCTGCCTGTCACCCTCTCGCCTGCGGCCACTGCCCGGCCTTCAACTGGCCCCCTGGCTGCCTTGGAGAGTGTGACTGGGGCCCCCCCATGCACATCCTCCCCCGTGCAGGTGGGGGGGGGCTTTCGTCCAGTGACTCCCCTCACGCACTGGGTGTGCTTCTCTATCAGACCCTGGCTCCATGGCGGGACGTTGTGCTGGTCCCCCCCCCTCCTGGACTGGGTCCTGTGCCCCCCTTGCTACTGCCCCTTCTCCTGTGCCCTGGCTCCACGCGCTCCCGCACTGTATGCCTCTTCGGCAGGCCGGTGCCGCTTGTGTCCTCAATAAACTTTGCTGTGCTTCACTGTGTCTTGTGCTGCCTCCTTTCTCCTTGGGCTGCTGGGTCCCCCTTCCCCTTAACCGCTGGGCTCCTGCCCCCTCCCCCTCCTGCTGGGCTGGCCATGCCGGCCCCTCCCCAACCCCTCCTCCCATGCGTCCGACCGCCAGGGAGTTCCCTGTCCCCCCCCCCCGGTGTGTGCCTCCCTCTGCCCGCATGCTCCGCTCCCCTTTGTTGTGTAGGTGTGCTGCTTCGTTTGTGTGTGTGTGGGCTTCTCATTTTGAAGTGTGCGCGCCTTCCGTGCACTCACGCTGCAGCTCCCTCCACCCCTCCTTTCATGTTTCCCTTCACTGAGCGGGGCCCTCCACCGTCTTTGGCTTCGTTTGCCCTCTGGTGTCCATGTTTGTGTCCGCGTGACCCCGGTGCCTTGTGGGGCTCCCACCGCGGTTCTCGCCACCGCGTCACATCTGTTGGCTTCCCCCAGCCCGTGTTCTCTCTGCTTGGCCCAGAGTGGTAGTGCCACATGAAGCCATTCACACCGGGGTGAGATTCACTGTGGTGAATTTAACCACGTAATGTCTGAAATCACCCATTGCTACAAAGGTTCTATGTTTTTATTTTCATGTTTGTAGGTTTCTATGTACCTTGAATACGTGTGCGTGTGTAGTGCAGAGAGGGGTCAGTCTCTCTGCAATGCTGGGAGGGGTGTGAGTATGGTAGTGGCAGGTGTATGTGTGTGTAGTGCTGGGTGTTGGGGCAGTGCAGTCCTGGGAGGGGTGTGTGTAGTGCTGGGTGGTGTGTCTGTGTGAGTGTGTCAGTCTGTGTAGTGCTTGGATGTGCATCTGTGTGTGTAGAGTGCGGGGAGGCTTACATGTTAAATGTAACATATGAATAGGGCATTGTTTGCCCTGTCAGCAGTTTTATGTTAGTCCTAAATCAAGAAACAGAAATAAGTAGTAGTCACAGCAATGAGAAGTAGCCCCTTTTTCAGAGGAAGACTTTTTACCGATACTTATGTCAAGGAAATTGCCTCCATTCTAGGAAACTGCAGTGGTGTAAGTGCCTTCCCCCCGACCCCGTCAAACTGGGTGTGGGTTGTTTGTTTGTTTTTCTGCACTCTGTTGGGTGGCAATACTATAATGGTTACCCAGACTCCAGAGCTGCTTTGACAGCAATAGAGAAAAGAGGGGATGAGGGACAATGAATTTGACTCTGCTTATGTAGCCATCACTGATGTCAGCAGTGGGTGGAGATTGTGTACCTCTGGAAGATTTTCACAGGCTTCTCCAACCTGTCAAGCAAGCAAATTGTAGTGCAGGTCACTCCTGACTTTAGTGAGGATACACTAGAGTAAGTGGTTTGAGACTAAGGTCAACTTATTAAATGAGTCAGTTACATAAGAAGAATGGTCTGAGGCAAAAATCCTGTGAAGGTTCTTATTGAAAAGATGCATTGTCCTACTGTACTCTAAGAATTCCTCTAGTAAATCCCAAGGGCTTGTACAGCTTTACACAGCTGTACATCTACTACATCTCTTCTGTAACAAAGGGTTTCCTTTCATAATTTCCCTACATCTGTCCCCTTCCCTGTTTTATCACTTTGGCTATAGTCTCACCTGCCACCAGTATGGTAAGAGTGAGCGTTCACTCTGTAGATTCCAGTAAACTCATGGAATGCAAGTGGGATATCTTCTTAACCCATTGATGGCTGCTCCTGCGCGTAGTGGGTACACTCCAATATGCCACTGATGTGGGTTCAACAATCTCAGAGCAGATAAAAGGACTTTAAAAATCAAACCAAGAACCAAGCAGAGATCAGCCAGTTGCTTTCTGCCAATCAAAGCACAGCTCCCAAGAGGCAGAATATTTCCAGCAGGCTACACTTCAAACGAATTAAGGTGCTGTTTGTAAATTACTCCATCCCTCCTGCAGAGCTCTAAGTAGGAGCTGCTAATGAACAGAAACAGAATAAGGCCTCCACATAGTGTACATAACACAACAAGGCTGCTGCATAGCATGTGTCAGGGGCAAGGCAGTTTTTCAACATTTTTATAAGCATATGTAGACACTGTATCCAGATACTCTGCTTTCACATTTCAGAGTGCCCCATTAGAGGAGAATGTGTTATCAAGCTCAGTTTGAACTTGCTGTGCAAATGAGCAATCCACTCGGTTGGCAATACTTGGAAGGGGAGTCAGCAATCACTTTAAGGAGTCACCTTGATGACATCCCATATTCCTCAGCCAGGTATCTTTGCCCCCCACGTAGAAGAAATATAGTGACTTTGGGGGCCTGATTCTGATCTCCCTGACACAGAGTGACTATTGCCTTGTGGTTTTTGTTTTATGGAGAGATGTGGAGATGCACAAACATGCAAACAGTAACTAGATCCAAGTTTTTCCTAATGAAATATGAAATATTTGTTTTGTACAAATGAGTAAACAGGTAGTTTAAATAGATTTCCCAGAATTTCTACTAGAAAAATCATGATGAAGCCAGAACAGTATTTGATTTTCCCTAGCCCCCAAAGCTGATGTCCTGACTGAAATCAAATATTCAACATTACAGCAGCAATCTGCAGTCGAGTGGAGGAATTTGTGATAAATTGTCCCTTCAGGTTTCTAAAACATTTCTCCATGAGACAAGCTGCAATAGGTTTCGCCACATTAGTCAGTTTCTGAAATTCAGGCAGCTGAAGCTTCTAGGCCAGTACTGGTATATGCCATTCCAAAGCTGTAAATGACTCTTTGTTTATAACAGCAGCACTCACACATTAATTTTCAAGGTTTTACAGCAATAAAAGGCTGACTGTGTACATAAACTGGAGTGGGCTGCAATATCCCCTTCTGGTATCCTGTCACAGGCTAGTACAGCTTCTGTTCTCAACAGAATAGAAATGGATGATGATCACCACACACAAAATAAGTTGGATCATAATCATCTTGACAAATGATACTACCTTTCTGAACTGATTCATTAGGTGCCCGAGTAAAGGTATCGGAGCAGACACCATTGGCAAACAGCCAAATTGAGATCCACCATGCCAAAGGGGAAAAAAAAGTTGGTTTTGTGCATATTCAGTCTTTGTTCTTCATGCTCTCTTTGTAAAGGCAGCTTTACTACTAGTCCAAAACACCAGGGATAGTTTTGCCTCCACAGTGAGCAAAATACTTTAGTGTCAGACCTATTTATGGGCCGCTCTCACTACCTTGCCTATCAAAAAGTCTGACCAGTCAAGAGCAAACTCAGCTGCTAGGGCTCAACCAATAGAATTTGACACCTGACAGTCAAATTGGATAATCTCTCCCTCCTAAACTCAGGTATTACTGCCCAGTCATCCTCCAGCCACTCCAGGGATTTCCCATCCAACTGGATGGATGCAAAACAAAAGCAAGGGCATTGCTCAACCCAAGAACAATGCAGAGCTCCTCACTCACTGACACTGAAACACATGCGTGCACGCGCACACACACACACGTCTCACTCACTCGTCACACTCCAGGGGAATAGCAAGGCTGGGGAGGGCCTGGGCTCAGGCCACAATTATGCCCTCCCCCCAGGGTGATTCAGAAGCAAAATAAATAATAAAAACAATGTGTTGAATGTAGACACACACACACACACAGAGATGTGCTCACACCCCTGCATAGTGCCACCCCCCTGCACAGTGACAAAAACCACACACACAGAGTAGCACCCCCTCTCACAGTGACACACAGCTGTACAGTGGCAACCCCCCCCCGCCCCAAAGACCTATAGGGAATGGAGAGAAAGTATGAGGGAGGTTCAGCCCACAAATGCATACACACACACACACCCCTGTACAGTGGCACATGTACACACACACACACACACACACCCAAGACCTATAAGGGATGGAGGAAAGGTACACGGGAGGTTCGGCTTAGGGGAGGAGGAGCAAATGCAACACCCGAGAGTCTCTACCCAGTTTTACCCTTATGTGTCTGTGAGCCCAGAGCTGCTGCTTTGACTGACACCAGGGATGGGCGAACAGAACTGAGTTCAGAAATTCGGTTCGGTCAACCGAACTATTCGAGTTCGGTCCAAACTTCCGAACAAAGTTTGGAAATTAAAACCCCATTGAACTAAATGGAATATTATCTTTTAGGGATGGGCAAACAGAGCCGAGTTTGGAAATTAGGTTCGGTTCGAAAATCGAGTTCGGTTCGGAAGTTCAGTTCGGACGACTGAACTGGTCGAGTTCAGTCCGAACTCCGAACTTCCGAACCACATTCACCCATCCCTAACTGACACACCCAGGATCTGGCAGGAGTGGAACCAGCTGGAGAGAGGTCAAACCTCTCAGGCAATGGGACAGAGATCCAGCCTCACAGCCAGAGGGGGAATAGGAGTAAAGAAGGTGCAAGAAATAAATAGTAAAATGAGTAAGCAGTTCCCATGCCTGCCTAGCTCCATTCTCTGCCTCCCCACCCATCTGCAGAGTGACTTTTCTTGAAAAGGAGGCTAGGCAAAGTCAGTCTCTGCCCAGTCCCATCCCATCCTGCACTGCTGGTGCTGGTCGATACTCGCATGCTCCCGGGGGGAGGGGAGACAGTGCCAAGGTCTGTGTCACCTGATCATGTTTTAACTTGCACATTGAGGGGGGTGGGCCAAGGGCTGCAATGCTAACAAGGTAGCTCCTACCTCGTTGTCTCAGTAGGTCTGTGTGCGACCATCCCACCTCACCTCCTCTCTAGTCTCGCTGCCTCCCCCAGGCTCAGTTCAGGCTCCTTCAAACTCCAACAGCCACACTCACTGACTCACAGACACACACACGTCTCACTCATTCATATCTCTCTCCAACACACACACACACACACCTCACTCATTAATCTCTCTCTAGCACACATGTCTCAGTCTCATTCTATGGGGGGATGGGGAAACAGGGGAGAATCTGAGAGGAAGGGAGGAACTGGCACACTCACCTCACCTGCTGGCTTCCTTCCTCCTACTGCTGCTGCCGCCTCCTCCGTGCAACTAATACAGTCACTGTGAGGTTTTCAAAGGCCCCATTCTGGGGTGCACTCTGCAGGCACCATTTTCTTTGTGTGGCATGCTGTGAAATGTAGTCCTAGCATGTCACACAAGGAAAATGGCGGCAGCAGCACGCGCCTCAGAGCAGGACCTTTGAAAACCTCACACACTGGCTGTGTGATTGGAGCCACTGTTGCTGCTTCCTCCTCCATGCAACTAATACAGATGCTGTATGAGGTTTTCAAAGGTCCAACTCTGGGGTGCATGCTGCGGCCGCCATTTTCCTTGTGTGACATGCTAGGACTACATTTCACAGCATGTCACACAAAGAAAGTGGTGGCTGCACCATGCATCCCAGAGTGGGGCCTTTGAAAACCTCACACAGTGTCCAAGTAAGACTGCACCAGCAGTGGCAGCAGCAGCAGCACACTAAGCAAGGAGAAAAATCAGATAAGCAGGTGGTCCCAGACAGCGGCGGCAATGAGCAGGGGGTCAGGGGTGATGGGGTGTCCCCCCTGACACCCCAGGGAACAATAGCCCTGAGCCCTGCTGAACAGAGTAACAGGGAGAGAAGGAGGAGAAAGTCCTCCGCTTCCCCGCTTGGCTCTTAGTACCAAATGTGCATGCGTTGCATAACTTTCTTTTCCATACAATAGAGTGACTACTTTAAGACTATGGAACTATGAAACTATGGAACAATTTAAGAAAAAAAATAGCCAACGGCACCCCTCGGCCCAGTCTAGCCAGGAGACGTTATGGCTGTTGCTGGCTGGGGTGGTTAGTGCCTCCCTTCGGGAGGGCAGGGTGCCTGACTGCCTAAAGGAGGCTGTGGTTAGACCCCTGCTCAAGAAACCATCTCTTGACGCTGATGCTCCTGCCAGTTATCGGCCGGTCTCTAACCTTCCCTTTTTAGGGAAGGTTATTGAACGGGCTGTGGCACGGCAGCTCCAGGAACATCTGGACCGCACCGGTTTCCTTGGTCCCTTCCAGTTTGGGTTTCGGCCTGGGTATGGTACGGAGACAGCATTGGTGGCCTTGGTTGATGATCTCCATCTGGCGTTGGACCAGGGTTGTCAGTCCTTGCTGGTCCTGCTAGACCTTTTGGCTGCGTTCAACACAGTCGATCATGAGGTGTTGGTGACTCGCCTGTGGGACTGTGCCAGAATTGGCGGAACGGTCTTGGACTGGTTTCGTTCGTTCCTGGCCGGGAGAACTCACCGGGTGGTTTTAGGGGAGTGCACGTCTTCCCCCCCGGGACCTCACATGTGGAGTCCCGCAGGGTGCCTGTGAGAGGCCAGGAAGGACTCTCCAATGCACGCACTCTCGCCCCTCAGTCGCGAGGACACTTGTCCTTCTAAATAGTCCCTCAGGATCTTATACTGGCTACGGGCACAGGCTACACGAGCAGGTCCCAGCCGAAGCTCATCATCGGGACTGGCGAAGGACAAGTGACCACTCTATAGATCCACAATCCTTCGGGGACCCAGGAAAGGGGAGTGAGAGTCAGTGGTGGTTCAGGGAAGGGGTCACCGGGAGCCCAGGAATCCAATAGGGTAGGGATAGGACACTCACTCAGGAATAAGGGGGAAAGGGACTCTGGAAAGGCCAAGATCCACGCTCTCGCCACTTACTCATTGGTCACACCCACTCACTCAATCACTCACCTCGCTTTCACTGCACTCGCTCGTTCACTCTCTCGATCTAGGTCTCGCACTTCCTCCTCACAGACAACGCTCAAGGGCCGGTCTCACGGCACTACGTCCGATCACCAGCAATGCAGCCTGTTTCTGTGGGTTTTTTTATAGCCCTGTCTCATTGCCTCACCCGAAGGCGTGCGGAACGCCACGGCCCCACTTCCGGGTCTGTCTCTGGCATGCGCAGTGAGTCCTCGGTTGCCGGGAGACCCAGGGACGCCGAGCTCGTGCGTGCGTCCTCTGGGTCAGGTGTCCCTGACGTATGCGGANAGCATGTCACACAAAGAAAGTGGTGGCTGCACCATGCATCCCAGAGTGGGGCCTTTGAAAACCTCACACAGTGTCCAAGTAAGACTGCACCAGCAGTGGCAGCAGCAGCAGCACACTAAGCAAGGAGAAAAATCAGATAAGCAGGTGGTCCCAGACAGCGGCGGCAATGAGCAGGGGGTCAGGGGTGATGGGGTGTCCCCCCTGACACCCCAGGGAACAATAGCCCTGAGCCCTGCTGAACAGAGTAACAGGGAGAGAAGGAGGAGAAAGTCCTCCGCTTCCCCGCTTGGCTCTTAGTACCAAATGTGCATGCGTTGCATAACTTTCTTTTCCATACAATAGAGTGACTACTTTAAGACTATGGAACTATGAAACTATGGAACAATTTAAGAAAAAAAATAGCCAACGGCACCCCTCGGCCCAGTCTAGCCAGGAGACGTTATGGCTGTTGCTGGCTGGGGTGGTTAGTGCCTCCCTTCGGGAGGGCAGGGTGCCTGACTGCCTAAAGGAGGCTGTGGTTAGACACCTGCTCAAGAAACCATCTCTTGACGCTGATGCTCCTGCCAGTTATCGGCCGGTCTCTAACCTCCCCTTTTTAGGGAAGGTTATTGAACGGGCTGTGGCACGGCAGCTCCAGGAACATCTGGACCGCACCGGTTTCCTTGGTCCCTTCCAGTTTGGGTTTCGGCCTGGGTATGGTACGGAGACAGCATTGGTGGCCTTGGTTGATGATCTCCATCTGGCGTTGGACCAGGGTTGTCAGTCCTTGCTGGTCCTGCTAGACCTTTTGGCTGCGTTCAACACAGTCGATCATGAGGTGTTGGTGACTCGCCTGCGGGACCNGTTGGTGACTCGCCTGTGGGACTGTGCCAGAATTGGCGGAACGGTCTTGGACTGGTTTCGTTCGTTCCTGGCCGGGAGAACTCACCGGGTGGTTTTAGGGGAGTGCACGTCTTCCCCCCCGGGACCTCACATGTGGAGTCCCGCAGGGTGCCTGTGAGAGGCCAGGAAGGACTCTCCAATGCACGCACTCTCGCCCCTCAGTCGCGAGGACACTTGTCCTTCTAAATAGTCCCTCAGGATCTTATACTGGCTACGGGCACAGGCTACACGAGCAGGTCCCAGCCGAAGCTCATCATCGGGACTGGCGAAGGACAAGTGACCACTCTATAGATCCACAATCCTTCGGGGACCCAGGAAAGGGGGGTGAGAGTCAGTGGTGGTTCAGGGAAGGGGTCACCGGGAGCCCAGGAATCCAATAGGGTAGGGATAGGACACTCACTCAGGAATAAGGGGGAAAGGGACTCTGGAAAGGCCAAGATCCACACTCTCGCCACTTACTCGTTGGTCACACCCACTCACGCAATCACTCACCTTGCTTTCACTGCACTCGCTCGTTCACTCTCTCAATCTAGGTCTCGCACTCCACAATTCCTCCTCACAGGCAACGCTCAAGGGCCGGTCTCACGGCACTACGTCCGATCACCAGCAATGCAGCCTGTTTCTGTGGGGTTTTAATAGCCCTGTCTCATTGCCTCGCCAGAAGGCGTGCGGAACGCCGCGGCCCCACTTCCGGGTCTGCCTCCAGCATGCACCGTGAGTCCTTGGTTGCCGGGAGACCCAGGGACGCTGAGCTCGTGCGTGCATCCTCTGGGTCAGGTGTCTCTGACGTATGCGGAAGTGTGCTCCGGCGGGGGCCCGAGCGGCGCCGCCGGAGGCAGGGAATTCCCCGCGAGCGTTGCCACCCCTGCATCCCTCGTCTTCCTCAGCCCTGGGACCTGACAGTACCCCCCTCCAGGGCGGGGGCTAGGGTGACGGTAAGGACCGGGCTTAGACGGGTAATGGGCATGAAAGGTGAGCACCAGCCGTGGGGCGTACACGGCTGACGCGGGCTCCCAGGAGCGCTCGGAGGGGCCGAAGCCCTTCCAGTCGATAAGGTAGAAAAGAGTATCGCGTCACCACTTGGAGTCGAGGATGGCCGCAACCTCATACTCAGGATCGGCCTCCAATGTTGGAATACCCACGGGGTCAGGAACAGGCAAAGGGAAAACAGGAGGGTGAGCCGCCTTCAAGAGGGAAACACGGAAGGAAGGGTGGATACGAAGTGAGGGCGGTAATTGCAGCCGAAAGGTGACGTCGTTAATTTTGCGAACAATAGGGAAAGGTCCAATAAAGCGGACATCTAATTTAGCCGAAGGTCGGTTGGTAGGATAGTGTCGCCGGTCTACCCAGACCATATCCCCTACCTTGAAGTCCGGGGCAGGGCTCCATCGACGATCCGCGTATTGTTTATATTGTTGCCATGCCGCGGTCAAGGCTTGCCGTGCTTATTGGTGGGCAGCCTGTATCTTCTGTGCCAATGCCCCTACCGCTGGAACTGACACGTCCGCAAGCTCAGGAAAACATAATCGTGGGTGGTACCCGTAGGTAACAAAGAAGGGTGACGATCTGAGTGAAGCATTGGAGGCATTATTGTAAGCGAATTCAGCAATCTGGAGATACTGGGCCCAATTATCCTGCAGATAATCACAGTAACATCGTAGGTATGTTCCAACGTCTGATTTATCCGCTCGACTTGGCCATTCCCCTGTGGGTGGTATGCCGTTGTGGGGCTCAAACGCACCTGGAGCGTGGCAAACAAGGCCTTCCAGAACCACGATAAAAACTGCACTCCTAGGTCGGTTCTAATTTCTGCGGGGAGCCCATGTAATTTAATTACATGTTGTAAGACCAGTTGCGTGGTCTGCACCGCTGTTGGCAGTCCTTTGCAGGAAATAAAGTGTCCTAGTTTACTGAAGTGATCTATGACCACCAAAATAGTGGTGAACCTATTGGAAGGTGGGAGTTCTACAATAAAATCCATCCCAATACGTTTCCACGGGCCCTGAGGCACTTCCGCGAGCTGTAGGGGGTCTTGAGAGCGCTGACGGGGAATCTTGGTACTAGCACATACGGTACACCCCTTCACGTACCTTTGGACATCCTTGCGCAGGGAAGGCCACCAGTAGTGCCTCTGCAACAACTGGAGGGTGTTTCGTTGTCCTGGATGGCCTGCCAAGGGAGCATCGTGGTGTGCCCACAGGAGACCTCGCCGTTCCCTGGTCAGGACGGCTATCCTATTCTGGAAGTAAAACAGATTACGCTTTGGTTGGAGGCGTGGATCCTTCTGTAGGTCGATATCTGTTTGAGAGTTGTTGCGAAAGCGTGTAAGTGATGGCTTCCATGTCCCAGCAAAAACTGGTGGTGGCAACAGCAGGAGTCCTCTATCTGCCGGTTGCTCCTCTACGTCTTGACAATGGGAAAGGGCATCAGCCAACACATTCTGGTGTCCTGGTCTGTACTGTATAGAAAAATTGAACCGTGCAAAGAACAATGCCCATCGCGCATGTCGTGCAGTAGTAATTCGTGCGGTGCGAAGATATGTTAGATTTTTATGGTCCGTAATAACCACCACTGGGTATTGGGCCCCCTCCAACTGCGGTCGCCATGCCTCAAATGCGGCTCGGATAACCAATAATTCCCTGTCGAGAATCGTACACTTCTGTTCGGCACTGGTAAGTTGACGCGAGTAGAAGGCGCATGGAAGCAATGGGCTGCCTTCTGGTTCAGGTTGTAAAAGAACGGCTCCGAGCGCGGTGCTGGAGGCATCTGTCTCCATTGTATAGGGCTTGGTGGGGTCGGGATGTTGCAAAATCGGCGCCTGCATGAAAGCTCGTTTGAGGGTTGTAAAGGCCCGTTGTTGTTCCGATTCCCAGGTATAGGGGTTCCCCTTTTTTAACAATCGGGTTAGGGGAGTTGTAAGGCGAGTGTAATCCGGGATATACTGCCGGTAGTAGTTGGTACTGCCGAGGAATCTTTGAAGGGCTTTCACATTGGTCGGTGCTGTCCATTGTTCGATGGCTCGTACTTATTTTCCCAGTGCCTATAAGCTGTGGGGGCTTGGATGAGGTCGAGCCATCTGCAATTGAATCCTGACAAGATGGAGGTGATGTTGTTGGGCGAGGGCTTGGGGAGCATCAACTGGAATCTGTCCAAAGTGAGGGCCTTTCTCAGGACAAAGTTTGTTATATAACCAAGATAAGGCTCAAACTTATGCACTATTTTAAACTTCCCATAGTGGAGGGCAACCACTGATGCTGCTACTTGTGCTATATCTTGCTGCCCTGGCCTAGACCCTATACCCTCGGAATTTCTGAAAGTAAATGTTAATTGGTGGGCCCCTGTATTGGCGGCATTGTTCACAGGTATTAACTCCTCTGGAAACGTTCCCTCGGATTGGAGCCAGGCAATAGTTATACCAATACTTAAGAAGGGCAGTGGGAGGGACCTCAAAAATTATAGGCCCATTAACCTATTAAGTACAGTAAGTAAACTTTACGCTAAATATCTACTGTGGAGGTTGAGAGCCTGGCTGGAGGTCAACAAAATCTTAACAGATGAGCAAATAGGCTTTAGGGAAGGGCGAACAACTGGGGATCATTGCTTTATTCTGAACCATCTCATCCAAAAGTACATTAGCTTGCAGGGTCAGCTATATGCCGCATTTATTGACCTGAGAGCTGCCTTCGATCTGGTCTCTAGAGACAGATTATGGCAGAAACTTGCGGCACTCAAATATAGATAGGAGGCTCCTATTTCTAATTTATAAGTTGTATGAAAACTCCTCTATAAAGGTAAGGTTAAATGATCAGGGAGCCGTGTCTGATACAATAAAGACGTATCGAGGTGTCAGACAAGGATGTATTCTTGTCCCGACACTTTTCAATATATATGTAAACGATGCCGTGGAAATATGCTCTAGTGAGTCTTTTCATCCTCCAGTCATTGGAAAAAAAGGTATCACGTCTTTGTTGTATGCAGACGACACAGTTTTACTATCTGGCTCCCAGGTGGGCCTAAGGCAACTTCTGAAAGCATTTGGGAGATACTGTCAAGATAATCTCCTTGAAATAAATTTGCAGAAGACAAAAGGTAGTAGTCTTCACACAGAAAAAAAAATCGATTCATAAGTGGACTATCGATAAGGAAAAGATCGAACAAGTCCGGAGTATCAGGTACCTGGGTCTAATTTACCAAGCAAATGGGGCTGGGACAGCCAGACCCAGACTATATTGGGAAAGACTAAACAATTGGTCAGATTACTGGTTGCCTTTTTTAAGGCTAGAGGGGGCTTTTTGTTGGTCCCACCAGTAAAAACTTTTACGGCAAAGTGTCTTCCCCAATTGTTGTATGGTGCCCATTTTGGGGCTTTGGATAGAATTGAAAGTTTGGAGCGGCTCCAGTCCGGCTTTGTAAGATCTTTATTATCAGTGCCAGCTGGGGCAAGTAGCAGAGCATTGGGACTAGAATGCGGGCAGTTGCTGCTACAGGAAAGGGTATGGAAGGGTGCAATTGGGTATTGGCTCCGCCTGCTTTTCCGCATGGCTGCTCCTCTTTCTCAGTTGGTGTTTGATGATAAAGCTCCCAATTTGTGGGTTATGAAGGTTTTGGATAAAGTAAAGCATCTTGCATTCTCACCAGAGGCCTTGCTCCCCTTGGGCTATAAAGTGGCAAAAAAACACGCTATTTGATTCATGATTGAAAGGCGTCCTAATGTTCTGTTATTGCGGAGGGAAGCCAAAGTATCCTGCCATGTGGTGGCCAAGAGTCTATCAAACACGTTTTTCGATGCCTTATCTTGTAAACAGTAAGATTTCTAAAAAACGGAGGTTATTCACTTTGGCAAGACTGAATTTTTTCCCCTCAAAATTGGTGGAGGGTTGTTTCAGAGGGGCTTCTTTGGCAGAGCGTAATTGCTGCTGTTAATTACAGCAAATTGAAACAATTGAGCACATCTTGCTATTTTGCCCCCTTTATAACAAGGAAAGTGCTAGGTATATTACTCCACTGATAACTGCCTACCAAGGTAGGCAAAAAGAATTCTATTTTAGGTTCCTGCTGGGTGATCATTCCATTGATATTATGTCCAAGGTTATAGAATTTCTGTGGAGAGTATTTGTTGTCAAGCAAAAAAACGGTCTCATGGCCAGGGAGGATGAATAGACCAGTTTGGCCCACCACATTTAGTTGGGGCAAGGCGGACTCTAAGTTTTGGACTGAATCTTGGAGTGCAGGGGTCAAGAGTTTCCTGAGCTCAAGCTCCACAGAAGAGTTAGGGTCCATGTTAATATTATATCCCATTTGGAAAATCTTATTACAGCTATGGCTTTGGGCCGTAAGAGTCTACCTTAATATTTGTATACCTATAGGACTTTTGCCCAGGGTTATAAAACTCATACGGAGAGTATTTGCTATCAAGCAAAGATGGTCATATGGCTAGGGAGGATGAATAGACCTATTTTGATCCACCACAGTTAGTCAGGATAAGGCTGATTGGGTGGACCTTTAGTTTGGGGCTGAATCCCAGAGCGCAGGAGTCAAGAGTTTCCCGATTTCAAGCTCTGCAGAAGAGCTAGGGTCCATGTTAGTACTATATCCTGTGTTGAGATAAACTCTATGAGTTTATCTTTACAATTGTATACTGTGTAGGAGGTAGGGGGGATATCTATTGAGAATGGTAACAATACATTTTTGTGATAAAGTTAGTTTGGAAGTTATTTTATTTAAATTTAATTTTTAGTTGTTTTAGCTGGGGACAGTGGGTAGCAGTTTTATTGATAACTTTATTTAAATTTTGATTTAGTGTTGATGTTTCTGTTATTGGTGCTGTTTTATTGTCTATTCTTTGTTATGACTTATTGTCAAAACAAACATTTGTTCATGTATATCTTGCTGTTTGTAAATATCTGATAAGCGGGATCCAAGGAGTCTCTTCAATGATCCCCTTGGATATCCCTTCAGAGCTTCAAGGGAAAAGCCGATTCTACTAATAAGGTAGCTGAAATGCGTCCTCCACGTTTGGCTGCTTTTAAATCCTTCTTGTTCTACCCAGCAAGCATACGGCAAGGAGTCCTTGGGCATAGTGATCAATCTTGACCAAAAATTACAAATGGTCACCTGAGCCCTGTGCTCTACTGAGAGAACGCCTGTTTCTGTCCTCAGGAAAGGTACTGGTGTGTAACTTGGAGCCCCCAAGACTCTTCTAAGTATCTTGTTTTGGGCCGGTTCCAGGGAAGATGCATCAAAGCCTCACAACTCAGCTCCATACAATACCTGAGGGATGAGTTTATGCATGAGTAACTGGAGGGCTGGTTTGACCATCTTTCCACCCTTAATGGCCCAGAAATTGGCAATTCCACCAGCTGTTTGCTGAGCTTTTGACTTGGCAGTTACCGATTGCTGGGACCAAGAGCCCAAGGCAGCAAACACCAGTCCCAAATATCTGAACCAGGAAACCTGCTCGATCCTAACTCCATCCAGTTCCCATCTGCGCATACGCACCCTCCTAGAAAATATAACAATCTTAGTTTTGCAGTAATTGATTTTAAGTTTTTCCTCACCCAATACCGCCAATGTCTTTCGCATTCCACTCTCTGCAGCGGACAATACCACCATGTCGTCTGCGTACAATAGAATTGGGAGGGCTCTCTTGCCTATGTGTGGTGCAAAAATCATCTCAGTTCTATAGGTGTCTACGATGTCATTTATGTAAAACTTAAAGAGAAAGGGTGCCAGTACACACCCTTGTTTCACACCCACATGAACAGGGATAGATTCAGATAGATGACCTTCATTGGGCAAACGTATGCTCATATAATTTTGCATATGAAGTTCCTGAACCAAGAATAGAAGTCGCCTATCTAGATTAGTGGCTGCCAGTTTAGCCCATAGGCGATCCCGACTGATCGTATCAAAAGCCGATTTAAGATCGACAAATGCAGCAAACAAGTTGCTCTTTCTAATTCGCGTATATTTATTTATCAGGTGGTCTACAGTGGCCTAACCTGCCCGGAAGCCTGCCTGTTCTTCATGGAAAATATTTTCTTTCGCCGCCCAAGCTTCAAATTTGATCAATAAAAACTTCCCATACATCTTTGCTATTACATCTAGCAGGCTAATAGGCCTGTAGTTTTCTGGGTCATTTTTGGGGCCTTTCTTATGTATGGGGACCACTATGCTGTTGTTCCGTCCTTGGGGAAATCTCCCTGTGGCATTTATACTGTCAAAGAGTCTGGAAATGACAGGTACCCACCAATCTATATTTTCTTTGAAGACTTCCCCAGGAATCCCATCCTCCCCTGGGACCTTCCTCAGAGAGATCGCTGCTATAAGTTCGCATATTTCCCTTTCGTTAACAGAATGCCAAGAGGGACAGTCCATCAAATACAATTCTGTCATGAGGTTCGTAGTGGTACCTTCTGCCACTGCGAAAATAACTCGATAGTGGTCCTGCCAAGCCGGGGTTGAAATCCTCGAGTCCCGACCTGGTCTCCCCTCTTGGAACCCCTTTTTAACCAAATCCCCAAAAGCAGCACCATCTTTCTGCTCTAATGCCCTTCCTAATTTTTCCCATTGAACCTGCTGATAGGATTTTTTTAGATTCCCTTATCCTTTTTCTAAAAGCAGCCCTGGAAAGCCTCACTTTTTCCAAGTTCTGCCCGCTAGGATTAAGTTTTTCCATACGGGCTGCCTGGTTAACCATCTGCTTGAGGGAGCTACAGTCTTTATCAAACCACGCAGCCCTGCTGTGTCTATCCCTTTTCTGTGGTGTAACACCCAGATTATCCCAGAGGTCTCTAATAAGGTTGTTAAACAAAGCTAGGATCCTATCCTCAGCTGTTTGGGCGTTAACTATTCAAGTCTTTATTTCCGAGCATACCTTGTCCCTTAAGAGAACAAAGAACAACAGCCCAGAGGAACATTCATAGGACAGTCAGCAATAAAGCACAGGTAACCCAACAAGGAGTGATACAACCTAGCAGAAGGCACAAGGAAGGATCTAGGCAGACAGGACCACCAGCAAGAAAGAGAAAGAACACAGATGCTCCACCAGCTTCCTGTTATTCCCAGCATGCCTTATATAAGGCATTGGCTTATATTGGCTGAGCCAGTCAGGAAGCTGGATGTGCAGGGCTAGAATGAGGAAAAAGACAAAGAGGGCCAGAACTCAAGCTGATGTTAACTTATGCAGTGGCACTAAGAGAAATCCACAGCCTTCCAAGCTCAGGGTTTGGGGGTTTAAGACCTGATGCTGACAGTTACCTAGACTTTTAAGAACCACCTGCAATTTCTCAGTCCATTGGGATTCCAACTACCTTGAATAACTTTGTCATCTGCAATTGATCACCTCACTCTTTACTCCCTTTTCCAGATCATTAATGAATATATTAAACAATACCGGTCCCAGTACAGATCCCTGGGGCACTCCACTATTGTAAAAAATGACCATTTAGTCATTTGTTTCCTCTCCTTTAACCAGCTTCTGATCCACAATAGGACAACTGGCTGGCTTTAAATGGACACCTGCTCTGCCCCACCCCTGGGTGGCCTGTCTGTGTAAAGGTTTGGGCGTTAACTATTCAAGTCTTTATTTCCGAGCATACCTTGTCCCTTAAGAGAACAAAGAACAACAGCCACCCTGGGGCGAGGCGGAGCAGAAGCGGAGCAGGCACTCAAAGTAGAGCAGGCTGAACCTGGAGCACTGGCTGGGGGTGGAGCAACGATCTGTCTACTCACAGATGGGCTGCTGCATCTCTGCTTTTGACCAGGGGTTGCCCGGCAACAGCCATAGTGGCAGGTGGCAGCCTAGAGCAGCTGGTGATCCACCTGCAGCTCTATGGTGTGGGGGAGGGGTGTCGTACAGGCTGACTGTGGTCTGCAGTGGCAGTGGCCTCTGTTTAAACCCACCATTGTCGGAGTAGACCTAGTGGTAGCCCCTTCCCCTGGGGGGGGAAGGGGGGGGACTAAAAAACCATCTAAAAACACCCAATGCCTCCTGTCCATGACTTAAGGAAATATAAGAGTCTCTCATGAATGGCCTTATCAAGTGCTTTCTGAAAATACAAATACACTAGATTGACTGGCTCACCTCTATTCACATGCTTATTTGCACACCCAAAAATTCCAGTAGATCAGTGAGACAACTTCCCTTTGCTAAATTCAAGTTGGCTCTTCCCCATTATGTCATGTTTATCAATATGGCCTGTAATTCTGTTTTTCACAAACGTTTCCATCATTTTGCCCAGCACCGACATCAGTCTCACCAGACTGTAGTTTCCATCCTTGCAACTGCACCTTATCTCTCTAACTAGTTTCCTCATTTTTGCATAGGCACCCTTTTAAAAGTTAAATTAACGTCAACTGACTGAGGCCATTGACCGAACGGCTCCTAGTAGAGGTGGGACCCCAGGCCCATTACCGGCTACCGGATTTACCGGTTACCGGTTCTGCAAAAACCGGATTCCCGGATTAAATCCGGTATACCGGTACCGGATTTATTTCATTGAGTTCAATGGGGCGCTGTGTCCCCATTGAACTCAATGAAATAAATGAATTCCTTCCCCCTCCCCCTCCCAGGCTGCGCGGGTGGAAGGGGGGACACCCCCCACCCACCCTGCCCAGCCTAGATTTTTGTTTAAAAACAGACTGAGAGGCGAGCCCACCCCCCAGCACCAGCGGCCGCGGCGTCCCCGCAGCCGCCGGTAAGTATGACCCGATCCCTGGGGGGGGTGTTTAACACCCCCCCAACCCCCCAGGGATCACCCCTACTAAAGTTCAGTGCTTGCTTACCTTGCGGAGCTCCGGCGGCGGCGGCGGGCGGTCCGGCGGCCTCAGCGCCGGCTGTGGCTGCCGGCGTCAGAGACGCTCTAGGCCTTCCGGGGAAACCCGGAAGTTCCCCGGAAGGCCTAGAGCGTCTCTGACGCCGGCAGCCACAGCCGGCGCTGAGGCCGCCGGACCGCCCGCCGCCGCCGCAGCTCCGCAAGGTAAGCGCAAGCTATGCACTTTAGTAGGGGTGATCCCTGGGGGGTGGGGGGGTGTTAAACACCCCCCCCAGGGATCGGGTCATACTTACCGGCGGCTGCGGGGACGCCGCGGCCGCTGGTGCTGGGGGGTGGGCTCGCCTCTGAGTCTTTTTTTAAACAAAAATCCAGGCTGGGCAGGGTGGGTGGGGGGTGTCCCCCCTTCCACCCGCGCAGCCTGGACTCGGGGAGGGTTTGTTTTTTTTAACTTTTTTGGTGGGGCTTTAAGTTTTTACATTGCAGCCATTTTTAAATGGCTGCAATGTAAAAAAATCCGGTACCCGGAATCCGGTACCCCGGACCGGATTACCGGGTCGAATCCGATAATGCCGGTACGCCCGGTACCGGCATTATCGGATTTTACCGGTTTCCCGCCCCTAGCTCCTAGGCATCCACTCTTTAAGCATCAGCACCGCAGGCCTCCTTGGTTTATGGAGGATCTGCAGCAGCTGAAGTGGGAAGGGCAGCGGTTGGAGTGATGGCACCGTACTTGCGCTGAAACCAATAGATTACGGCATAGAGTTAGTTTAAAAACCTATGTCATGGATGTCCAGGCAGCAAAGAAGGGGTTCTTCGCTGCCCGCATAGCATCTGCAAAGTCACGTCCAGTGGAGCTTTTCCGGGTGGTGAGGGGGCTGTTTAGTTCAGCCTCCCTCTGCCTGGGACTGGAATTTTCCAGTGCCCACTGTGACATGTTTGTTAATTACTTCGCAGATAAAATTGCTCGTATTCACCACAACGTCAACATTGCACTTGATATAGTAGGAGAACCAGAGGTTATGGAAGTCCTGTCCTGTTCAGTTTTGTGGAATCAGCTCCAGTGGGTGTCACCCGCTGATGCGGGGGATGTTTTTCGACAGTTGGAGCCACCTTTTGCGAACTGGACACGTGTCCGTCCTGGCTGGTTAAGGCCAGCCGAGAAATACTGGGGCCGTTGCTGGTGTGGGTGATGAACGCCTTCCTTTGGAGGGCAGATTGCCAGGCTGCTTCAAAGAGGTGGTGGTACAGCCTCTGCTCAAGAAATCTCTTGACATTGACTCCCTTACCAGTGATCAGCTAGTCCTTAACCTTCCAAAGGCTTAGAGGTTAACCTTAAAAGTTAGGGAAGGTTATTGAATGGGTTGTGGCTCAGCAGCTGCAGGAGCATCTAGACCGCATCAGTTTTCTGGATCCCTTGCAGTCCAGCTTTCATCCAAGTTATGGCACTGAGACTGCATTTTTGGCCTTGGTCAGTGACCTTCGCTGTGAATTGGACCAGGGCTGGACTCGCTAGTGGGTCTGAGCCGGGGTGGACAGAACTGTTTTTGAATGGCTCTGTTCCTTCCTGGCTGGGAGAACTCAGATGGTGGTGCTGCGGGACTGTTCTTCATCCCCTGGGACCTCTCGTGTGGAGTCCCACAAGATTCTATTCTGTCTCCTCTCCTGTTCAATGTGTACATGCAGCCTTTGGGCAAGGTCGTGAGAGGGTTTAGTGTCATCAATATGCTGATCAAATGCTTTCTGAAAATACAAATACACTAGATTGACTGGCTCACCCCTATTCAATATGCTGATGACACCCAACTCTAGACTACCTCTTTTTTTCATCTGACCCAGACCTGGCAGTCTCGGTGCTTACTCAGTGTCTGGTGGCTGTGGGGGACTGGATGAGGGTGAGTCATCTGAAGCTGAATCCCGACAAGACGGAGGTGATGTTGGTGGGGAGGGCGGTGGGGTTGACGTCCCCTGTCATTGATGGGGTTCACCCTGCACTGGTCCCTCAGGTTCAAAGTTTGGGGGTGCTTCTCGATTCCCAGCTTCACCTGGATGTCCAGGTGTGGGATATGACAAGGAGCACATTTCACCAATTACATCTGGTGCGGCAGCTTTGGCTGTACATCTCAGACTCTGACCTGGCCACTATCACCCACGCTTTCATCACCTCAAGACTGGACTATTGTAACGCGCTCTATGTAGGGTTACCCATGATGACGGTTCAGAGGCTACAGCTGGTGCAGGATGCAGTGGCTCATCTCTTTATGGGGACGGGTCGCCGTCAGCATATTACACCAGTGCTCCGTTCTTTGCATTGGCTGCCCATAGTCTTCCAGGCCCGATTCAAGGTGTTGGTACTTACCTATAGAGCCCTATATGGTCTGGACCCTACCTATTGGCAGGACTGCCTCACTCCCCAGGCTCTAGATCGACCCCTGAGGTCGACCGGGAGCCCTTCTCGAAGTCTCCCATGTATGTCGGGGAGCTACTATGGAGAGGGCATTCTTGGTGGCCACCCCAAGCCTGTGCAACTCCCTCCTAGGAGAGGTCCGTGTGGCCCTGGACCTCCCCTCCTTTCAACGACAGTGCAAGACCTGGCTGTTCCACCAGGCTTTTGGTGGGGAAGATGGGCTAGGGGTTGAGGGATGTTTACTTAAACTCAACCATGTTGTTTTTTATATTCTATTATATTTATATTGTATTTTATGTTTTTAAATTATTAATTGTGAGCCGCCCCAAGTTGCTGATAGCAGGAGGGTGCGGGGTACAAAATTTGTTAACTAACTAACTAAATAAATAAATAAAAAATAAATGTTACTACAGTCACTTAAAACAAAAACAAAAAAATGTGCATACGTAAAACTGACAAATACTCCCTTGCAATTGCAAATGCATTTTTTGTTTGTTTCTCATAAGTTCTTCCTTGTTGGAGAGCAGCTTTTTGGGGGTCACAAGTGAGGCTCACATTTCATCTTGGGAAATACTCAAAGCAGGTGAATAGGTGTATCACTTTTACTGCTTGGTAGCCAAGTACCTTTTGGGGGAAAGCATTTTGGCTGTTTTTTGCCCCTTCAAAGGGAACATCTTTTGGCTCTGTAGCAGAATGAAAGTTTATGAAAAACCTAATTTACATATTTAGTTAAGTATGCAATTTTTTTCTGTTCCTATAAGCCTTCAGTTTGGTGAAGGTAACGTGCTTGTAGTCACCATGAGAGGACTTGAATACTGTATGGTGAGGCTTATGCTTGAGCTAGTGAAAACATTTTTAATTTCTTCTATTTCTTAAGTAAATGTTTTCTCTAGTGAAGAGCTTTTAGCCTTTTCCTTGGTGTGTAGAAATAGCTACAGTCATCATAGTTCATCTGTGTATTTGCTATATTACTGTCAAGAAAAGGGCAAAAGGAAAGGCCAAGGCAGGGATGGAAAGGTAACAATTAGGTAGGGGGAACTTCTCAGCTGTTCTCTGAGGCCACTTTCAGATCTTCACCCCTGTGCATATTTTGGCTGCAGGAGGGAATGCGTAGTCAGGATATGCACGAGGTGCCACCGGTCTAAAAGCCCCTCCCCCCTCGCAGCTTTGCTGGAAAACACCCACAGGAAATCCTGCTCTGTATTGCTGCGGGTGTTTGCTGGCAAAGCCACATGGGGGGGTAGGGAGATTTCAGACCGGCGGCACCCCAGGCATATCCTGGCTGCACATTTCCTCCCACAGCCTGAATATGTGCACGGGGGGAGGCCTTAATGCTCAGCACAAGAGCCAGGGAATCTAGTCTAAGAGAGCTTACAGCTCATCATTGAGGTCAAGGAAAGGGAACTGGGAACCAGAGTTGGGGATCAGGAGAGCCTGGAAACTGGAAGGGACACAGGGCCTGAAAGCTAGGAAGAATACAACTAGAGCAAGAGAAGGGGAGAGCACAAGGGATTAGGAACAGAATGGGATAAGAGCAGGTGCCCCACACAACTTCTCATGGCTACCAGCAGGTCTTAGGTATTGACTGGTAGCCAATCAGGAAGTTGGGAGGCAGGACTCAAGCAACAGGACACAGCTGGGAACAGGTGTGGCATGGCAAGGACTGGGAGAACACAGGAGAAGACACGGGGAAGGAGGTAAGTGGGTAAGGAGGTGGGTGTGATGCCCTGTCATTGATGGAGTTCATCCCCCACTGGTCCCTGAGGTTCGTAGTCTGGGGTTGCTCCTTGATTTCCAGCTCTGCCTGCATGTCCAGGTGGAGGCTGTGGCAAGGAGCGTGTTTCGCCAGCTATATCTGGTGTGGCGGCTTCAGCCGTACGTCTCGGACTCCAACCTGGCGACTATGATCCACGCTTTCATCACCTCAAGACTGGACTATTGTAACACGCTCTACATGGGGTTACCCATGGTGATGGTTCAGAGGCTACAGCTCATGCAGAATGCAGCAGTCCATCTCCTGACAGGAACGAGTCACCGTGGGCACATTACACCAGTGCTCCATGCTCTGCACTGGCTGCCTATAGACTTCCACGCCTGATTCAAGGTGTTGGTGTTACCTATAAAGTCCTATACAGCCTAGGCCCTACCTACATGCAGGACTGCCTCACTCCCCAGGCCCTGGATCGGCCCCTGTGGGCCACCGGGAACACCTTTCTTGAAGTCCCCTGGGTATCCCAGGGGGGTGACTATGGAGAGGGCGTTCTCGGTGGCCGCACCTCAGCTGTGGAACTTTCTTCCAGCAGAGGCCTGGGTGGCCCCAGACCTCTCCTCGTTTTGACAACAATGGAAGACCTGGCTGTTCCGCCAGACTTTTGGTGAGGAAAACGGGTGATGGGTGGGAGTTGAGGGTTAGGGTGGTAGGGTTTTTATATATTTTTTTCAGTGACGTCCCCCATGTGGATTATATTGTTTTATTTATTGTCTCTATTATTGTATTTTAATATTTATTTTATGACTTGTTCGCTGCCTCGAGTTGCTTTAGCAGGAGGGGCGAGGTATAAATTATGTAAAATAAAATAAATAAATAAAATAAATTCTTCTAGGCTAGTTAGAGTTGATGACAAGCAAGCATGTCTCTTAGGGCTTGTACTCACAAGCAAGGGTAGTAACTCTGAAGTAACTACCTCCCTCCAATTCTGTTCACATAAACAGGGGAACACCGTGGTTAAATTGCAGTTCCCTTCCCTCCATATGGAGTTGGAACAACAAGCAACCAGGAGGCAGAGATGCTGCAAGGGAAATGCAACAAAAGGAAATACTGATGGTTTCTGGGAGGGGTGGCGGCAGCCAAGGCAATTACTTCCCTCCTCTACAGAAGATCACTCCAAACACACACACACATNACACACACACACACACACACACACACACACACACACACACACACACACACACAGAGTAACCACTTGTTTGTAGAAGTAAGTACATCCTTTTATTGCTACGTTAATTCTTCTGGTTATGGGAACACAAGAGGTTAAAGTGAGTTAGGAGGTAGTTACCCAAACCTCTCAACATCTTGAACAGCCAAAGAGGAATGCAAGTCCCACCCTCTGATAAAAAGCTTCCACCCCTCTTATGCACACAGTTTTACACATACAGAGGTTCTCTCTCACAAACACACACACAGACAGGTTCACTAACTTTCATTCACATACACACCCAGAGCCCCATTCTTACACATTCAGACACAGATACTACATTCACACTTTACAATGGTGTGGCGGCAACACTCCTGTGAGGAGATGTTCTGGGGGAAGGAGACTGGTGGCGTCACAACTTCCGGTGTGAACAGGGTTCTACCGCAACAATATTCGTGAGGGACAGGGCTCAAAAATCCAGCCCTATCACTTGTGAGTATTGTCGCATTAGAATCCCATTCACACTGGAAGTTGTGATGGCACCAGCTTCCTTCCCCCGTCACATCTTTTCCTCGCGGGCGTACCACTGCCGCATCACAGTAAGGTGTGAATGTGGCCTGAGTCTCATTCACATACACAAACACAAGCTCAAACTTACCTGACATGACTGCTCCAAGAATTGGATCTTGTGTGAATTACATACCATAATGACAATGCTCCGTGCATATGCACATACATCGAGGGTTCAGGAATTTATTTATTATTTATTCATTTTTAGAATTTTGTTACCCCGCCCCTCCTGCCATAGGAGTAGCAAAATTCTAAACATTTGCAAAACAAACATTAAAACAACAATATAAGAACAACTAAAAGGAGGACAAAAAGAAAAATAACCCAACAACCCACCCCCTCACCTATCTCCCACACCAAATGCCTGGTGGAACAGTCAGATCTTCCAACTTCTCCAAAAAGAGGGGAGATCCAGGGCCAAACGGGCCTCTACAGGAGGGGAGTTCCACAGCCGTGATGCAGCCACCAAGAATGCCCTCCCCTGCGTGGCCCCCCAGAAGACTCAGGGGACCTCAAGCAGGGTGCCCCCAGATGACCGCAGGTACAGCACCCGAGGAATGAGGCGGTCCTGCAGATAGGTAAGGCCTAGGCCATTTAGTGCTTTATAGGCCAAAACCAACACTTTGAATCAGGCCCAGAAAACCACCGGCAGCCAGTCCAGAGAGTGGAGCATTGGTGTAATATGCTCCCAGCAGCCCAGTCCTACCAGAAGACAGGCCGCCGCATTCTGCTCCAGCTGCAGTTTCCGAGCCATCACCATGGGAAGCCCCATAGAGCGCATTACAATAGTCCAATCTAGAGGTGATGAAAGCATGGATGATGGTGGCCAGGACAGAGCCTGAGATAAAACAGCCAAAGCCGTCGCACCAGATATAATTGGCGAAAGGTACTCCTCGTCACAGTCTCCACCTGGGCACCCCCAGACTCAAGGAGTCAAGGAGCACCCCCAGACGCCGTACCTGGGGTACCAATGGAGGGCAGACCCTGCCAATAACAGGGACCACCATCTCCATCACCTTACCCACCAACATCACCTCTGTCTTGTCAGGATTCAGCCTCAGTTGGTTAGTCCTCATCCAGTCCCACACAGCCGTCAAACACTGAGTCAGCACCGAGACTGCAGGGCCTGGGTCTGTTGAAAAAGAGAAATACAGCTGGGTGTCATCGGAATATTGATGACACCGCACGCCGAACCTCCTGATCACATCGAGTGACTGCATGTATACGTTGAACAGGAGAAGGGACAAAACAGAACCCGGTGGGACATCACACGAGAGGTCTCGGTGATGAAAAAGACTCCCCAAGAACCATTCGCTGTGTTCTACTGGTCAGGAAAGAGTGGAACCATGCGAGAACAGTCCCGCCCACCCCTGCACAGTCCCACAGTCGCGTCACCAACATCCCTTGATTAACTGTATCAAATGCAGCTGAAATAGAACTAACAGGGTTGAACAACCCCAATCCATTTCCTGGCACAGATCATCCACCAAAGCCACAAGAGCAGTCTCAGTGCCATACCACAGATGAAATCCCGACTGAAAGGGGTCCAGATAACCAATGTGATCAAGATGTCCCTGGAGCTGCTGAGCCACTACTCGTTCAATAACCTTCCCTAAAAAGGGAAGGTTGGAGACAGGCCGATAGCTGGCAAGGGAGTCAATGTCAAGTGATGGTTTCTTGAGCAGAGGCCAAACCACTGCCTCTTTGAGACAGCCCGGCACTCTGCCTTCCCAAAGGGAGGCGTTGACCACCCCAGCCAGCAACGGCCCCATTGTCTCTCGGCAAGATTTAATCAGCCAGGATGGGCAAGGATCTAATTCACAAAATGTGGCCCTAAACAGCCCCAAGAACACCAACCGTATCAGCGGGTGTCACCGACTGAAATTGATCCCACAAACCGGACAAGATGAGGCTTTCATAACCTCCAGTTCCCCATATGTATTAATTGCAGCATCAAAGTCATGGTGAATCCGAGTGATTTTATCCACAAAATAATCCACAAAAATGTCACAGCGAGCAGTAAATAACTTCACTCCAAGGCGGAGGAAGGCCGGACTGACCAGTCCCCGCACCACCCAGAAAAGCTCCGCTGGACGGGATTTAGCGAATGCTATGAGGATAGCAAAAACTTTTTTGCTGCCCGCATAGGTATGACATAGACTTGTAAACTGGCTCTATGATGCAATCTGTCAGTTTCAGCACGCGGACGCCACCGTCGCTCCAGCCACCGCCCTTCTCGCTTCAGCTCCTGCAGTTCCTCGAAGAACCAAGGAAGCCTGCGGAGATGTCACCTGGGCAGCGATGCCTAGGAGCTGTCTGATCAGTGGCTTCTGTCAGCAAGTTATTCCATAACAAGACGAGGTTATTGATGGAACAGTCGTCACTGAAACTCACCCAGAGCCTTCTGGAACCGATCTGGTTCCATCAGCCTCCAGGGGCGAACCATCTGAATCGGTTCTGCACCTTTCCGGGGCAGACATGCGCCAGGAGCGAGGACTTCAGGAGGTAATGGTCCGCCATGACAAGGGTACAGCTGATAACTCCCCCACTAACGGAGCACCCACCTCAAGGCCGGTGCAAAACACAAAGTCTAAGGTATGTCCCCCCTGATGTGTCAGGCTGATAACTCTCTGGGACAGGTCCATGGTTGCCATGTTGGTCATGAACTCATGCTCCACTTCCATAAGGTCAGCGTCAGCGTGAATGTCGAAGTCCCCCAAGACTACTAACTTCGGGGACTGCAACACCACTCCTGACACCACCTCTGCCAAATCATGTAGGGAGGCTGCTGCACAGGTAGGTGCACGGTATACAAGCAGCACTCCCAAACTGTTACCCGCCAAATCAAACACAAGGTGAAGACCCTCAATACCTGATATGAATTGCACCGGATAACTCCTCACAGTCCAACCCTCCTTAAAAAACATGGCTACACCACCTGAGCATGGCTGATCCTGCACAGAATACCCGGCCTGAACAAGGTCAGCCAAAATGGGCCTCGACTCATTGTCCAGCCAGGTTTCCGTGATACATACGAGATCGGCAGCATGGTCCAAGATTACCTCCCGGACAGTTGTTGCCTTATTCGCCACTGATCTCGCATTTAACAGCAACAACACAGGGCAGGGACTAAATTGATTCAGTCTGGAGTGAGTTGTATGATGACAATGTCAGCCACCAGATATTAGGAGGTGAGAATACGAGAAGAGCAATTGAAGATCATACAGTAACTGTGTTAGCACTTTTTATGTGCTACAATGACATGTTTCTGAAACAATATGTTGACATCAATGAAGCCTGTAAAGTTGAGATTCAGAAACTGACAACAGCTTTGGGTGAGAACGATAGTGCAAAAATTAATCGGCTCATCATCAGATAGTTACCAAGCTACAAGGCTGCCAGGTTTTAGAAAAGATGGCAGCATTTGATGAAGCAGAATCACAATCCAAGCCTACATTCAAATTGGCTCAACACAGTATATGTTCATGGTACAAACTATGATAGTCTTCAATTGATCTGTGCGTACAGGCAATTGTCTGTTGCACCTAGCAGCATTGGAAAATTTCGTGAAATATTTCTTTGCACTAGATCGTCAAAACTATGCAAGTAGGACAGCCTGGTACTTTGCCAACATGAAGTCATTGAAGCAAACTGATCCCACAATATGGGAACAGTTCATGAAAGGAAATTGGATGGTTAACAACACAAAATGGAATAGAGGTTCTCTGGGATCTGATGAAGCCTTAGAACACAAGAACAGAGCAGTGAAGGTTGTAGGAGGCTTAGTCAACATCATCCCAAAGAAGCACTCTTGACCGTACCTGAATTCGCACGCATCACCAAAGAAATAAAGGACATGGTTGGGCTCTCAGACTACCCTTCCACAAAGCATCACCAGCTAACGACTGCAGTAAAGTAGAGGCAAGATAAGGATGCTTTTGCTATTTACCGTTTGTTCGTGGCAACCACCAGTCCAATGACAAGTGATATTGTCAAAATTGTCACAGAGGCTGTCCTCCCACAGAATACAATAACTGACTAGCAGACTAGCCACAATTGGTGAAGACAAGTACGCCGACTTGGTTATGGAGGGTATAAAGGAAGACACTGAATCTATGGGCACTACAACAGAAGCTTAAACTGAATCTCTGCAAATCATTCCAGAAAAGAGTACATGCAAAGGTCAAAGATGTTGTCCTTGAATTGAAGGCAGATCGCTCGTTGTTCACACGTCTCCTAATTGTATCTAAATCTTGCACAGAATTGAATCTGAAAGAGTTGTTAAGTACATACGAGTTCTCTGTTGTTCCATGATCTAGGTTTGCTATGGATGGCACATTGCTACTGTTCTGATAAAAGTAAGCTAATGAAGATCTTGGAGGAATGCACGGAAGCAGTAGCAGCTGAAACCATCAGGGACCAAAGCATTGCTATACATGGAACCGAAAGTAACTCAGGCATCATTCATTCACCTAGTGTGTTCACTGTTGCAGTTGCCCATGGTATGGCTGAAGTCCAATCCCTCGATAAACAGTTGCACGTAAAAACATGCCTTGACCTTCCTGTAGAATTCAACAAATGACTTCATGCTAAATATTCCTCATATGATGAGGTCCACCTTGTGTTCGACACATACATCCCAAACTCACTGAAGTCTTTCACTCAGGAGAAATGACTAAGTGCAACAAGATCTATTCAGTATAGAAAATCTGACAACAAACATTGCAAACGTGTCCATGAAGGCATTGCTGTCTCATCTGCAAACTAAAGATGAATCAGCATATTTGGTTCAGAAGACTTTGCAGCAAGCAACCACTATGGGCAAGCACACAGTTGTAGCATGGTGCAATTAAGCAAAATCATCACACGACATTAATGTTGACTTACTATGGCCAGTTTTACATGGACGCCACCCACCCATGAACACCTGGAAACACTCAGGGGATGGGCGGGAGAGCGCCTGTGTAAAAGTCCACGATCAGGTGGGTGCGTGTGCCTGACCCACCTGCCAACACCCACGGAGCAGCCGGGAGGGAGCTGACACCCTCTGTGGGTGGACAGGGGTGGAGACGGGTGTTCAACACCCAAGCGTCCATGTAAAAGTGAAAGCACCCACACCTACGCAGACTGTGTCACGGAGGAACATAGGGTCACACACATGTGATTCTGGCCTACATGTAGACTACAAGCCTAGTAAATATGTAAAGTGAAAGGTGCAACATGTATGTAATGTTACAATTGAGAACTGTAAAATCCAAATCAGGACTGTGACACTGACGAAACTCCAGGAAACGCAAAGAGATCAAAAGAATGTGTATTGGGAACCCTGGCCAGACAGAACCCTGGGGAGATGCAAATTGACCTTCAGGTTGGCCTGGGTTGCCTACGTGACAGACCTCAGGTTTCTCCAAGGCGGGAAAGCCGAAACAAAGAGACCATGAAAGGTACTTAAGCGAGGGCCATTAAGCCATCTTGTCTCTCGCTTGGTCAGAGCCATCTTGAGCACTCTCATCTGCATCCTGCCAGCCAACAAGGCTGGAAACTATGGACTGAGACCAGGACTTTGCTTTCTAGCAACTCTAAGACTGAAGACCCAGTCGCTTACATCAAGGACTGAGAAGAACTTATGGACCTTGGTAGGGTAAGATGCTTATTTAGGAACTCAACCAGTATAGGTTAGGAATGCATTATATTTACCTTTAATTTCTAGTAACCACTCTGTATCAACAATCTTGCTTGTGTAATCAATAAACTGACTTCTTATATTTATGAAGAAGTGTCTGTTTCTAACATTGGAACACAAGTGAGCAACAAGGGCTCTCAAGTTCTTGTGAACCCAGAGAATAAAGAGTCTGTAAACGGGAAGGATCGGGACCTTGGGTGACAAAGGGATTGTCCCTGCGGCAGGCTTGAATCGGCCAGAGAGGAAAAGTGATTCAAGTGGGCTGTACGCGAGGAAAACTGGGTCACTGAAACCCGGTAAAGTGGGGGTGCAGACCTCCAACCCATGACATTGGCGCCCAATGAGAAGGGTCAAGTTCAGTTTGTGAACCAATGTAGAGAAAGTAGAGGAGGATAGCCAGGCACCTGGAATCCTCTGAGGGGAGTAAATGCCATACCTGCAGAGACAGAGACCCAGGAGTTGGGAACTCAACTCTGAGAAAGTGGAATAAGCAGATCCTTGAACAGAGTGTGATGAGTTTGTTGTTTTAGTTTTAATTTCAGGTCAGGGACCATAAACAAAATAGGGCTCCCAAAGCACTTTCACCACCTGAGAAGGTCAGAGCTGAGCAGGGAAGTCCGAAAGAGAGGTCTCAAGGCAGAAGGAAAAACTAAACAGCAACTGAAGCAGCTGATACGAGAATCTGAGATGAGCATGAACGGAACAGATGAGAATGGAGCGCGGGCAGCAAATCCCCCTCCAAACCCCTCTCCATCTGACCAGCAACCAGGAGATAGAGATGCACTGCCAAATGTGCCTCAAAACTCCCTTCCAACTGATCGGCAACCAGGGGGACAAGGCTCAAACTCTGAACTCGAGATAGCCAGACTAAGAATGGAACATGAGCTCAGACTGGAGAGAATGAAACAGGAGGAGAACGAATAACCAAGACAACACCAAATTGAAATCCTGAAGACACAGGCAGCCCTAGGAATGAACCCTCAACTCCCTCCAGTAGGCAACACGGGAAACAACGCTGGAGGCAGAATTCAGGACTACGCCCCATTGATTCCACTATACGATGACAATCAATGCATAGAGGATTACTTCACAACCGTGCGTCATGTGTTTCATCAAGAACAGAACCCTGGCGAAATGTGGCTCAAATTAGTGTTACCCAACTCCCAGTGAAAGTAAAAGAGGTCTACAACACAAAAATGGAGGAGAATCCAGTGCTGACTTTTGATGCTTTCAAAGAGGCTTACAGGATTACTCCAGAAACTTTTTGCCAAAAATTACGCAGCTTTAAGAAGGCAGAGGGTATGTCATATTCAGATATTTGTAATATGTTGAAACAATATGGGGTGAAATGGTTAGATGCATGTGGGAATGCCACTAAGGAACAAATTATTAACTCTGTATTGCTCGAATAGTTCTATACTTTGTGTAGCCCAAATTTAAAAGCACATCTGCTGAATAAGGAGATCACAAATCTCAAAGAGGCAGGGACAAGGGTTGATGCATTCACCAAAAATGCTATCTTAGCTTATGGGGAAAAGAAACCAAATAATGGGGAAAAATCCAAACAAGGGTTTTACCATAAGCAGAATGGGTACAAAAATCCACAATCTGAGCAAGGAAACTTGACCCAGAACAAACCAAATGGAGAATGGAGGTGAGGGGAGACAGGGATCACCCAGACTCCAAAGAACACACACCTCCCAATCCTCTACTAATGATTCAAGGCAGTTATTTAACTGTAAGCAAGCAGGGCATATGGTACGAGACTGCCCCCCAATGGGGGGTGCTGCTCCTTGGGGCCCAGGGCCTTCTCTGATGGCTGTCTCCTCTCCCTATGTCTCATTCAGTGCAAGCCATGATTGAGGCGTGCACCCGGGAGCAGGGGGCCGTGTTGGAGTTCCTCCTGCATGTCCTCGACCTGCTGGTCCGGCTCGACTGCATGCAGGCTGTGCGCTGGCAGTGGGCGCTGGTCCTACTGACTGGGTGTTGTCCCGGGTCTGCCGCTGCCGGCACTGCCCCCCCCTTCAGTTGCACTGTCCCCCTGCTCTGCCCTGTTGATGTCCCCTGTTTTTCTTATTAAAGTTGTTTGTGTTCCTTCCCCAAGTGTGTGTGTTGTGCTTTGTGTGACCTCTCCCCTTGTCCGGGCGCCTCTGGGGGATGTTGCGGGGTTGCCTAGGTGGTGTGGGTACTTCTCCTCCCCTTGCCCCCTGTGGGGCGTGTGCCCGTCCCTGTGTGCTCCTGCTGGCTGCTGTGTGTGGGGTGCTCAGCCGGGGGTGGGCTCTGTGGCGCCGGGCTGTCTGGGCTCTGTGTGGGGCTGGGAGGGGACGGCTCCTTTGTAGCGGCTGTCATCCCTGCTCCCTCCTGCCCCTCCCACACGCGTCCTGGCAGCTTGGGGGCAGGGCCGTGTTGCGCAGCTTCGTTTGCCCGGTGTCAGCCATGTTGTGCTGCTGCTGTGCTGGGTGGGAGTTCCGCGGCATTCCCAGTCCCGGCTGTTCGTGTACTTGCGCGAGTGTTTCTGGGTGCTTCCCAGGATGGGTGTTTGGCCTCTGGGTGTTTTCTGGCCCTGCCCGTTCCCTTCCCACTACACACACACACACCCGTGGCGGTGTCCGTGTACATGTCTCCCTGCTCAGTGGTGCTGGGTGTTCAATGGGTGTGCTCTCCCACCCATCCACACCCATCTCCACCCATTGGCACTGCTGCCCAGTCTGTGTAAAAACAGCCTATGAATCAGTCACAAGGAGGCAGACACGAAATTGATTCTACGTTTCCTCAATGCTGCTGCTCGAGGTGCAACAAAATTGCACATATTCTCTCCAGACACTGATGTATTTGTGCTAGCCGCGTGATGGTATTCCTTCCTCCCAGTTGACACCATGTTTGCTACAGGTTCGGGAAGCAGGAAATGAATTATACAGCTTAATAGCATATGTAGCTGACTAGGTACCAAGGTTATTGCTGCTCTACCTGGCTTCCACGCACTGTCGGGGTGTGATGTGACAGGAACATTAGCTAGAAAGGGAAAAGCTTCATGCTGGAAGGCCTTTAAGACTGCAGATGATATTCTCTCAGCTTTGTCATGTCATGTAAGTGCAGAAACCCTAATGATACCCTACAGTTTACTTTTGCTTTAAAAAATTAGGAATTTCTTTTTCTCACGGTTATTATGAGATAACTAATATTCAGGAAAAATTGATAGAACATTTATTTTAGATAATTATGTTGTCTTTCAAATGGTTTTTAGAAAATTAATATCGGCAAAGAGGGTTTTGAGATATAACAGTTTATTCATTTTGGTGCAGCTGCCATCTTTATGGTGTCACACAGGGTGAATGCCGTTTTGGGAGAAACACCCACCAAGGAAGTAATCTACAGTTACTACCCAACACAGTAAACACACCCATATGTTCCCTTCCTGAAGTAGGCCACAGGATGGAATATGCTCCTGGACTAGAAGGAGAAAGGGAGAGGCCTGGAGAGAGAGGCAGATTGCAGAAAGGGATGGTGCTGACTGCAGCTGATAAGCAGATCTGTGCTGAGTTGGTGCTGCACCAGCAGGGACTCTGAGAACTGGAGTGGGAGCCACTTGCAGCTCTGTACTGTTGAAACCCAAGCTGGGCATCCTGTTTAACTGTAACAGTTTATCCATCAAGACAGAACCGAGGCAACTGCAATTTGCCCCCCTTTTCCTGGCAACCCTAGTAAGAACACCTTGTTTGTTAACCAAGCATCAGCATGTTTATTGGAACCCACCAAGGCTAGCTCTGAAACTGCTAGCACTGAAGTGCCTTCAGCACTTGCCTCCAACCTGACACTGACCTGCTCTCAATTAATATGGTACACTGACATCCTCTCAATTAATAAGATTATTACACTGGTGGCAGCAGTAGGATCCCAAAGGCACAGAGTGGCAGGGACTGCATGGAAGTCAGAAATGGAGCCATACAGCAGCCAAAGCATACCACAGAGTCCCACAGTTCAAAATGAGCAGGTTCAGGGAGACAGACGGATGTGGTGGCCTATTTTTATGCCAGCAGCATATACTGGCCAATGCTGGGCCAACTGGATCAACCATTTTGAACGGGCCACCCGTATAAATGGCTAGAATGAGGCTACCAAGTTGGACTTCCTGAGCCTGCTGTTACAAGGCAAAGCTCAGGAGGTGTTTGAGGGACTGATATACGGGGGGTGGGGGCAAGGAACCTATACTTTAATTTAAAATGCCTTACAACAGTCCCTGGACAAAACAACAGGCCCTGAGTAGAACCTAGAGGCCTTTAGCAATAGGAAACAACAAGAAGGGGAGTCTGTCAGGGATTTTGGTTATGCACTGCCATGCCTTGCCACCAAGACCTTTCCAGACTATGACGACAGCATGAGAGACCTACTGGCCAGAGACCTATTCTTGGCACATGCAACTGGGAGAGAAATCTGGATAACCCTTCACAAAGAAAAACCCGAAGGGCAAGAGGAAACCATTGAGATTGCCGCAAACCTGGAACTAGCCATAAAGGTTGCAGATGAGAGCTCAGTCCCAAAGGCACAAGTCTCTTTGTGGCTTTGTGACTCTTATTGTCTCTTTCCTAATCAGATACTTCCAACTTCCCAATAACAAGTGAGGGAGAGGGGTTGGGGTGGTCAAAGCATAGAATGATATACGGGTGACATTTTTGCTGGTCAATTGGCATCACAAGCACATTATGGAGCCACACTAGTGGCTCCATTAGTTAAGGTGGAGCTAACATTCTGTATTGAGAGCTCCATTGACTTCAATGGAGTTCCCTGGGGCAAATTCCTCTGGCTTGCAACCCTGAAGTTGATGGGGTTTTCTCTGTGAGCATACACTTATAGTCACAGATGGCTGCATAGGACAGATATTGAGTATGCTAAGTATGTGCTTTGGTCCAATATTTCATGTTA